>JALMGJ010000004.1:92625797-93155797 GCA_023362775.1 Charina bottae | reverse complement strand
AAATTATAAAGCAAGATATATCTTAATTATCTTGCTTGCCACAATGTTATAATCAGAGTTACAGAATTTTGCACCAAGAACATTTTTAAAAAGTGTGAATCTAAAATACTGAAGGTTAGATACAGTATTGGCTGGAGTCAAAGAGGACTGTGTGCTTAAGTCTGGAACCCTACACCCACTTATCTGGGATGAAACCACATTAAATTTGGTGGCACTTGTTCCTGTATAGTCTTGCATTGTAATTGAAAGTCAACTGTTAATGGATTTATACTATTATATATAATTATTTTCAGCATCAAATGTATCTATTAAAATGTATTTCTGATTGTTTATATTCTTGTTTGGTTCTAGTATTTAATTTTGCTTTTAATCTTTATGCTCTCTTGTAACAGGATTTGATAAACATAACACTTAACAAATGTTCAAATGTCGGGTGGTGTTTTTTTCTTTTCTTTTCTCAAATTGCATGACCTGCTGTGTACATATGACCTGCTATGTTAAAGCTGCTTTAATCAAAGAAGCTTGAAAATCGTTCTGCTTTGGATTGATTAAGATGGTTTTATTCAGTGAGGGTGGGGATGACTCTGCAGCCAATGAGATAATTGATGTAGATAGCATACAACACTTATGAAGTTAGTTCAGTTGAATTCAGTAAGGTGTCCTTTTCAATATTAAAGAATAAGATTACTGTTATAATAACTTAGTGTAAAAAGTTGTATCAGGAAGTTCCTGGTTCAGATTTGACCAGTTGTCAGGCCCAGCCCAAGGACAATGAAGAGTTAGTCCATTCAAACTCCAGTTCCTTATTTGCTCACACTGTATAGACAGAATCTTGCCAGACTAAAGCTACTCTACCTAACATAAGGGAAATAACCTGGGAGACTCTAGGGCGGGGCTATCCTGAACCTCTTCATTTTCCCACCATTGCCTCCCAGACTGTACCTCCGCTTATCTCCTCCACCTCCTTGGAATGTGCTCCCTCATTCCTGAGAACCAGTGGCACCACCGAAATCCACCACATCAGTATCTTAAATTCATTGGTTAAGCCAATGTGCAGATTTACAAAGTAATTATGGTAAGGATTATTGAAGTAACACAGGACAGCTGTTTTGAATATTTAAAATTTATTTTGTAAGCTGAAATTTATTTTGTTGCTGTTATTAAAAATGATATTACCTCATAAGTGTAGAAGAGCAAGTAAGAATGGGAATAACTGTTAGGATTATCGGAAGTCAAGTCAGCATTGTCTCACAAACATAGGGGAGGACTATTCTACTGAAGCGTATCTCTACTGTGTTTGTGGGAGGTGCCTGGGTCACCTACCTTCCTGTTTCCTGCTCCTTCTTGAGTCTTTCGGGGCCATTCTCCATCTTCCTTTCTTCCTAAGCACACGTGCACACAGGAGGGCCACATGGCTGTGGGTCTCGTCTGAAATATCTTGCTTGCACGCAGACCGGAGATGATTAAGCCTTTCTACCATGAAACTGCTTGTAACCAAGATCTACTGAATAAAAATGTAAGCTATCTTTATTTTTCTTTAACTAACTAATGTGTGAAGACTGTTTTATTTCTGAACGTTAATTAAGCTGTATGTGCAAGTCTTTTCTGGACGCTTCTCCTCTGCAAGATTGTCATTAGCTGCTTGGAGTGTTTTTCTAACCTTCCAGACTCCAACAATAACAACATTAGACAGGAATAGTTACATGAAGTTAATGCTACAATGGAAATTCCACAGTGCAGAACAGAACAGTGGGCTGGGGACAGGAGTGATGTATTGTTATGTGTGAAGTAGGACTAAGGAGATGTAATTTCCAGGCTCATCTCAGTCATGGAAGCTCACTGGGTGACTTTGCATCAGTTATTCTCTTAACCCAACATACAGTATCTCATAGGGTGGTTGTGGGGAAAAAATGGAGGAGAAGTTGTAGGTATACCATCTTAAGCTTCTAGAGGAAAGGTAGGATATATATCTAGCATGTAAAAGTTCATCAGCCATTTCCTTACACCAGGGCATAGTACTGGAAGTAGGTCTTTATCTGATTGTTTTGACTGACAATCTTTGTTTTGTGAAAGACTCTGACCAATAGAATCATATTATAGTTGATATTTTCAATGTAGAGTTCTCTCATTTGAACACAGTGGTTTTGGTAGAAGCTGATAGAAGCTGACTTCTATAGAGCCAGTTTGGTCTAGTGGTTAAGGTGCTGGGCTAGAAACCAAGAGTCTGTGAGTTCTAGTCCCGCCTTAGGCATGAAAGCCGGCTGGGTGACCTTGGGCCAGCCCCCCTCTCTCAGCCCAACTCGCTGCTCAGGGTTGTTGATGTGGGGAAAATAGGAGGAGGAAGGAGTATTAGGTATGTTTGCCGCCTTGAGTTATTTATAAAAAAAATAATAAAGGTGGGATAAAAATTAAATAAATAAATAAAATAAATCTGTTCTGGAAAGTCTCTGAGTAGGATGTACTTCCAACAGGAATAGTCACTGAGGTTTTTCTAAGTTTCCATATCAACTTGAATGAGCATAGCTTCCCATCAAAAGAGCTTTTCACAGAGCAGAAGTACAGTATGCTTCCTTTCTGTTCTCGTCCCTTTTAGCCAGTGAACTCGGCATTCAAAATGCCTTAATAATTAATATGGCTTTAAGATACTGAAAGGGAAATTTGTTCACTGTCAGGTGAATTTCACTTAGAAGTAGCTAGAATTTTATAAGTTATGTAATTCACTGCATTTATTCAAAGTAATACATTAGTAGCAATTGCAGTATTCTATGAATTCACCACCTTCAGAAAGATTGTGGCCTGGTTAACAATTGTAATTATGCAAATTAGCAAGACAAAGATTAAAACAGATCTAATTTCTTGACTTGCAGTTTCCTCAAATAAGAGGATAAACACATCTCAGCAAAGTTAAACAAAACAATGTCCATTAGATCTCTGAAAAGGATCCAAACAAGTAGTATACTTTCCTTACTGACTATGCTTGGTATAAAAATCCCTTAAATTTGGTTGGATTGTCATGCAGAAAAAAATTGCATAATTTCAGTATTTGTAATTATGAGTTATATTCAGTGGGACACTTCAATACATACATAATGAGAAAAAAATAAAATTGGCTATATTATTAATGGTTCACACAGAAACTCCCCCAGCCTAATGCTCTCTAGATATGTTGAGCTATAATTCAAATATTCTAGCTAGCATCGCCAGCAGCCATATTTCCTGGGGATAATTTGTTGTTCAACAAATCTGAGCAGTTTGCTAAATACGCTTTATAAGGATTAAACTATTTGGTTTCCTAACTAATTTTTAAATAAATGTAAAATAGGTGTTTACAAATTCAAATTGAAACTATTAGGTTAAACTATATTCTTTACCAAAACCAGATATTAACAGTGAAAACTTTCCAGTGTAGTGAATTGTATAATGTTTGGTTGAAGACCATGTGTGAGAAGATGCTACAGTAGAACAGAGAATAATGGTTGGGATGCCAAATCTGTATACCTGTGAGTCATTCATACTTATTTCACTGAAAACCAAAATGCAAAAATAGGAATCTATATTGTACATAAATTATTTGCAAATTTAGGAGATTATATACCTGAGAGATAATTGCTTTCTTAAAATATTAGTAATAAAGTAAGATTAGTTGTTTTTAGAAAAAATAAAAAGAAATGTATAGACACAAAAAAGTGTTCCCCATTTTGGTAGAGAGGTTTATTTGGGATATTGTATGACCTATTTCAGCTCGGTGCTTATTACAAGTTAGGATTAATTGCTCATTTTTTCCACTAGTTGAAATGATTTACTCAGCTCATTGTAAGTGTAGGGCTTCTGTACATGCACTGATTTTCCTGATTATTGCAAAGTGTCAAGAGAAGACATTAGTATGACTGTGATAGGATCTTGTGGATGAGGGGTAAGCTTATTCTTTAACTCTATTGTGTTACTGGAATGAGTCATATCATCCTCAGTACTTGATGTTGATATCGAAGTCATAGTATTCAGCTATGAAAGGGACAAGCTAAACGACAGACTTTTTTTTTATCAGTCACAAGATTTTTTTTTTATAATAATTTTATTAAGTTTTACAATACATGTTAAAAGTTAGAATAAAGGAAAGAAATAGAATAGAAATACAAAATAAGAAAAAAGGATAAAGAAAAAGTGAAGTTGAAAAATAATAAACAAAGAAAGTATAGAAAATAGATGTCCTCCAATCTATCTTTGAACTTAAGGTACAATAATTAATTTTAAATGTTAGTCCTTCATATAATACACAGGAACTTTTCTTTGTCATATGTCTTTCAATTTCTATAATCCAATCTTCTGATCTTCATATGGTGAAACCTTTCTTACTGTCTCCCAATAATCCATCTTTGGCTTCCACTCCTTAAAGTAGTAATTAAGTGTTGAGTGTTCATTAATGCATTTTTATCTCTTCCATAAAGTCCAATTAGTATAACAAAAGCCTTATGTACTTCTAATAAACTACAATATATTCTATTCATATTATGATTATATATTCCATTAATACATAACCTAACATAATACTTAACTTAATACATAATATATACTCAATGGCAAATTCGCAATATACACCATCTCATCATATCATTATCTTAAACAATAATCTATAGTATCAACTTATATTTGTGTTTAGCCTTATATCTTATATTTAGAATATCACTTATACTCAATGGCAAGTTCGCAAGTATACAATCCAAATCCATTTTTTTCATTAACCTTATATCCCAATCATAATACTGAATCTTCTGTTTAGGTTATGCCAAGTTCATAATATGCAAAGTCAAGTTTACAATATACAGCCTGCTTTTTTCTATGTCTCATATAGAGTATCAGAGCAATTTGTATTTCACAGTATCTATCCAATTGCATACTCAGATTTTCTCCCTGTCTCCACAACCATAACATTTTTATATCAAAATTATAATGTATAGCCTTCCGAATGTTTTTCTGAGCCAAAACATCCAAAATTCCCTCCTCCTGTTTCTCTTCTATTTCAAAAACGTTTTTCTTTCCTGTTTCAGATTCTATTTTTTGTTTTTCTTTCTCTTGGTCTTGCAAAGATATCAATAATAATTCCAGTGACCTTCTAATCTCTGAAAGAAGTAGAATTGCAGCTGCAAAAACCATCTCGCTTCTATGACCTTCAGATTTTTCTAGTCAAAACAAAAGTTGGTCTGTTCATGGAATATTACGAACAAAGTCTATCAAATGAAATTAAAAAAAAAACATTCCAATAATCCAAAGTACAGGAGGGTTCAAACTGCAGGCTGCTTAATCCAAACAGACAGTTTCTCAAAAAGTAGATTGTCAATTAGTTTATCAAGCGAAGAATTACAGAGTCTCTTAAATCCCTCTAATACAAAAGAAAGGTAAAAAAAATTCAGACGTTGCAAATATAGAATCCATCAAACTTCCACCAGAATCAGTTATAGCAAAGAAAGCACAAAATTAGCCAACATTTTCAACAAAGTCCAAAAGATAGATCTTAGATTTCAAAAATATTATAATCTTAAAAAAAACATTCCTAAAGTGATCTAAAAGCAGCTGGACGCTCTTGTGTCTCTTCAAAGAGACTTGTTTCCCCTGCGAGAGCCTGATATCTCTTGGCCATTTCCCTGCACTTACCCTGTTCTTTCCGTGGCGGAAAACTACAGAAAAAACAAGGGTAGGCAATTCCAATGGCCCCACGAGTAATCATCTGGTCTCCCCTTCTCCAGGGAAAAAAAAACTTCAGTGGTCCACAACTTCTGCAATCCACTGCAAGCAAGGAAAATTCAGTCAGTTCTCAGCTTCTCTGAGAAATCTGACTGGTCGAGCTGGCAGCCAAGCCTGGAGTAGTCACAATATTTTATTTTCTATACAAATCAAGAAAATTGCAGCTGGGTCATTTCCTCCACTCCCCCCCCCCCCGGATTGCTTACCCATTTTTTTTATAAAGACCAAAAAAGGTCTGATACGAAAATTATTTTTATTGATACGTTGTAGATCATCTTTCCGTTTAACAGCAAAGTAAAAGGCCCATATATGGCACATGCCTGGGTATTTGCTGGACTGCCCTGTCATCAGTTATTTCTGCATGTCCCACAAGATCCAACAGGGTTGACACACTCCACGTCCCATCAATTAAACAATGCCATCTTATGGGGCCAGGAAGCATGTCTTCTCTGTCGCTCGCCTACCCTGTGGAATAGGGTAGACTCTGAGACCCTGAGACTGATGGCCCCAATCCTATTAGCCTTCTGCAAGGCATTAAAAACTTGGGTTTCCCCTCAGGCATTGGGCCTGGAAGTTAAGTGAGACTGTTTTTAGAGCTGTGTGTGCTGTCCTAAGCAAAATGGGTTCTGGGTTTTTGGTTTTAATTTTAATTTTAATTCCTTGCCTAGAGCTATATGTTGAGTGCAAATTAGTAAACAATATATGAATACCTTTAAGGGGTTTCTTATACTTTTGTGATTTTCTTTATTTATGGGTGATACTTTTATGTTTTAAGTTTGAATTTAGTTTATAGTACTTTAAAATGTCCAGAAGTACTGTTCAGTAGGCATATGGATGAAATAAATTCAGTAGATAAAAATCCATGGGTATTAAATTAAAGCATTTATGTTATGTCTTTCAGTCAGAATGCACAGGTATTGAAAGTTATCCGTGGTTCTAACAGTAATAGTTGAATAAGTTATATTAAAATAAGAAATGAAATGGAGAAAATGAGGAGTAGATCCAAAAACTAATGATGGTAAGACACAAACTAAATCCTTATCTGGTGCCACCAAAGACTTGAGTTAATCAAAATGTTTTATTCATTGCCTGGGAGGAAATAAAAGGTATATGGCAAATATAGTTAGGATCAGTGTAACAGTATTGCAATGGAAATAATTGCCATGGAAGGAAGTAGTATAGAGAACAGTTTGATTTTTGTTCTCACATATTACAAGATTTGTTTGTAAAATAATTTAATAATTTATTTTATTTTTTATTTAATTTATTTGTCAAATTTATATAGCAGCCCATTTCACAAAACAAGTGACTCTGGGTGATGTACAACAATACTAAAAACAGTAAGTTACTAAATAACAAACATTATTATTAAAAACATTAAAAAATTATAAAAAGCAAATCTAAAAAGAGGAAATATTGGGAGAAGGGATGTTAATAATAATGGAGCCACTGCAATAATTCACCAGTCCCTTGGGATCCCCAGGCTTGATGGTACAACCAGGTCTTGAGAGAACTTCTGAAAGTCAAAAATGATGAAGCCAGCCTCACTTTGGGGGGAGGATATTCCATAACATGGGCACCACACAAGGAAATAAGTCAAACACTATAATTATTTATTACATTTATATCCTGGGCAGATCCATCAGGCACCTGGGGCAAACCATCCATTTATGTCTCACTCTGCAGAGGTTAGGGATGGCAGTCAGTCTAATCTGGATCAGGCATGATCTGACTACAACAAAAGGGTTATAGAAGTCCTCTTCACCTTCAGATTGCTATCTTTGAGGCAAACACAAGATCTGATGGCCACCTACTGTATATGTCTATGCCAGAGATTACCTAAAATATGCCATGGTTGCCAGGGATTCCATAAACTTCTGGGCCTTACCTTACCAGATCTCACCCCCAAGACATGGAAGTTGAAGTTCCTCAGAAGTGGTTCTCTACCCTAAGTCCTGAGGAGTCCAGGAGCTCAGGGAAGGTTCCTGCTGGGTAGCCAGGTGTCCAATACACCAGCAGGATCCCTAGCTTGTCTCTGACTCACTTTCACATATAGACTCTCACAGCCCAGTATCTCAAGAGCAGCATTCCCAATCACCGAAAGAGTTCCTAACAATCAGCACCATCCCCAGCTATGGCATCAAGAAACTGATGGACATTCAAATAGTCCTAGAGTGGGTACTTTTTGTACCATTGCAAGAAATGAACCTTGAAAGTAGGAAAAAAATGTATTCTTTTGTCTACTTTGCTATACCAATGTGAGTATTCATTTTGTCAGAATAAAGAAAAGATGATTACAATTGGAATTAGTTGCTTAAAAAGCATATGTGGTAAAATGAGATAGGATCAAGGATGAATGGCTGATGAATGTATGTTGATTGAATTCAAAGTGAGTAACCGGTATGAAAGAAGTTGGTTGAAGTTGTTTGGTCAAATAGAGAAAATGAACAAGATTCAAATTGGAAAACAAATATGTGAATAAAGAGAGTGCACCAATTGAAAGAAAGGGGAAGACTAAAAAAGTTTTGGTTAAATAGAGTTAATGAAATCCCAAGGAGTGAGAGATGAGAACTAAGATGTGAGTAAGACAGCGTATAAATTTGGTTCGACATAGAATCAAGGTTGATAAAAAGATACTGAGATATATAGTGAATAGTATTGGCACAAGCTATATTTAGTTTTTCCTTTATTTTTTATTTCCTACCTTTAATTTCTTTTACTTACTACTTATCTTTGGGGGGCACTTTGTATTTATTTATACTGCCATAATTTTAAAAACAGAAAGTATTTCAGAAGAGTTGCTTTGTTAGTCTGCAGATAATGGAAAAAATCATCATCATCATTGGCGATCACTCGTAGCCGAGTAAGATTGTTTTCCAAAGGTAAAATTTTAACGGTGGATCCGTAAGTGGCTATAAAGGCCAATTCTGGATCCACACAACCTCCCACAATGAGGGCATAGGTTTCCGGGTGGGAGACGGTCATGATGAGGGTTTGCCTGACGTGCCTTCCTTTTAGCTCTTTTCTCCTTTTCGCCCTGTACTAGTGCTTCTTCAAAGTCCATAGCGCCATTAATAAAGGCCGACCTCCAATTGAAACGCTCATGAGTTAGGGCTTCCCAGTTCTCAATGCTGATATTACATTTTTTTTAATTAGCTTTGAGAGTGTCTTTGAATCTCTTTTGCTGTCCACCAATATTCCGTTTTCCATTCTTAAGTTGGGAGTAAAGTAGCTGCTTTGGAAGACGATGGTCAGGCATTCGAACAACATGACCAGTCCAGCGAAGTTGATGTTGGATGATCATTGTTTCAATGCTGGTGGTTTTCGCTTCTTCTAATACGCTAACATTAGTCCGCCTATCTTCCCAAGTAATTTGCAGAATTTTTCGGAGGCAGCGTTTATGGAATCTTTCAAGAAGTTGGAGGTGGCGTTTGTAGAGGGTCCATGTTTCACAGGCGTACAGAAGGGTTGGTAGTACAATGGCTTTGTAAACAAGCATTTTGGTCTCCCTGCGAATGTCCCGATCCATGGAAAAAATACTGTGGCACATTAAGGTTTTGATATGGTATGCAATGTATTTGTTTATTTATTAGATTTTTACTCTACCCAAATCAATAAGATTCTTGGTGGTTCATATACATCAATAAAAATGCATAAAATATCCAGGATATGCTATTTATCCATTTTTATAAGATAAGGAAAAATTTGTAGGCACCAATACTGTGTTAGGCCACCAGAGGTCTCTTGTTCTCTTTTGCTGAAAACTGCAGAAACAGATAAAAACATTTAGATTTCACCCTACACAAAAAGAGAGATTATCTGTGAAATATATCATGCCACTGTTTAGGGGGAGAACTCTGTTGTGGCAGACAACTTTGATTAGATGCCTTGTTTTGTTGCCTAGAGAAATACCATCTTACATAAGCATTCCAGGTTCTATATTGTTAGACAAAAAATTGACTTGTTACTTTATTCTGCGCAAGAATGGTAGGCTCCATTCCAACCTATAGACTTTCCTGAGTTTTGTTTGATCAGACAAATCATATCTTAAGAGTGTTTTCAGGGTTCAGTCTGATTGATATATGGATACATAGAGCAGCCTTTGGTGACACTTCAGTCTATACTTAAAGATTTATAATGTATAAGTTGTGTTTGCATAACAGCACTAGGTCACCAACATATCTCCCTGCTCTCAGTATTTCCATTTGCCTCTGTATTTGCGAATACATTCTCTTTCATTTACTGTTGTCTTCCTCCCATTTCTTATCAGACTCACTTCTCATTGGAGTAAAGCACTTTTGAGTGGGAGAGCACATACTTTTACACCATGGAAATAGTAATGTACTTCTGTTGTATGAAACGTGAATAGAAGTTAGAAGTAAACCTGTCCTGCTCAAAAAAGTAAGGCAATACAGTTAGATACAGTATATCAACACAGAAATAAGTTTCATTTAGGTGAGTGGAGCTTACCCTCAGGAAACTGAATTGCATTCCTCTGAGTACCTGACAAGGTCAGAAGAATAAGTGTATTTTAAGTGTAAATAAATTTTTAACAGAAAAAGTGCATATTGTTTTTATTAACCAACTCAGTTTCTGCATATAGTATGCTTATGGCACCAGCTATAATAGCCCTTTCTAGTCAACAAGTAGGAGTTAAAATTGCAGAAGTATTCATTTCTTATTTATTTCAATGAGCCATTCCAGTCATTAACTAACTGAGAGGCTTACATTCCTACAATATTTTACTGTAAACCGTCCAGAGTCCCCCTTTGGGGGAGATGGGCGGTGATATAAATAATAAATAAATAAATATATTAACAAGACTGTTGAAATAGCAACTTGTTGAAAAAGCAATAATAACTTTCCTGATCCTAATAATGTCAAATCTCTAGGGAGATGCTGTTCACGGGATGCTACAAATGTTGCAATTTCACGCCAGTTGCCAAGCACCCGAATCACAATCATGTGACTGCGGGAATGCTGCGATGGCCGCAACTTCAAGGGCTGAATCTAAGTCTCTTCATTCAGTGACTTTGTAACTTTGATCAGTCGCTGAATGGGTGGTCGCTAAGGAAGGACTACCTGTATCTAGATAACTAAAAACTGTTAGCAGTTTAGTCAGTGTTAAACATAACTCTTAATGTTGAAAGCAGGGTTTAGCAGGCAGAGGCAGAAATGCTACTGAGCTACTAGTTGCACATTGCTATCAGTTTAAAACAATAACCATTTTCATTTTAACTTACCTTGGTGATCCTCATATGGCCAAAACGGGTAAGTGGAGAAAATATTGAAGAGGTTTGCAACCTCTCTACACTAGATTAACATTAAATCTGAACTGGACCACAAAAAGTGCAGATATTTCCATATTAATAAACTTGATGCGGACAAAAAGTTTTATAACAACACTAAAATAAATCAGCTGCTCTTTGTTGTTTGTTTACATACATAATAACAGTGCTTACAATTGCTCTGCTTGGCTGCTGTTTTATCAACTTTATTACAGAAATGCTACACTGAAGCTGGACTTCTTTCTCAGTAAGCATAAGTAGGATTGTATTGCTTGTTATTAAAATAGAAGGGCTTTTTTTTAAATCAGAACATGAGGCAGTCTGAAACTTAATAATTTAGTTTTTATTTATAATTTATTTATTTATAATTCAAATTTATCATCAAATTTATCAATCGAATTTATAAAGCTGACACTGTTGAATTAATATAAGATGTAAAGTAAGATACATGGTCAGCATAACTGTTTTGTGCTTTTATAAATATAAAATAGATTTTCCTCTCATTTTGTAAAGATTTTTACAATATTGTATAGTGCAGAGCTTTCCAAACTGTGTGTCGCCACACAAAAGTGTGTTGCCACACACAGTCTGGTGTGTCGCCACACAACCCGGAAGCGCTGATCATCATCGTTTTCCCACGGCGACACACCAACTGCAGCGCGCAAAACCCGAAAGCAGCAGCAGCACTTCCGGGGTTTTGCGCGCTGCCGCACTTCCGGGTTTTCCCGTGGCGACACACCAATGCCGGTTGGTGTGTCGCCGCGGGAAAAAGTTTGGAAAGCCCTGGTATAGTGTAATCTTTTCAGATACTCTGGTAGCTGAAAACTGAAAAGATCTGCAAGCTCCAGTAATAAAAGTAAAGGAGCACAGTGAAAAAATGGGACTAAAATTAAATATAAAGAAGACCAAACTAATAACAACAGGTTCAACAACCAGTCTTAGAATTGTCAATTAAGATATTGAAGTGGTAGTTAGCTTCTACTTTTTAGGATCAATCATCAACAGTAAAAGAAAAAGCAGTCAAGAAATATGCTGCAGACTAGCACTTGGTAAAACAGCCATGAAAGCCTTGGAAAAGACATTCAGATCCCTGGATATGTATCTATACCTACAAAAATAAGAATAACGCAAACAGTGGTATTCCCTGTGGCACTCTATGGAAGTGAAAGTCGGACTTTGAAAAAACAGGATAGGAAGAGTATTGATTGAACGTTGATGCTGGAGAAGACTCCTGCCAGCCCTATAAGGTAGACCAGACTAAGAATGTCATATACGTCAGGACTACTGAGCAATGACAAATCTCGATAAAATAGTTAAGAGCAGAGACATCACACTGACAACAAAGGTCTGCATAGTTAAAGCAATGGTATTCCCTGTAGTAACCTATGGCTGCGAGAGCTGGACCATAAGGAAGGCTGAGCGAAGGAAGATAGATGCTTTTGAACTGTGGTGTTGGAGGAAAATTCTTAGAGTGCCTTGGACTGCAAGAAGATCAAACCAGTCCATACTCCAGGAAATAAAGCCAGACTGCTCACTTGAGGGAATAATATTAAAGGCAAAACTGAAGTATTTTGGCCACATAATGAGAAGACAGGATACCCTGGAGAAGAAGCTGATGCTAGGGAAAGTGGAAGGCAAAAGGAAGAGGGGCCGACCAAGGGCAAGATGGATGGATGATATTCTGGAGGTGACAGACTCGACCGTGGGGTAGCTGCGGATGGCGACGGCCGACAGGAAGCTCTGGCATGGGCTGGTCCATGAAGTCACAAAGAGTCGGAAGCGACTGAACGAATAAACAACAAAAACTTTTATTGTAATAGCTGTAGTGACAGAATCTTTCAGGTCTGAATGTGCTTCCCCTCTCCCTCACTTTATCTTACTGTGAACTAGAGAGGGGCTTGTCTGAGACTTTTCTCAAGTTATATTCTTGGCCAAGACTCAAGCACTGCTTTATCTGACCATTGCCTTGGTAACAGCTCTTCCTCCTGTCCCTAAAGGCCATTCCCTATGCTTTCTAGAACTCCTGAGAATACTATGACCAGCCAAGAAAACAAACAAATCGATCATCAAACAAATCAACCCATAATTCTCACTTGAGGCACAAATAACCAGGCTCAAATTATCCTACTTTGAACACATAATGCAAAGACTCAACTCTCTGGAGAAGGCTCTAATGCTGGGAAAGGTAAAAGGAAAGAGAAGAAGAGGACAACCAGCAGCAAGGTAGATGGAATAAATTACAGTGGCAGTGAGTGTACCTTAGAAGATCTGAAGAACCAGATCGGGGTCCCGGATCATCCTGGAAAGAACTGTGGTCATTGAGAGTCAGCACCAGCTTGACGACACATAACTATCAAGCAACATATCCCATATGTGAGGTGATTCTATCCTGATTGCTATTGGGCCAATTCATCATGTAATTCAGCATATTTGATTGTAATATGTTAATTAGTATAAATCTAAAGAGGTGGTGATACTAAATTTCCATATCTAAAACTAACTAAAGGTCAGAGACCTGCAAATTCCAGTAGTTGAGGATGCCCAAGTAGCTGGAAATTATGTATCTGCTGCAGCATGGAATGATGCTGCTCTAATGTCAGATGTCATTCTTCTTAATTAAAAGGAAAACTAGCAGGAGGTAGAGAATGACGCCCATGCAAGTCACTGATAATAGTATTAAGAGATTAATTTGTTCTTTGAGACCCATAGAAAGATTTAAATTTCAGTGAAGTCCCAGCTTTATAAGCCAATTCTGTAGATGCCTACTCAAAAGTAGACTACCCTGAAAAATTGTTTTGCTTTATTAATAAGAAATTATTAACAATAAAAAGACCACTGAGTCCAGGTACTATCTGGGAGTTC
Organism: Charina bottae; assembly: GCA_023362775.1. NCBI lineage: Eukaryota > Metazoa > Chordata > Lepidosauria > Squamata > Charinaidae > Charina > Charina bottae. The sequence goes on along the minus strand of JALMGJ010000004.1, from coordinate 93,141,908 downwards.
TTAAAGAATCCAGATATGAAGTTGCTGATCTGCTAATAGAAGTATGTAACATCTTGGCAGAATGCAGTCTGACTCTGAACCAGAGGAGAGGGAGTTAGCCTTGGAGGAAAGCGCGGGAAAGATCGTTGAGGGGAGAGAGATGATCAGCTGATTGGGGTCAAATCGGGGAGAATTCGCTGCCGCCAATCAATGTATGGGACAGGAGGGCAGAGAAAAGAGCTGCTCAGTGAGAGCAGCGATTGGCCCCTGCCCGCCGCGGGTGGGAAATCCAAAAGATAAAAAGGCGTCAGGAACGGGAGCAGGTTGCTGGAGACAACCGTTCTACCAAGCTCCTAGTACCGCCTCTTGTCCACACGCCGGAATCGCCTTCGGAAGCCTGCCCTGACACCACGACGGACCCTGCTCTTCCGCCCTGCCTCAGTGCTGTGCCAGTACCCGCTGCTGACCAGCTTCTTTCTGCTGGTGCTTGCTCCGAGCCTGCCACTGTCTCCACACTTACCACTGGTGCTTGCTCCGCCGTCCTCACCACCGCTGCCTCCGAGCCTGCCGCTGCACGGAGTTCCATTGCTGGGACCTGTTGGGATTCCGCGCTGGTCCTAGTGCCCGACTCTTACCCTGCTGCTCCAGAGGGATTCCGTGGCTGAGCCTGTTGTCAATTCTTGTCTTGCTGCCTTGTGAGAACTCCGAATAAAGCATGTATTGTACCAAGTAAGGGATCTTGTTCCACAACTTGCCTTGCTGCCAAGAGGGAAACTGAACTGAGACTTGCCTTGTACCAATTGTGGGCTTCGTTCCAGAAACCCTTGCCTTGCTGTCATGTGGGAACTTTGAACCTAGCCTTGCCTTGTTACCAACTGTGGACTCTAGTTCCAGTCTTGCCCTGCTGTCAAGGGAAATTCTGGTGTTAAGTCTTGCCTTGTGAGCACGCATTAATCCATAACCTTCCTGTTTAACCTGTTCACTACGTCTTACTATAAATAAAGAAAGGTTTGACATCACTTCTGAGTCAGTCTTAGTCCAAACAGGACACATCTTCAAGATCAGCCTCTTAAATAATATGAATATGTAATAGCAATTTTAAAAAGACTTTAGGAGATCCAGATAGGTTCTTTACACAAGTTCTGTACATTGATGCAAAATTTTATTTAAAATAATATAGTATTGGTTCTGCAAAGTTAAATCTGTTATTTTCCAGATAAGAGCAGGTTCTACCAACTCCCAATAATGATCTCTGAATGGTGGAACAAATTTACCTTCCTTTGAAAATTAACCTGAAGATTAGCTCTTCTTTGGGGTGGGCTGATTGTAGTATCTAAACTTAACACTTAAACAGAGGTTTTATTTCCTTTCTATATCTAGTTACTCCTTCCTCTTGATTAAATGCCATTAAGTCGGTGTTGACTTTTTAGTGACCACAAATAGACTTTCTAAGATCACCTATTGCAGCCTTCCGAGGCAGACCAGAGAGGAAACACAACCAGATGAGCTAATATTACTTTATTGTAAGGCTACATTAACAGAATCTTGCAAGTCTGAAAGTATCTCCCACCATTTCTTTTGCAGTCTGAGAAGTTAGGGAGGGCCCCTTCTGAGTCTCTTTCTCTGCCCATTATGCAGCTGCGGGCTATTCCCTCTCTTATCTGATCGTTCCCTAGGCAGCATCTCTTCCCCCCATTTCCCAAGGCCTTTCCTACATACCATTACATCTATCTTCAGCCTGGCCTTTTAGGTCTCTCGGTGGTACATTAGTTATTGAATCTATCCACTTTACGCCAATTGCTCTTTTCTTCTCTTGTCTTCCACTTTTTTGAGCATTATGGACTTTTCAAGAGAGATGAGTCTTCACATAGTGTTTCCAAAATATTATAGTTTGAGTATTATAGTCTGATCATTTGTGCCTTGAGTGATTTGTTCTGTGAGCCATTTGTCTTGGCTATCCGTAGTAGTCTCAAAAATCTTCTGCAACATCAAAATTTGAAGGCATCAATATTCTTGCTTCTTCAAAGTCGTTTTTGCATCCATAGAGTGTCACAAGGAATACCATTTTCTGCATGATTCTAATGTTTGTAGGTATAGACACATCACCGCATCCACATATTTTATTCAATATTTCAAATGCTAGTCTATGACATATTTCTTGAGTGTTGGTTCTTTTACTGATGATAGTTTTATCCTGAAAGACAGGAGGTATCCACCATTTCAGTGTCTTCACTGTCAGTTGTAAGGTTGGTTTCCTGTACCTGTTGTCATTAGTTTGGTCGTCTTTATATTTAACCTTAGTGCCAGAGTCCCTGGGAGTCAAGCGGCATATAAATTTAATAGTATTCGTATTAGTATGTTTTAAAATTATGGTTTCTAACAAATATGTGTATTCACACATATATGCAGATAGAGACAAAGAAATAGATAATATATATACAAATGTGTCACACATTTAGGGTTGAATGGGAATGAAATTTTCAGGAATGGTTTCAGCTGGAGTTAGCGATCCTAGGCTTACCTGTTACTTCTGTGTCCATGTATGTTTTCTAACTACAGTACTCTTCTTTGGGAAGGACATCATAAATTTAGGGTCATATTCCTTTTTGGTAAGTACACTACTTAAGAAACGTTTTGACGTAGTGCTTCAGAAGGGGAAAAATATCTCATGAGTTAACAATATAAGTCATATTATAGAAAGGAGCTCTTATGGGTAGGTAATTGCTTAAAGTACAGAAAGTGAAGAGTAGGACTTGTAAGTTCTCGTAATGAAAGCATACTTTACTTTTTTGTTATTATAAATAGTTAATATAGAATTTTTAAAATATGCTTATAAAATCACATCCAATTATGCAATCTCTCTTCCCCACTCTCCTTTCTGTGTATAAAATCTACTGATAGCAAGAGTTGATAATAAAAAGCTAGGAAAAGAATCTCAGGGTTAGGATGGCTATTTAAAAAAATGTATGACAGCACGTGTTGGAGCTGGGAATAGGAAAATACATGTATACATTTGGAACATACATTTGCACAGTTTTATTTATTTTACGCCTAAAAGAAAAAAAACTCAAAAGGATTTTAAAGAACAAGCAAAAGTATCAGAATGCTAGAGCATCTTTTATGAGAAAAAGTTATAAAATTTGGAGTAGGTAGTTTAGAAAAACGAAGCATGATATTATTACATAAATTGATGTGGAGAAAAAGGATAGGGAGAGGTTCTCTCTCTCCTATAAATACTAAACCCCAAGTCATTCAACAAAGGTGAATGATAGGAGATGCAGGTAGACAGGAAATACTTTTGAACAGAGTGTAATATTCTTCCAGTACATGTTGTGACAGCCATCATCCTAAACAGCTTTGAAAGTGCATTAGATAGAACCATGATAGGAAAGGATAAAAAGGGTGTCACATTTTAAGGATTTTACCCTGCGGTATATAGATTTGCAGCCTTTTTTTAAAATAAAGATTAATATCTAATCTTTGCATGGAATGTATATGCGGTACAACTTTTGATTTGGAAACTCCGTATTCAGAGTCCAAAAATGTGTATTATCCTTTTTCCCATCTTAATATAATATATATTATATTGATATAAGTTCATATAAGTTGAATAAATAATAATAATAAATAATAATAATATAACCAGTATTTTTTTGAAGGCTACAACATTGGTTCTTAGAATTTCTAACGCTATTTGTTTAATTTTTTCCTCTGAAGAACAGACTTATTAATAAAGTATAACAGATAATTGATCTTCCCAAATGTTAGCCTGAACCTGATTTAGTATATATTGCGATTGAATATTAAAAGAAACAGAACAGTTCTTATGTATGAAAACATTAAGTAAAATTATTCTTGTGGAAGGAAATACCTGATGAAGCTGATGAAAATAATAATCTTTTGGTTTTAGCTGCTGTACAGAAATCATTAACCATTTATGACATACTCAGTTTATTTCACAAGAACTGAATAATCTTGTAAAGACTGGCTGTTGTTTAAGTTATTTAAGTGATGAAATAGAGATTTAACTTGATCAGTTATTTGTTAGTAAAATAGACCAGACTTCCCCAAACTGGTTCTCTTCTGATACTGTATTTTAATTTCCAGAAAGTAGTAAAGCTGATTTAAATGAAAGCAGTAGAGCCAGTTTGGGGTAGTGGTTAAGGCACCAGGCTAGAAACTGGGAGACTGTGAGTTCTAGTCCCACCTTAGGCACAAATCCAACTGGGTGACTTTGGACCACAGTCAGTCTCTCTCAGCCCTAGGAAGCAGGCAGTGGCAAACCACTTCTGAAATCTTGCCAAGGAAACTGCAGGGACTTGTCCAGGCAGTCACCAGGAGTCAACACTGACTCACAAGGCACAAATGAATAAATAAATCTACCCAAATAGTTCCATTGAATCAGAGACAAATTATTGATGTCCCATATCTTAATTTTCCTCCAATGAAGTGTATTGGTCTGCCTGTAGAATGATAAGATTGTTTTTCTGGTGAATTTAACACATGAACCTATGATAGCCTTTATTTTTTTATTTAGGAAATATAGTCTCTAAATTGGGCAGGAAAGCATATACTTGTATTATCTTATTCTTTATCTGTATGCTTGTGGGACAGATTATTCAATCAGTCTTTCAAAACAACCTAAGGCAATGAATGGTGATTTGAATCCAGTATGTTGTAGTGCAGAGCTTTCCAAACTTTTCATGTTGGTGACAAACTTTTTAGACATGCATCATTTCACGACACACTCTTACAGCAGGGCATCATTTCGTGACACACTCTTACAGCAGGGCACAAGGCACTCACTAGGACCTGCGTGGAATCATAGCAGGTTTGGAGGCAGCAAGGCACAAGGCAGGCACTAGGACCTGCGCAGAATCCTGGCAGGGCAGGTTTGGAGGCAGCAAGGCACAAGGCAGGCACTAGGACCTGCGTGGAATCCTGGCAGGGCTCGGAGGCAGCAGCAGCCGCGACACACCCAGACACTGCAGCCGACACACTAACATGTCCCAACACACAGTTTGGAAAGCTCTGTTGTAGTGACTTACGTGCCAAAAATTGTTAAGGGAAATTTTAACAGATGTACATGGAGGAAAGATGGAATAAAATATAATCATACTGACCCAAAGAATGCTTAACTTTAATGAGTGAACATGCAAAATATGCATTTTAATTTTATAAAGTATGTGGCACATCTTTTATGGCACAATTGGCATCAAGTAGGGAAAAAAATTGAAAAAAGATGAAAAGTGTTAACTTCTACTCCAATATTATATCTTACTTTTTAATTTTGTTTGCTATTTTTGTTACACTGTTTCTCATCTTATATAAATACCAATACAAGAAAATGCCAATACTGGAACCAAGATTTTAGTAGAAAATAGGATTATTTATTTATTTAGCAAATTTATATAGCTGCCCATCTCACTGAGCGTGACTCTGGGCTGTGTACAACTAACAACAATTAAAGCAGTAACAACCAATAAAACAAATATAAATGTTTTTAAAAAAACAGGATTATGGGAGATTTACAAGTTAATTTGCTCTGAGACGTAAAGTGTTCCAAGATGTAAAGTGTTCATGGACTGTCTTGGACCTAAAAAAATACTTTTGGAAGTTTTAAAATAAAGTTTTAAAATATATTCCATTTATTATTTTGGACTACAGTTTATGTAGTGCTTTATCCATTATAGAAAAAGACTTGAACCTATTGAGCAATATCTTTTTTGCATTATAGTGATCTAACAAATCTGTCTTGAAACTTAGTAGGTGCAACTGATGCACATATACGAAATATAGCAATCGTTAAAAAGGGGGGTGGGGGGACTACCAAAGTTGTAATGTGTATTTAAACAGAAAGCATTAATCCCCCCCAAACAAGTAAGGCAATGTTCTAGAACCTTGAACTTGAAATATTCTAGATCACAATGTGCAAGGTAGTGAGGGTTCCTGTATGTTTACCTGAATAGATTTCTTCAGACAGCAGCAGCTCAAAGACACATGGTGATAGATTCATCAGTACAGTACTGCTATGGTCTACTTGAGGCAGATTATGTAAGTTGCTAAATCAAGCCAAATATAAGTGTTTTTGTAGTCTTAGGACAGCCTTTTGCAAACTGATACCAACCACATATGTTGAGGTTATATTTCTCAGAACTATCAGCCAACAGCATATCACTCAGCCATGCTCACTGGGAATTCCGAGATACATTATCCCAATACATCAGGATGCAATAAATAAGCAAGTATATCTTTGTACTGTACTTGCTATGAGCAAAAGCAATTAAAAAAAAAAAACAGTTAAATTGATTCAAGGTGTAATTTCCCATTTCCTATATGTTAATGTTTCCGATCAGAGAGCTGTGCCTACCTATAGTCCTTTTGTGAACAGTTATAGATACATACATATGCTATAACTTACTGTTCCTTCACAAAAATAAACTTTGGGATTAAAGGGTATCATTTTCTAATGTATATTTACAAGTATGTGCAGTCACAAAACTAACTTACGTTGTGTGGAACTGTTGGATGTGGGTGCCTGACTTATTAGATGAAGAATTCAAGAGATTGAACTAATATCCTATTACTTCTTACATGGGAATGAGCCTATTGAATCACTAGGACTTATTTGTGAATAGATATTTATAGGAGATAAATAAGAGATATATAAGAGATATGCATGATGGACGTAGGAGAAATAGTGGTCTAACTTAGAGGAGATAATGTGTATTTGCTTACTGGAGATCTCTCTTCAGTCCCCTTAGCACATGGAATGCTTCACAGATACTACTGTATATTGCTGTTCTGGATGAGTGGAAGGTAACGTTTATTTTTTTAAATGAAGTTCTGTTACAGAAGTCAATATATTTACTTGTAACCATATATCACCTCATATGTTTTTATGTCACTTTCTAACTTTATATATTTGCCTGTACATTGCTTAAACTAAGCTTCTGAAAAAAATGAAATGTGGTATCTGGCAGGGGCAACTCAACTATTTAGAAAACTAAACCTTACAGCTGCAGTACCTTTAAGCTAACAAAGATAATGTTAAATACGCTTTCAATTGACAAACTATGTTCTATCTTGAAAATCTGCTGATACACTACAGTATATATTCCATTTATACTAAAAGTAAATCAGGTACTACTTAGGACTTTGTGAAGACATCTGGAAGATGCTCTCCAATATTAGAAGGAAATGCTATAATTTTTTGATTGCATACTCCTATTAAGGAGGATATGTTACATACCTTTATCCATGGTTTGATTGACCATATTTGTAATTCAATAAAAGCAGATGATGATGAGCAGAACAGTCTTGAATGAGAACGATACAGAATGAAGAGTAAATCTATCCTGTCAAGTCATACTGTACTTGTCTGGTCAAATATATCTCTGTGACTTATCTCTGTGACTTGACTGAGCTATTTATGTTTAATGCATTTATGAGTATTATTTAATAATACAAGGGAGATTGGCTGACAGGCCCATATCAGACTCCTCTAAGGGAACAAAGCACTTTTAATCCATCATAAAATGATTTTATTTCAGAGCTTTCTGCCTACTAATTACCAGTGGGAGAATTACAAATGGCAGCTTTACCCTATTCCAGCCTTTTTCAACCTTTTGACCCTGGAGGAACCCTTGAAATATTTTTCAGGCTTCGGAGAATCCCTGCACATTCAGGCTCAAATACAGGCCATGAGTTACAAAATTATTAGATTCGTTTCATGTGTAGGCCTGTATATATGAATTAACAGTGTTCTTAAACTAAAAATAAAGAATGAAACTTAGCTCTCTAATGTGAAGTTGCCCGAATTTGAAATAATTTTTTAAATAAATCGTGATCTCCCAGGGAACCCCTAGTGACCTCTCGCAGAACCCTAGGGTTCTGCAGAACCCTGGTTGAGAAACCCTGTCCTATTCATCATAACCATCTCAAGTTATTAAGAGGAAGGAGGAATAGGACCTGAGCCTAAGCCTCTTTCTGTGTTCCTGTTATATCTGAGGTCCTAACTGTTATATGTTAATTAGGACACTATGACCTGCTTAATAAACCACATTAAGCAAACCATATCTTAGCATGTTTTCTGAACTAGCCATTACAACCATATCTTATGAAAATTACTAAGCAACAGTTTTCATGCATCAATTATTGTAAGACAATTATTTGAGAAATTAAAAAGAATCTCTGAGAAATTACATTAGGCTATATAAACAGATTATATTGCTTTTCAGAGTAAGCAGAATATGCAAAGCACAGAAAAATAGGTAATAGTAGTAAGCAAAAGGAGTTAAAGCAGGAAATATTAAGGCATGAAATAGAAAAAGTACAGGAAATCTAATTTACACCAATACCATTCAGTATACCTATCACCTGTATATCTTTCTGCCCTTCTGAAACATCTTTACTTCTACCATATCCATACACTAATGCACACTTTTGCTTTTCTTTATTCTCACCTTTCTCTTAGAATTTCATAACTCCACCCAATCACAACATTCTTAATTTTCTTCTTCCTCTCAACTCATCCATACTTCTTCATATAAGCACATTGGGAGATACAACAATATATCTCACATTTTGTCACAGTTTATGGTTTTTGATAGTTCTTTAGTTCTACTAATATAGACATTAATTTTCAATCCAATTGAACCGGATTATTTCCATTTAAAGTATGGTATAATTCATCTTGAATTGGTGCTTCTATTCACTTAAGTTGCAATTGTTTGTTTTTCAGAATAGTTCACAGTAACTTTCCTTTAACATGACACTGTCCATATGTGTAAAGATTACACTTAAAATTCCCAACTAATATCATCAAAACACTTCCAGTTAAGACTTGTGGGAATTGTAATCCCAGCTCACCTAGGGGTTACCAGTTTAAGGAAAGCTATTTTACATTTATGCAGCTGCCATAACAAATGCAAGTATTTATTTATGTTCTTTTAAATATCCATGTCCAACACCGAGACTAAAACCTATATCAACTATTCTCATATCAACTTCCCATGCAGAGATGACTAAAGCAAACCTATAAGGCAAAATACCTTGTTCTATGATGAAGTCTATACTTGACCATGGAACTTATTGGGTAACTATGAGCTAGTCATGAGCTTAGCCCAACTCATCCCACAGGGTTGTTCTTGGAATAATTAGGGAGTACCATATGTACTCCCGGTTAAGACGCCAGGCTTGTCGATTGGAAGGTCACAAGTTCAGAGGTTCGAGACCCGCGTGACGGAGTGAGCTCCCGCACTCGCCCCAGTTCTTGCCAACCTAGCAATTCGAAAGCATGCAAATGCAAGTAGATAAATAGGTACCACTTCGATGGGATGGTAACAGTGTTCCACGCGCGTCATGCCGGCCACATGGCCGTGGAAGTGTCTTCGGAGAACGCTGGCTCTTCGGCTAACAAACAGATGAGCACCGGCCCCTAAAATCGTATACGACTGTGTGGGGGAACCTTTACTTTTACCTTTTACCATATGTAAGCCACCTTCAGTTGTTAGAGAAAATGCAATCTCTTAATAAAAATGGTTATGCATCCTTCAAAAATTATTTCAGATTACAGACAAGCACAGCATCTCTGCTCTTCATTAAAGTAGGTCCAGTTTTTTCAGGTTTCCACACAGGTTTTTTAAAAGGTACAGCTGTTTAAAGAGCTCTATTAACTTTAATTAACAGATTTCTTAAAGCAGCAACATCTTTTCTCACAATAATAATAATAATATATCCTGGCCTAACCCTAACCCTTATAAACAAATTGCTTATCTGGTTTAAGATAAACTTGATGAATGTATTACAACAGGGCTTTCCAAAGTGCCACTGCTGGCGACACACCAGCGGCGGTGCGGGGGCGCATGTGCGCGCCGGCGACACGGGAGGGCGTGTGGCGGTGCGCGGCGGCAGCGCGGGGGGGCGTGCGACGGCAGCGGCGCGGGGGGCGTGCGGTGGCGCGCACGTGCACGGCAGCGGCGCGGGGGACATGCGGCAGCGCGCGTGTGCACGGCTGCCGCTGCCACCGTGCACGCGCGCGCCGCCGCTTCCGGGTGGTGTGGCGACACACTTTTGTGTCGTGACACACAGTTTGGAAAGCTCTGTATTACAAAGTTGTAAATTCAGTCCAAGTTTCATATACATACCTAAACATAGTCAGTAGGCAGGCAGCATCTAAAACGGGTGGGGAACCTTTTTTCTGCCAAGGGCCATTTGGATATTTATAACTGGGGACTGTGGGGGGTGGGGTTTCTGGGATTTCCGCGGACCGGGGGCCGGAGTTTACAGGCAGGAGCCAATCACAAGCACTGGGGGGCGGGTGCAGGTGGGAGCCAATCGCGTGGAAGGGGCGGGGTTTGCGGGCGGGAGCCCTGCGGGCCTTAGGTGGGAGCCCCGCGGGCCTTATACAGCCTGCGGACCTGATGCTGCCCACCCCTGATCTAAAAGAACAGAAAAAGAGAGTTCAAAGGTAAACTGAATCAAATTACAAGAAAAGCAATTGTCAGCTATGGTTTATAAAAGTACCTTCTGTGAATTGAGAGGGCCTTTGTGTTTTTAGAAAGGCGGTGCAAGAGCCAAGCCAATGTATGTGTTTGTGGTATAAAGGAATTCAGAGAGATGGTTGTTGTGGGTCTTCCAGGCTGTGTGGCCGTGTTCTGGAGGTTGTGGTTCCTAACGTTTCGCCAGCATCTGTGCCCAGCATCTTCAGAGAGCAGGAGCACAGACAGAAGCGCTCTTTCTGTCTGTGCTCCTGCCCTCTGAAGATGCTGGCCACAGATGCTGGCAAAACGTTAGGAACCACAACTTCCAGAACACGGCCACACAGCCCGGAAGACCCACAACAACCATCGAACTCCGGCCGTGAAAGCCTTTGACAATACATTGAATTCAGAGAGGTTTGCTTGATTTACTAATCAATTTGTATTGGGGTCTTAGAGGAGAACTAGGGAATTGATAGACACAGCATTAGAGAATATTCAGTGGATAGGCTCATACACTGAATAAAGCAATTATATATTGAAACCATAGTTTAGTAAACCAGGGAGAGAGGTTCAGACATCATGAATCATGGTTTATAAATCACACTGTCTGGATTTATGCAAAAGCATACTACATTATGGCGAATGCAGTCAGTAACATAACTTAATTTACAATGTCTGTGATTTTTAGAATATGAGGAAGCTTTAACCCAAAGTGTTGGGGATTGTTGTTTTGATTTGTAAGTCAGATGTCCTAAATGTGGTGGGGGGTTTTTTCTCCCCAGATAAAGAATTCTGATATCATTTGCCCATAAAAATGCTTTGTGGGTGGATATCAACTGTTACTTGTTTTCTTTTACTTTGTGCTCAGTCTTTCTAGCCCTTATTATTGTCGCTATTATTAGGTTGTCATTCGTGGTTAACAGGGAAATTCACTTGGAGAATTTAATAGCATATTATGCCAGGCTTATTATTAATATCAAATGTCTGCTGTTGCTGTGGAACTGTCTGCTGGGTATTCACTTTCTGCCTGGCAAAAGTTTTTTTTTAAAAAAATACTGATATTATTTTAGTTCCCTTTTGTTAAGATTTAGAGTCTTTGAAGGTAAATTGGTTTTAAACTGTTCACTTATATCCTGTTCTTCAACTATCCGAAATATAAGTAATTAAAATTAAAAAATAAAATAGAACAACCACAAACCCAACCTGGTGACTCAAGTTTTCAATCTCTGTTACAGAGATTGTTACTCTGTTACTCTGCTTTAAGATAAATGTTAGCATACAGAATTTCCTCCTTCCAGTTTATATCTGTCTTGTCTATTTAGGGTCACACACAAACACACATAAACAGTGTGTGTGCGCGTGTGTCCGTGACATCCAGTCTTCCTTGATTCTTTGCCTTACAAATATGTTGGGATATGATTATCATTCTAACCAGTTTGGCCATTGCTGACTGTGTGATTGCTAGAAGTTGTAATTTACAGTACCTGGAAATCAACAGGCTGCCTTAATTAAAGCGTCAAGTTAAATGTGTTTATTTGGGTAAAAACCAATAATAAATAAATGTATTATGCTTGTTGACTAGGTGGCAGCTGTGGTTGCCTTTGCACAGCTTCATCTCATGCACCAGTTGTATCCTTTCCTGGATTGGGAGGACCTTCAGACAGTCAGTCGTTCCCTAGACACTCATGACTCAACTCCTGCAATGAGCTCTGCATGGAGCTGCCTTGAAGACCACTTGGAAGCTTCCACTGGTCCAGAACACAGCAGTGGTTCTGATTGGACAGTGGTGGGCATGGCTCGGTATGCCCATGTGATACCTTTGCTCTGTGAGCTGCACTGGCTGTCTGTCAGTTTGCTTCTGGGTGTCATTCAGAGTGCTGGTTATGACTTACAAAGCCCTGCATGTCATGGCACTTGGTTATTTGAGGGACTGCCTATCTCCCATGGTGTCTGCCTAGTCAGTGTGAGCTGACAGGGTTGGTGCGCTTCAGGTCCCTTCAATTTGAAATTTCAGGACTCAGGAAGCGTGTATTCTCAATCGCAGCGCCTCCCCTCTGGAATGAGGTTCCTCTGGAAATCTGTGTAGCTCTCACCCTGATGGCATTCCGGAAGGCCTTAAAGACCTGGCTGTTCTTCCAACCCTTGGGCTAGGGTGGGATCCCTGTGGGATGTGTTTTGTGTGTTGTTGCCAAACCACTATCCTTGTTCTTGTTCTTGTTCTTCTTTTCTTTTTGGTTCTTATTTTTCTTGTTCTTTATTTTGTCTCTGATTATTCATATTGTATTTTTAACGTTGTTGCATTGTGAGCCATCCAGAGTTGTCTGGAGTCGGGCGGATCCTAAACTAAATTAATTTAATTAAACTTATCATTTCTTTACTATTTTGTGTAGATGCTTTAAAGAAATCTTAGAGAAAGGTGGAAATAAGATTCAGTTGAATTATGAGAAGTAATCCCTCAGATAGACTTGAGAAAGCAAGTCAAATAAATATTATGATTATTTCAAAAACCAAATTACTGAGCTTTAGTGTAGAAATTCTGATCTTACTGAAGATCATCACTAGTATTGCCAATTAAAGTGCTCAATTGAACTGTGTGTGTTTGTGTGTGTGTGTGTGTATATGTATGTACAGTATTATTTAGAATTAGATGAAATTTTCAGTCTTGATTCTTAAATGGATTTTTGGAGCTTACATCTGGTACCACTAAGAATAAGTATAATTCAGTCCAATAATATTCAGAAGGAACTCCTATTAATTGAGAAGAATGTATTTTTATGTAGATATGTGTAAAATTCTTGTTGTTGTTTGTTGTTCAGTTGTTTAGTCGTGTCCGACTCTTCGTGACCTCATGGACCATAGCACGCCAGGCCTTTCTGTCCTCCACTGTCTCCCGGAGTTTACTCAAATTCATGTTCATTACATCGGTGATGCTATCCAAACATCTCATCCTCTGCCGTCCCCTTCTCCTTTTGCCTTCATTCTTTCCGAGCATCAGGGTCTTTTCCAGTGAGTCCTCTCTTCTCATTAGGTGGCCAAAGTATTTGAGCTTCAGCTTCAGTATCTGTCCTTCCAATGAACAGTCAGGGTTGATTTCCTTTAGGATTGACTGATTTGACCTCCTTGCAGTCCAAGGGACTCTCAAGAGTCTTCTCCAGCACCACAGTTCGAAAGCATCAATTCTTCGGCGCTCAGCCTTCCTTATGATCCAACTCTCACAACTATACATTACTACTGGAAAAACCATAGCTTTAACTATACGGACCTTTGTCGGCAAGGTGATGTCTCTGCTTTTTAATCTGCTGTCTAGGTTTGCCATAGCTTTTCTCCCAAGGAGCAAGCGTCTTTTAATTTCATGGCTGCAGTCACTGTCTGCGGTGATCTTGGATCCCAAGAAAATAAAATCTGTCACTGCTTCCAATTCTTCCCCTTCTATTTGCCAGGAAGTGATGGGACCAGATGCCATGATCTGGGTTTTTTTAATGTTGAGTTTCAAGCCAGCTTTTGCACTCTCCTCTTTCACCCTCATCAAGAGGCTCTTTAGCTCCTCTTCACTTTCTGCCATTAGGGTGGTATCGTCTGCATATCTGAGGTTGTTGATATTTCTCCCGGCAATCTTAACTCCGGCTTGTGATTCATCCATCCCAGCATTTCTCATGATGTACACTGCATATAAGTTAAATAAGCAGGGTGATAATATACAGCCTTGTCGTACTCCTTTCCCAATTTTGAACCAATTGGTTGTTCCATGTCCGGTTCTAACTGTTGCTTCTTGACCCGCATACAGGTTTCTCAGGAGACAGGTAAGGTGGTCTGGTATTCCCATCTCTCTAAGAATTTGCCACAGTTTGTTGTGATCCACACAATCAAAGGCTTTAGCATAGTCAATGAAGCAGAAGTAGATGTTTTTCTGGAACTCTCTTGCTTTTTCCATGATCCAGCAAATGTTGGCAATCTGATCTCTAGTTCCTCTGCCTCTTCGAAACCCAGCTTGCACTTCTGGTAGTTCTCGGTAGTTCTCTGGTAATTCTGCTGCAGCCTAGCTTGTAGGATTTTGAGCATAACCTTGCTAGCATGTGAAATGAGCGCAACTGTACGGTAGTTTGAACATTCTTTGGCATTGCCCTTCTTTGGAATTGGAATGTAAACTGACCTTTTCCAATCCTGTGGCCACTGTTGAGTTTTCCAAATTTGTTGGCATATTGAGTGCAGCACTTTAACAGCATCATCTTTTAGGATTTTAAATAGCTCAGCTGGGATACTGTCTTCTCCGCTAGCTTTGTTGTTAGTAATGCTTCCTAAGGCCCACTTCACTCTCTAGGATGTCTGGCTCAAGGTCAGTGACCACACCATCGTATTTATCAGGGACATTAAGATCTTTCTTGTATAGTTCTTCTGTGTATTCTTGCCACCTCTTCTTAATCTCTTCTGCTTCTGTTAGGTCTCTGCCTTTTTTGTCCTTTATCATGCCCATCTTTGCACAAAACGTTCCCTTGATATCTCCAATTTTCTTGAAGAGATCTCTAGTCTTCCCCATTCTATTGTTTTCCTCGATTTCTTTGCATTGTTCATTTAAGAAGGCCTTCTTATCTCTCCTTGCTGTTCTCTGGAAATCTGCATTCAGTCGGTTATATCTTTCCCTTTCTCCCTTGCCTTTTGCTTCCCTTCTTTCCTCAGCTATTTGTAAAGCCTCATCAGACAGCCACTTTGCTTTCTTGCATTTCTTTTTCTTTGGGATGGTTTTAGTTGCTGCCTCCTGTACAATGTTACGAACCTCCCTCCATAGTTCTTCAGGCACTCTGTCTACCAGATCTAATCCTTTAAATCTATTCCTCACCTCCACTTTATATTCATAAGGGATATGATTTAGGTCATACCTGAGTGGTCTAGTGGTTTTCTCTACGTTCTTCAATTTAAGCCTAAATTTTGCGATAAGAAGCTCATGATCTGAGCCGCAGTCAGCTCCAGGTCTTGTTTTTGCTGATTGTATAGAGCTTCTCCATCTTTGGCTGCAAAGTACATAATCAATCTGATTTCAGTATTGACCATCTGGTGATGTCCATGTGTAGAGTCGTCACTTGTGTTGTTGGAAAAGAGTGTTTGCTATGACCAGCGTGTTCTCTTGACAAAACTCTATTAGCCTTTGCCCTGCTTCATTTTGTACTCCAAGGCCGAACTTGCCTGTTATTCCAGTTATTTTTTGACTTCCTACTTTAGCATTCCAGTCCCCTATGATGAAAAGGACATCTTTTTTTGGTGTTAGTTCTAGAAGGTGTTATAGGTCTTCATAGAACCGGTCAACTTCAGCTTCTTCGGCATCAGTGGTTGGGGCATAGACTTGGATTGCTGTGATGTTGAATGGTTTGCCTTGGATTCGCCTTTCACAAATTCCATAAGTCATTTGAGATGGTTTTAAGATACTGACCATTCTGTCTATTTTTTTAAAAAAAATACACATGTGAAGGAATAAAATAGAACCACTACATTAGTTGTCAATAACCTAGAAAATAACCATGCATGGGAATGAATTTACAAGGTCGGTGCTCACTTTAGGAGTGAGACAAGGCTGCATACTCTCTCCCTTTATCTATTCAACCTTTATGCAGAATATATATTGAAGGATTTGGATTTGAAGAAGATGAGCATGGTTTTAAAACTGGAAGAAGAAACATCAATAATTTGCACTATGCTAATGGCACTACTTTGATAGTTGAAAAGACAAATAATCTGCAAGCTCTAGTAATGAAAGTCAAGGAGCAAGAAGTGGTAGATAGCTATTCTGCTTTTTAGGATCAACTATCAGCAGTAAAAGAATTAGCAAACAAGAAATACAATACAGACTAGCACTTGGTTACAGTAGTCATGAAGTCCTTGGAAAAGTTATTCACATGTCTGGATGTGTCTACTCTATACCTACAAAGATTGGAATTGTACAGGCAATGGTTTCCCTTCGATACTCTGTCCAAGTGAAAGTTGTACTTTGAAGAAGCGGGTGGGAAGAGTATTGATGCTTTTGAACTTTGGGTTTTGGAGAAGACTCCTGAGAATAGCCAAGAAAACAAATCAACCCAGAGTTCTCACTTGAGACACAAATGACCAGGCTTAAATTATCCTGCTTCAGACACATTATACAACAACCTAGCTCTCTGGAGAAGTCTATAATTCTGGGAAAGATGGAAGGAAAAAGAAGAAGAGAACGATGAGCAGCAAGGTGGATGGACGTGATTGCAGCAGTGATAGGTGCACCACTGGAAGACCTGAAGGACCGGATTGAGGACAGATCCTCTTTTAGAAAATCTGTGATTTAGTAATCACAGACAGATTTTCTAAAAGAGGATCTGTCCTCAATCCAGTCCTTCAGGTCTTCCAATGGTGCAATCCAGTCCTTCAGGTCTTCCAATGGTTTGACTCTTAGGAAACACTGACTTGATGGCACATAATCAGTCAGTCCATCAAAATGCACACTTTGGAAAAGATTAGGAAGACATGTTTCAGACATTACATGAGCACAGCACTCCCCTGCTATTAATTAAAGCAACTCCTCTTTTTTCAGGTTTTCATGCAAGCCTGAAAAGTTATCGTGCTTCTTGAAACAGCTACAAAGATGTTGCTTTGATTAATAGCAAAGAAGTTGTATGCTTGCAAAAGACCCTATTGCATTTCTTCCTAATCATTTTGAAGTATGCACAGATCTAGTATGTATTTATATTTTATTTCTTTTCAGTATTAAGGCATAGGTTTTGCTGCATATGTATTGAAAACATCACACACATACACGAGTTAAGGAAAATTTCAATTAATTTAAACAATAGTCCATGAAGATAAAATATGAGGGGAAAATGCTGACATTGTTGGGCATAAAAGAAAAAGAAAAAACTGAAAATGGTTAGAAAAGAAAATGCATGGGTTTTAAACAGGAGTGTTATATTTTTGGTGCAGTTTTGTATTTTTAAACAAAATTAGGTAATCATTCTAAGTCAGTGTTCACAAATATGTCAAGTTCTAGAATATATGAAATCACCACTAGGTGGCAGCTAATTCTCACACAATATAATGGATGTTCTTTTATTGTTGTTGCTACTAGCTGTTAAGAAAACAAACTTAAATGACAAACTATAAATTTCTGCTTTTAAAATACTGTATATGAATATTTTTCAGCACTAATTTGCAGCTATCTAGAATGATTTCCTATCCTGAAGACAAAAGAAAAAAAGTTTTATACTTTTTTTTCCCTATATGTAATGTCAAATAATGGAAATAGCATTTTTTAAAAAGTAATGTATCTGTAGTTATTTCTTTTGTATATGCATCACCTGCAATCTTTCAACAAAGGTGTGGGCTAGCTCACAACCAAAAATACAATTTTATTTGGGAATTTAGAAACTGTCCATTAGAGGACATTGGGGTCAAGCACCTAATTATGCAAAAGATTAGAGGTCTATCTACATCTTTGAATAAGGCATTTTCCAGCAATTGCAGAAAGAGTAGCAGTGTGTGCTTGCATTGGGGAAATGCAGCAGAATGTATGGAAAGGCTCTAATTATGCATTTGTGTTAATTTGCATTGAGTCTGAAGGAAAAAGAGTTTGCAATAGAGCAACAGCAGGAAGATAGGAAGCTGCAACAGTGTATCTGCCCTCAAGTTATGAGGAAGATAACAAATGTGTTAGATGCTAAGAAACGGAACCATCAGGAGAAAGGTGGTAGGTGTCAAAAGGCAGCAGTATCTCTCTGTGGGTTTTTTACATGAACACTAAACCTATAGTCTAAAAGCTAGTAAGTCATATACGTTGTAGATGTTCTGTGTCAGATACTCTGTTGGGCATTCAGGTTTGAACCATGTCAAGGATAGAAACAAACTAGGTGTATAAGTGCTTTTGGAATTCTTTAAGGAAAGAAATGGGCAACAGGACTCTGGAAACATGATTAGGTACCAGAACTAAGTTATTAGTAGGATTGTTGTTTATTCGTTCAGTTGCTTCCGACTCTTCGTGACTTCATGGACCAGCCCACGCCAGAGCTTCCTGTCGGCCGTCACCACCCCCAGCTCCCCCAAGGTCGAGTCCGTCACCTCCAGAATATCATCCATCCATCTTCCTTTGGCCTTCCCCCTTCCCTAGAATCAGCATCTTCTCCAGGGTATCCTGTCTTATGTGGCCAAAGTACTTCAGTTTTGCCTTTAATATTATTCCCTCAAGTGAGCAGTCTGGCTTTATTTCCTGGAGTATGGACTGGTTTGATCTTCTTGCAGTCCAAGGCATTCTCAGAATTTTTCTCCAACACCACAGTTCAAAAGCATCTATCTTCCTTCGCTCAGCCTTCCTTATGGTCCAGCTCTCTCAGCCATAGGTTACTACGGGGAATACCATTGCTTTAACTTTGCAGACTTTTGTTGTCAGTGAGATGTCTCTGTTCTTAACTATTTTATCGAGATTTGTCTTTCCTCTCCTCCCAAGAAGCAAACGTCTTCTGCTTTCCTGGCTGCAGTCAGCGTCTGCAGTAATCTTTGTGCCTAGAAATACAGTCTGTCACTGCCTCGACGTTTTCTCCCTCTATTTGCCAGTTATCAATCAAGCTGGTTGCCATAATCTTGGTTTTTTTGAGGTTTAACTGCAACCCAGCTTTTGCACTTTCTTCTTTCACCTTCATCATAAGGCTCCTCAGCTCCTCCTCGCTTTCAGCCATCAAAGTGGTATCATCTGCATATCTGAGATTCTTAATGTTTCTTCCAGAGATTTTAACTCCAGGCTTGGATTCATCAAGCCCAGCACATCGCATGATGTGTTCTGCGTACAGGTTGAATAAGTAGGGTGAGAGTATACAACCCTGCTGTACTCCTTTCCCAATCTTAAACCAGTCCGTTGTTCCATGGTCTGTTCTTACCGTTGCTACTTGGTCGTTATACAGATTCCTCAGGAGGCAGACAAGATGACTTGGTATCCCCATTCCACCAAGAACTTGCCACAATTTGTTATGTTCCACACAGTCAAAGGCTTTAGAATAGTCAATAAAACAGAAATAGATGTTTTTCTGAAACTCCCTGGCTTTCTCCATTATCCAGCGGATATTGGCAATTTGGTCTCTAGTTCCTCTGCCTTTTCTAAACCCAGCTTGTACTGTACATCTGGCAATTCTCACTCCATGAATTGCTGGAGTCTACCTTGCAGGATCTTGAGCATTACTTTACTAGCATGTGAAATAAATGCCACTGTTTGATAGTTTGAACATTCTTTAGTGTTTCCTTTTTTTGGTATGGGGATATAAGTTGATTTTTTCCAATCTGATGGCCATTCTTGCGTTTTCCAAATTTGCTGGCATATGGCATGCATCACCTTGACAGCATCATCTTGCAAGATTTTAAGCAGTTCAGCTGGGATAACGTCATCTCCTGCTGCCTTGTTATTAGCAATGCTTCTTAAGGCCCATTCAGCCTCACTCTTCAGGATGTCTGGCTCTAACTCACTGACCACACCGTCAAAGCTATTCCCAATATTATTATCCTTCCTATACAGATCTTCTGTATATTCTTGCCATCTTTTCTTGATCTCTTCTGCTTCTGTTAGGTCCCTGCCATCTTTGTTTTTGATCAAACCCATTTTTGCCTGGAATTTACCTCCGATGTTTCTAACTTTCTGGAAGAGGTCTCTTGTCCTTCCTATTCTATTGTCTTCTTCCACTTCCGTGCATTGCTTGTTTAAAAATAATTCCTTATCTCTTCTGGCTAACCTCTGGAATTTTGCATTTAATTGGGCATATCTCCCCCTATCACTGTTGCCTTTTGCTCTCCTTCTTTCTTGGGCTACTTCCAGTGTCTCAGCAGACAGCCATCTTGCCTTCTTGGTTTTCTTTTTCTTTGGGACGTTTTATGTTGCCGCCTCCTGAACAATGTTGCAAACTTCTGTCCATAGTTCTTCTGGGACCCTATCTACTAAATCTAGTCCCTTAAATCTATTCTTCACCTCCACTGCATATTCATTAGGAATATTAGTGAGATCATATCTAACTGATCTGTGGGTCATCCCTATTCTCTTTAGTCTGATTCTAAATTGTACAATAAGAAGTTCGTGATCTGAACTACAGTCAGCTCCAGGTCTTGTTTTTACCAACTGTATAGATGTCCGCCACCTTTGGCTACAAGGGATGTAGTCAATCTGATTTTGGTGTCGACCATCTGGTGAAGTCCATGTATAAAGTCGTATTTTAGGTTGCTGGAAGAGAGTGTTTGTTATGCACAGTGAATTGTCTTGGCAGAATTCTATCAGCCTATGTCCCGCTTCATTTTGTTCTCCCAGACCATGCTTGCCTGTAATTCCAGGTGTCGTTTGACTATCCACCTTTGCATTTCAGCCTCCTGTAATGAAAATATAATCTCTCTTTAGCGTATTATCCAGTAGGTGCTGCAGATCCTCATAGAACTGATCTACTTCTGCTTCTTCAGCATCTGTGGTTGGGGCGTATAGTCAGATCACTGTGATGTTAGATGGCTTACCCTGAATTCGAATTGAGATCATTCTATCATTTTTTGGATTGTATCCAAGCACTGCTTTAGCCACTTTGTTATTAATTATGAAGGCTATTCCATTTCTTCTGTGGTCGTCTTGTCCACAGTAGTAGATCTGGCGGTCATCTGATGGGAAGTGGCCCATTCCAGTCCATTTCATTTCACTGCTTTACCCACTTTATTATTAATTATGAAGGCTATTCCATTTCTTCCCATTCCAGTCCATTTCAGTTCACTGACACCCAAAATGTTTATATTTTATCTATCCTTGGCTAGATTCAATGCCCTTCCAACAGCTGTTAATTGAAGGGAGATATCGAAATATCCCTTTTGATCAAAGACTGTGCCCATGTGGCAGAGGAGTAATTGAAACAATGGATCACGTCATTTTATATTGTCCTCTCTATGCAGATGCTCGCCAGGAATTATTATCCCAATTTTTTACCAAATATCCAGGTTGTTCGGATTCTTTTTACCTCAAACTGTTTTTATCAGACCAATCTGATTTTACTTCATTTACTACAGCTAAATATTGCTCAATAATCTGTACAGCACGCCACAATATCTCTTTTAATTTTTCTTAGATTTTTTAGACTTTTAAGTGTTTTTTCTTTTATTCTAACCAGATGTGAATTTTTAGTTTTGTTTGCTGGTCTAAATTGATTTGATTTGATAATATAAGTTAGCATAGCTTTACATTCTCGTAGTGTTATACAAATTCTAGTATTACTTATGCCCTTTTATAGTTATTTGCCCTAGTTATTTCTGGTATATAGATCAGGGCTTTCCAAAGTGCCACCGCTGGCGACACACCAGCGGCGCGGGGGGGCGTGCAGCGGCGCGGGGGCCGTGCAGCCGTGTGTGCACAGCGGCGGCAGCAGCCTCCACTAAAACGCGGAACCACTGATCCCGCGCCGCTGCTGCTGCCGCCGTGCACACGCGCACCGCCGCTTCCGGGTGGTATGGCGACACACCACGCTGTGTGTGGTGACACACTTTTGTGTCGCGACACACAGTTTGGAAAGCTCTGATATAGGTTATTCATTGTAAAATTAATTTTAATTTTATAGGATTTTTTTTTTGTTTTTTAATACCTGTATTCTGTAATTTTACTTTAATAATTTTATCTTTATCTTATTCTATGCTATCAATATGACCTTTTATATTTATTTTATTTCTATTTTAGCGTAATTGTTATGTTACTAGTTGTATGCTGGTCTATGACCAAAATAAAAATTGATTGATTGATTTATATTTAATCTTGACATCTCACCAATAACCACATCCAATTTGTCCTGGCTCATAGATCTTACATTCCAGGTTCCTATGGTGTGTTGAAATTTAGAACATCGGATTTGTCATTCACCACCAGCACCCTCAGTCGCTAGCTGTCCTTTCGGCTTTGAGCTAGCTGCGTCATCACATCTGGGGCTAGTTGAACTTATCCTCTGTTCCTCCCCAGTAGCATTTTGACCATCTTCCGACCTGGGAGTCCCATCTTCCGATGGTATACCGACATATCTCTGGTTGTACTAATCCATTTAGTTTTCATGGCAAGAATACTGGCATGGGTTGCCGTTAACTTCCCCAGGGATCGTAATTAGTGTGACCTCTCTGCCATGACCTTCCCATCTTGGGTGTCACTTGACGGTTTAGCTCATGGCGTCATTGAGGTACTCAAGCTCCAGCACCAGGACAAGGTAATGATCTTCTTTGCTGGAGATTAGTAGGATTGCAAGGGGCAAAATGAAAAATCAAATCAGTGTGCTGAATGTAAAAGAATACCAATCGAAGAGAAAAAGAATAGGCAGTAAAACAGTATGGGCTAAGAAGGGCTGTAACGTAGAACGGCCCTGAGAAGACTGTCCACTAACATCTCTTTCAAGTCTATTGAGTGTTTTCTGAGGGACCTAACAATTGCCAGAAAAAAGAAAACAGGCACAGTCTGGATAATGAAAGGAAATTTAGTATTATTTGATTTACATACCACCGTTTAATCAAGTACAGACTGCTAATGATGAAATGAGTTGTGGGGATGTTACTTTGACCTATTGGGAAAGAAGTAGTACTTGCAATTTTGTTCTTCTAGTCAAGACTCTGGATTGGTTAATCAAGTAGTTTTCCATATCCATTTATTACCAAGATGGTGATTACAGAATATATAAAATATAAAATTAGCAACTCCACTTCTGGTTTTCTTCTTCTGTTTAGTGCAGGTGCCCATTAGCCTGTTTCAGACTTATACCTTTGCCACGGACAACATAAATTCACCAGAGTTATAAACCCAGTTGTGTATCTTCAAGAAAGTAAAATATATTGTATTCAAAAGCATGAATACAATATAATAAATAAATAGTTATAAATAAATAGTTATAAATAATTTCCAAATATGCTTTGCATTGTTCTTTTTTTGGATCTTGATCAGTGTTCTTTGGGTAAACTGTTCGTTAATTACTTGTGTTTTGGATTTATTACTTGTCTGCCTTGATCAGGTCTGATAGTTGTTAAGGGTATCAACTAGCATTCTCCAGAAATGGACATCTCTTAGCATTCCATAACCATTCTGAAACAACTAAGGTTCCTTGAAATTCAGATAATGTTTAGTTCCTTTATGATAGTTATATATGAGACTGGCAATTATTTGAACTGGAAATGAACTGGAAATTCCATTATGACATCCTTAGCTATTCAGTGTGATAAAAATTAAATGCACGTTTCCAAACTATTAATTAGCTACTTCCTTCTCACTTGGCCAAAATAACACATTGAGAATTCAGTAATACAATCCAGCAGAGGGACTGTTAGAATATCTATTAAAATGTTGGTTCCTTTTAAAAAGATACGTTGCAAAACTAAATAAACACATCACCATTCTGATTTTAAACTGTTAAAAGAAATGAAAGCAAAAACAGTTTTAAAATGGAAAGCAGAAACAATACTCAGTAAAAAAAATCAAGGGACAATTTTGCTTCTCTGTTAGTTACTTATGGTAACTCAATTTATTGTTCATCTCTGCTGGCAAACTGTACCATTTGCTCACAGCATGTTCCCCATTAGACCACTCATTCTGTAAAAGTTAGAAATGCTCATTACTAGCTCTCTGCTGTGAAACAGTACAGAATTGATTCACTGTCTGGCCAATAATTAGTACCAAGTAAATGAGCATTTTTCTTTTTTACATTTCATAAGCTAAATTGATAACCTAGTTATCCTAGAGCTAAGATCCCAATTAAAATTTTAACTGTTTTCTGAAGTTTAAATATCTATCTTGTTATTAAGTCAAAGAATAGAGAAAATCATATAGAAAGACATAAACAGACATAGGTTTTGCATTTTATCACTGCAACATTGTTGCTCCTGTAGTTATCTTCCACTATTTTTACCTGTATTTTGCGATGGAAGGTGAGGGTGACCTTGGGTGCGGGGATGGGAGATGCTGCTTAGGGAATGATCAGATAAAAGAGAAATGATCCTGCAACAGAGTAAGGACCAAAGAAAGAAACTTAGGAAGGACCCGCCCTAACTACTCAGGCGGTAAATAGGGAGGGTACCAGTAGTTCATCTAGTCATGTTTCCTGTCTAGTTTATCTGGGAGGGCCGACATATTTGTTGAAATCTGCCCCATGTTGTTTTTGTCCCAGCCCTTTTTTGGCTGAATTCCCCAGCCAAATTTATTTATTTAATTCATTTAAAATAATTTTTCATCCTGTTTTTATCTATTAAAAAACACTTGAATACTGTAAAT
Organism: Charina bottae; assembly: GCA_023362775.1. Lineage (NCBI taxonomy): Eukaryota > Metazoa > Chordata > Lepidosauria > Squamata > Charinaidae > Charina > Charina bottae. The sequence goes on along the minus strand of JALMGJ010000004.1, from coordinate 93,117,203 downwards.
TCCATCCCTGACCCTTTCAAATAATAGTGGTAATGTTTGGTTAACGTGACTGGGAGCTTCTAATGATCCATGTTCAATGTTCTAAAAGTTTTCATAAACTCAATTTTATGTGGCATCATGATTCACTGGCAAAATGAAGAAGTGATTCATTTTAGATTTTATTTAGTGCTGTCCTTCTGCCATGATAATGGAAATTACTACTCGGTGGATTTCTCCTACAACCTTCCATATGCTTTTCAAATATTCAAGAACTTTTTAAATATCTGTCTTGGATTATATTTTTTATATATTTTATTTAAGAATGTTGTTTTACTATATTTTAACTTGTATTTTAACTAGTATTTATTCTTGCTTTATTGTAAACTGCCAGATTCTCTCTTTGAGTGAGATAGGTGGTGACTAAATTTGAAAAATAAATAAAATAAAATAAAATAAAATAAAATAAAAAAATAATAAAATAAAATAAAATAAAATAATAAAATAAAATAATAAAATAAAATAAATAAAATAAAATAAAATAATAAATTAAAAATAAAATAAAATAAAAATAATAAAATAAAATAAAATAAAATAAATAATAAAATAAAATAAAATAAAATAAATAAAATAATAAAATAAAATAAATAAATAAAATAATAAAATAAAATAATAAAATAAAATAAAATAAAATAATAAAATAAATAAAATAAAATAATAAAATAAAATAATAAAATAAAATAAAATAAAATAAAATATGGTCTGAGAGTATATTTCGGAGCACTTGAGGCCAGACGGTAAAAGAACTAGGGGAAGTTTTTCTGCATTATCAAATCTCTTTGCATGATGTTGATAGAGTCCATTGTTGCTATAATCCACCTCATGAAGCAACTAATAGTAAACTCAAAATTATAGTAATGAAGTAGATAAATAAATATTTCTGCCACATATAAATTGTGTATTTTAAAATAATATGTCGACCACTACGATGGGAGTTTATCTCTAATTAATGTGTTGTAGTTAACCTGACACATATTCTGCAGTGATGTTTCAGAGTCTAGCATTTTATGGTGTCTACCCCCAATCAACAGTAGTTTGCCATAATTTGTTACATGATAGAAGCAATGAAATTTTTTTGAAAAGTGAATAAGCAGTGTTCAGATTCTATTTTAAGAATGTTACTCAATTCTGTTAACTAGAACAGCTTTTCTTTCTTTCTTATATATATTATATATTATGTATGCTCTTGTCGGGTTTTTGATTTTTAATAAGATTCTAGGGAGAATAAGTTGCTTCGTAATTTCCTTTCAGGGAACTTATGAAAATTGTTTGTAGATCTGATGAAGGCTTTTCATACTTTATATTTCAACCAAGTGAAGAAATTTTGCTTTGGCCATAGCTGTGTGCGTTTATCTTGTTCTTAATTCATGTTTATTAAATAATGTGTGTTTTTCTTCATTTTATGTGTATGTATGTGTATTATTATTCTTTAGCCATAAAAATGTTCTCATAATACAATTCTCTGTATAAAAAAGGATATTGGTTCTATTTCATGGGACTGAAATAAAATGGCCCCTTCAATTTTAGCTGATTTGAAGATATAACCCACTTTTTTCAAGCTAACTATCAGCTACTGTTTCCCTCTTCCCAATTTAGATTTTCTACAGGAACTCCATAAAACCCTCTTGCAATCTGGTTCTTATTGATATTTAATTATTTAATTGTTTTAAGTGGGTTTTATAATATGTTTTAATTGTTGGTTTTGTTGTACACCACCCAGAGTTACCTTGTGTGTGATGGGCGGCCATATAAATTAAATTAAATTAAATTAAATTAAATTAAATTAAATTAAATTAAATTAAATTAAATTAAATTAAATTAAATTAAATTAAATTATTAAATAAATAAATCGATACCATCATACAATAGCACTCTGGATGGTTCTGAAGAAATGGTGTAGAGTTGCTGGGAAAGGGGTTGGTAACTATGAGTTGCTGTGATTTTTTCTCTCCGGGTCTCCTATAGACTTTCAACCCTACAATCTTGGCTCAGTTCAGCTTGAAAAAATTATTTGAGAATGTTCAGTTCAGCAGAAAACATTTAGAGAGTTGGTGTAATTGGAAATTTTGCACATAGGAAAATCTGTTGGTGTTTGAGGTGCCTGTGATTACTTGAGGCTCTTTATTCTGTTGTTCATTGCTGTTTTATATGTAGAGTGCTGGATTTTAGTTAAGCAGTTTCTTATTAGCTTCTTTTTTAAAATTACCCTTCTTCACATATAATGCTAACCTACAATGTGGTTTATTTTTACTTAGAACAATGTATAAACTCATTCTTTTCCAATAAAGACTTCATCACTTGCAAACTGGAGTAAAAGACTTTACACATCCCATTAAGCTAAAACTGAAGCCAATTTATGTTTTAACATGGTGTGTAAATGATAGTACAATAATATGCAGCTTACATATGCTTACTTGCTTACATATGGAACCTGTGACCAGGAACTAACTAATAAAAATACAGATCTTTAGACAAATAGCCAAGAATATATAAAGAAAGTTAATATAGATATCTGAGAATGGAAATGTAAGTGAAATGATGAATAAACTGTCTACCTGTATGTGTAATTCAAAATAAACCACCCCCTCACTCATACAGTACCTATTTATTATTTTTATCCTATTTTAACAGATATTTCAAAATGTAACCAAATACAACTAAGAAAAAGAGGAAATGAAAAAAAGAACAAAAAAGAAAATTTTTTACAAGCTATGTAAAATTGAACAAGATATGTCCAAGTAGATTGCATTAGATTAGTAATAAATATAATAATAATCAATTTTAAGATTTTATTATTAAAATAAAATCAATAATTAGGAGGGGCAACCAGTATAAAAGTCATCAATCAAAATAAACAATTAATTGGAGTTTCTGTATAAATTAAGAAAGTCTGCCATTATAATGAATCAGAAAAAAGTCTAATATTTGAAAGAAACCTTGAGATCTTGAGAGAATTTTGAGAGAAACTGAAATGTTGGATGTAGTTCAGGTTCATGTGCAGAATTATAGCCCATAAATAGTTTTCAGTGAAGTTAAATTATTTTGCGGTCTTGTTGTTTTTTTTTGACATTGATGTATACTCTCACAGCTTAGCGTGCTTAGTGTGCTATTATGAAAAGTAGAAAGTCAGTACTTAAGATTTATTTCATTCTATGGTCAATCATCTTTCAGAATTTTTGAGTTTCATGACATTCTCATCAAATGTGGAAAAAAATGATTCAATCTGACATTTCCAGTTATTTTTTAAAAATATATTACCAATTTTGGCAGTCAACACTGGAGTAAAATACCAATGAAAAAACATCTTGTAGTAGTTTTTTTCTGAGTGTAATATTTGCAATAAATTTGATATTTATCTTGTATTGTATTCCCATTGTGGCATATCAGTCCTCCGGTTTAAATTCTGTATCCATTTAATCATACAATACTGACATGTTCATTTTCTGAATCATATTTCAAAAACAACTTATAAATAAGCCCCAACAGATGTTCTGAAATTAATATTATAAGTTTTTCAAATTTGGTTAAGTCTCTTGAATGTTCTATCTTGCTTTTGTAATTCCTTTTGAACAGTACTACTTATTTGAAGATAGTGGAACCAATGAGACATTTCTGAGCATTCCAATGAGAGGTTCTCAAAATATTTCATTTTTCTTTTATGAAAGATTAAATCTTGCAATCTATAATAATTTCTCCATTGATTTTTTTTTTTGGGGGGGTCCATTCACCTTCAGGAAAATAAATTTTTAGTACTGAAGCAAGGGTGATAAGTCTGGACTTACTTTTTTTTGTATTTATTCCCATACATTTAGGACAATATAATTGATTAACCCATTATAGACTGTGTATTTCTGTTTGTATCCAATCAAGAATATTTATGCAAGCTGTCTGGGAGTCCTACTTCATCAGTAGAAGTAACCCAGCCATATGGTGGTATGATCCAGTCTGTAATCCAAGTTAGTCTGCTAATATAATTTCAGCCAGTCCATTTCATTCTTCCCCACCTTGCAAATCTTATATTTATTTTTATTCATACATTATATGGAATGGTTCACCATAGGTTTATAGGGACTCAAAGTACCTATATTTACTCTTTATTAACTAGTGAAAACGGTAGATGCAGGTTTCTCATCATAAAGCATCATTTCGCCAGTCCTTTTCATAATTGAAGATTGTACATTGTGAAGTTCTTTTATCCATTGGTAGTACAAAATAAGAATATTTTTGTATTATACCCAGAGTATATCTCTTTTTTATTATTATTTTCTTTTCTTTTGATTAAACTGCACATTAAAACACACTGAATAGCCGAATTAGAAAGGCAGTATAATAATATGAAACTAATAAAGTAAATAAATTTCAGTAAATATAATCTGCATGTTGTGCCTATTCAATAAAGTATATTTCACTCAGTTAATGAGATAATAAACATCTGAAAAACTTGAAAAAAAACATTGTAAACAGTCCTTCATAAGACAGAGAAGATAACAAATAATAGCTATTGTAATACTTTCCATTAGGATTTGGAAGGACTATTAAAATGCTGTTTCTCCTTGGTTTTAGATACGATGTCATTCTGAAAAATTCTCAAGTACTGTACAATAGAGCACTTAGAATCATGCTGAGGGATTATTTATACACTGGGAAGATTTCTTAATCCTGTTAAAGATGCAGGGAACAAAATGATGCCAGTTCTAGTTAGTTGCAAAATGGTAACAATTCTTCAGTGCTTTTTTGTGCAAAATTATTTGCCACTTCACTTTTTTTTTCTTTAAACCTTTTAGTACTCCTTCACTATAATTAGATATCTGTACCAACTGCTTAATGAACTGAACAGAAGTGGATGGAATTAGTTTATGGAAATGAAGTAAGCAATCTAAACTGCTGGGCATAATGAATATCAAGTCATAGTATAGCGAATATAGTAGTTCAGTTTATACTGAGATATGCAGTGGTCCTCCAAAAAGTGGTGTTCCTACTTTTTTTAAAAAAAATGTTGTTAGCAGTGATTTGGATGCATGTTAAGAAAATCTCATGAGGATCTGAACATTCAACAATACCTGTCATCCACATGTTTGTCCACAGTTGGTAGAATATGCAAAAAGACAATCAATGAATCTCATTGTAAACTTGTAGAATATTAGTGCTAACAAACGTAGATGAGCACTGGCCCCTAGAGTCGGACACAACTGCACAAATGTGCGGGGGGAACCTTTACCTTTACATGTAAAACACTATGCTGTATGAAACATAATTCCAAGAGAAATGAAAACTCTGAACCTTAATAGCTGTTTCTTTGGGAAATACTGTAACTTTAAATTCTCAAGTAGATTTATGAGTTTGTTCATTTAATTTGTATGCCGCCCAAAGTCAGTGTTGACTTTGGTGACCTTGTAAGTCTAAATTATAAAAATAAATAAATACAGGTAGTCATTAAGCGAGTCCCAGGTGGCACATGAGCAGGCTGCAGACAGGTACGTGGCTGCTGCCAGGCAAGGGAAGGTGTGTGGGTGGCCGGTGCGGTGGGGGCAGGGGTGGCTGCTGCTGCTGGGTGTGTGTGAGACTAGGCTGAAGCTGCCCTAACCTAAAGATGAAGCAGGCATGTATGCAGAGAGGACAAAGCCAGGAATCTTGTCTATGGGATCCCTTTTGGGAGGTAGATAAGAAGGAAGCAAGTCGTTAAGGAAACAAAAGGAAAAATGTCACCTGAATCAGACAGAGGAAGATGCGCCTGAGCACATGGAAACTCCCACCCCAAATCCATCAACAGCTACTAGGCTTGTAAATCAAGTAGCTGCCAGTCTTGTGAATCAACAAGGCAAGAACTTTTGGGGATAAAAGGGGTCTCAAAGCCCACCCACTCCTTGAGTTGTTCTTGGATCCAGACTTGGCGGCTTCCGTCCCTTTAGCTAGTGCCTGGCAGCCTAGTTGGAAGGACGTGGGTAAGTGTGTGTGTGTGTGAGAGAGAGAGAGAAAGAGGGAGAGAAAGAGCAAATGTACCTTGCAACCAGTAAAGTTTTGCTGTTACTTTAAATTCACTGGGTCTCCGTGTATTACAAAGAACCTGTTGTGCCTCAGTGTTCGTTTGGAAGTTATTTGTTTGTGTAATCCTAATTATTTCCCCGGCTGTTGACCAGGGCTGTGTGTCTTGTCTGCTCAAGCTGCACCTATCTGGAAAACCCAGGTAGAAATAAAGGGGGGCAGACAGATCCGTGTGCCTCAACAGTCTCTGAGTGTGTAAGTGATTGACCATAAGCTGTTGACCAGGGCTGTATGTCTTGTCTGCTCAAGCTGCACCTATCTGGAAAACCCAGGTAGAAAGCAAGGGGGGCAGACAGATCCGCGTGCCTCAACAGTCTGTGAGTGTGTGAGTGATTGACCATAAGCCGAACCTGGGAGCAGCGTTGTGTAACGGGGAGAGTGTAAACGACTTACTGGAGAGACTTGCAACCTTCCCTGCTGGCTTCCCCATTGACTTTGCTTGTGAGAAGCTGGCAGTGAAGGTCACAAATGGTGATCACATGATGGCTGTTGTGGGTCTTCCGGGCTGTGTGGCCGTGTTCTGGAAGTTGTGGTTCCTAACGTTTCGCCAGCATCTGTGGCCAGCATCTTCAGAGGGCAGGAGCACAGATAGAAGCAAAATCTCTATCTGTGCCGGGATGGCACAAAATCTAGATAGATTTTGCTTCTATCTGTGCTCCTGCCCTCTGAAGATGCTGGCCACAGATGCTGGCGAAACGTTAGGAACCACAACTTCCAGAACACAGCCACACAGCCCGGAAGACCCACAACAGCCATTGAACTCCGGCCGTGAAAGCCTTCGACAATACACGGTGATCACATGACCTTGGGACACTGCAACCATCATAAGTGAGAGCCGCTTACCAAGTGCCCAGATCACTATCGTGACCACAGAGGTGCTGGGATGGCCAGAACTTCAAGGACCAAGCATGAGTACCACTTCTTCAGCACCATCATAACTTCGAGCAGTCCCTGAACGAGTGGTCATTAAACGACTACCTGTACCAATTTTATTTGGCTATAATTTATAACAATTTATCACTGTGAAGCTTGTCACACAGAAGCACAGAAATTCTTCATAGTATTAGCATGAGTTACATGGTAGGTGGCTGTCAAATGTCAGTTACCACTTGTGTTTTCCTCAGTTTTCATATGGCAGTTGTAACCAGAGAATAAACTGATCCTTTAAAGACTAAGACTTTAGAGTCCATATTATACTTATCTAGCATATTTATTTGCTTGACTGGGGAATTCTAGAGCAAATTTTGTTATGGCACATGGGGCTAAGATAGAGGGGAAAAAATCCTGTTATACATGTAATATTTGATTTGCTGTATATGTGAAAAAATAACATCAAAACTGGATAGAAGTTTAATGTTGCCTTCTCAAGGATCATAGACTTGCTAGATCTGCTATCCTTTTTATATTCACATGTATTTTCAACCTATTTTTGAGAAATATTAGAAGGGAGTCAGTCTTACAAATTAAAGATATGGGTCAAAAACACAGGAATGTGTTACATATAATTAACAGTTATATTCTAACTGAATGTAAATAAATAAATGGGTTTCAAGTGAAATTACAGAAATAATAAAATGTGTGAAAATAAAGGTGGTAGCATAGAGTACAGGTTGCTCCAAGGAGACAGAAGCAATATTCTGTTATGTGTTTTATATTACAGTAAAAATGTGATCTGATCTCATAGTCTTGTATGAAAATGGCAGATTTCCATCTTAATACTGCTAATATTTAATAACTTACTTTCTGTAAACTGAAATTCCTTTTTGTATTTTCATTGAAAGCACCTCAAGGAGTATTTCCTTAGGCATTCTTGTGTTAATCATATATTTATAGCTAATACTAAAGGATTTTAATTCAGAGACATCATGGGCTGGAATTTCTATATGCCATTAACAAGAACAGTGGGTAGCTGAGATTCCTGGTTCCACGGAGATGAATTATAGCTTAGTGAAGAAAATAATGAGCAATTAGAATTAACAATCAGCAGTACTTACATATCTCCTGAGTATTTGCATTTTAGTGTAAATACGTTTAGGATACTAAATACTACAAAAAATTATTCTGAGAATATCCAGTTTAAATAATGGTAATATTAAGAGCCATTTTGGTGTATAGTGAAAGGCACTAGGCTAGAAACCAGGAGACAAGGAGTTCTAGTCCTGCCTTAGACATGAAGCCAGCTGGGTCACTTTGGGCCAGTCGTTTTCTTTCAGCCCTAGGAGGAAGGCAGTGGCAACATCTGAAAATGTTGCCAAGAAAACTGCATGGACTTGTCCAGGCAGTCTCTAGAAATCAAGACTGACTTGAAGTCATTAAAAAAAGGAAGCTGCACTTCTTACTACAAAATCTTTGGAATTGGATAATTTACTCTGCAACTCACAAAATCACCTTCAAATTTTAGCAGCAGGACCTATCATGTTTCTGATCCTAAAAATGACAGTTTATCCATTTAAGAGACTGGCACAACTTGGCCTTTCATTGAGATGCCTTCTGACTGAAAGTTAATCAAACAAGCCTATTAACACAAACTTTCTTCTTCCCAATATCAATGGAAAAATATATCACAAAAAAGAATACTGTTAGTAGTAATCTTGTAAAATATATGTGCAGCCTCTGGTTGAAATCAACAATTGAAATGATTGTTTCCCTTGCTAATTGTTCTTATTGTTTAATTTTCTCCAACATTCAACTCGAATCTGTCTTTAAGTAATTTATTCCCTGTCCTTGAAATGAAAGAGAACAGGTCTTAACCTTCTATGTAACATACTTTCACATTCTTGAAAAGTGCTATTGTATATTGGCTTCTTTGCTATCTTTCTTCCTCTCCCACCCTATTAAAGTTAACTACTCGTATAGAAGCATCGCCAAAGGCTGTAAAGTTTATAAGACTTACTAATGAATTATTCTTGTTAACTTTACAAGCTTATCTTTGCAGTGCATATATTTTTAATATATGAAATTGTGTGTGTGTGTATAATATATATTTATATCCTCTTCCCCCGTCCCCCCGTAGGTCACAGTAATGAAAGGCAGCAATAGGAATAAAGATCACTCAACAGACGGAGAAGGAACTGGAAAACGACCAAAGAGGAAGTGTCTTCAGTGGCATCCACTACTTGCAAAGAAAATTCTTGACTTTTCTGAAGAGGAGGAGGAAGAAGAGGAGGAAGAAGATATTGAAAAGGTAAAATTAACCCCCTGATAGAAGTAGAATTAAGACCGTGACAATGTCCCTGCAGTCACGTGATCAAAATTCAGGCACATGGCAACCGGCATGTATTTACGACAGTTGCAGCTTCTGGGGTCACATGATCTCCATTTGTGACCTTCCCAGCCGGCTTCTGACAAGCAAAATCAATGGGGAACCGCGTGATTCACTTAATGACCGCGGTGATTTGCTTAACTGCCGCAAAAATGTAAAATCGGGTGCGGTCACGTGATACCTTGCTTAACGACCGCACCACTTAATGAATTTTCTGGTCCCTATTCTGGTCGTAAGTTGAGGACTACCTTTATATGCTAATGCTCTGAATATGGGAAATAAAATGTGCATCAACTACTACAGAGAGGCAAATACAATTTAATAATGTAATAGACATCTGGTGGGATGATTCCTGTCACTGGATTATAGTAGTTGAAGGATCTAGTCTGTTCAAGAGGATCAGAAGCAATAGACAAAGAGAAATCCAAGTTAACGAAGTTGACAATATTGTAGAGAGGAACAGGGTTAAAGTACACGGAAAAACACTAAAAGTGATGTTGTTGGTGTCTGTTATCATCCACCCAGTCAAAGCAAAGATGTGGATGACGTGTCTAAAAGCAAAATTGCAGATATTTCAAAGAGGCATGAAATAATACAGATAGGGAACTTAGTTACCTAACAATCTGTTGGAAGACAAACTCTGTCAAGCATGGTCCTACAACACTGACAGGTGTTTCTCTCAACCATCTGTCAGAAATGCTCTAATTTGAATTCCTGCACTGAGCAGGGAATGAATCTCAGTGGTCTACAGGTAGTTCTCAGTTAATGATCACTCATTTAGCAACTGTTCAAAGTTACGACAGCACTAAACAAGTGGTACTTATGACTGGTCCTCGAGTTCCAGCCATCCCAGCACCTCCACAGTCATGTGATCACAATCTGGGCACTTGGCAACCGGCTTGCACTTAAGACCGTTGCAGCATCCCGCATTTGCAACCTTCCCTGTCAGCTTTTCACAAGCAAAATAAATGGGGAAGCAGCAGGGAAGGTTAGAAGTCGCTCCGGTAAGAGACTCCCCCACCTGGCAGCAGCTACCCCCTGCCTGGCCACGCTAGTGCCATGCCTCACCAGCTGTCCACACACCCTCTCCCACCTGGCAGCAACCATTCCTACCCCCACCGCACTCACGCCACGCCTCACCAGCCAAACCCACAACCTCCCCTACCCAGCAGCAACCACTTACCTGCCTGCCAGCCTGCTTCCGAGCTACCTGGAACTTGCAACTTCCTGCTGGCTTTGCTTGTTGGAAGGCATCAGGAAGTTTCAAGGAGGTCCTCGTTTAACAACCTGCAATCCTTGCTTAACAATGGCAACGGGGACTACCGGGATTGCTGTTGCTAAGTGACAGGGTGATGTGACATCGCGCTTTACAACCACATCACTTAGCAACGGAAATTCAGTTCCCAATTACCTTTGTTTAGCAAGGACTACCTGTAAATGGTTCCTTCCAACATTAATTCTATGTTCCTCTACATTGGTAAGTAGTTGATGTTAGTTCATCCTGCCAAATCCTATTTATTCTTCCTGTTAACATATTGTTGTTTATGAATTTGTCCAATTCCCCTTAAAATCTTGAGGCAGCTAATTTTAACTATTACTAGAACCTGGTTCTCCCTGCTCCTAGTCCAAAACCTTAACTATTATACCACATTGGCACTCAAAAGTGAAGAGAAGACGGAAAGTTTTAGGTGGTTCTCCCTGTACTTCCAGGTGCTGGTAAGGAAATAGAATAATATCCATCTGAAGCTCTTGGATCCAGAACTTCTACTAAACATACTGTATGTCAGGGGTCCCCAACCTGTGGGCCATGGCCCAGTAGTGGGCCACAGCCTGTTAGGAAGTGGGCCACGGGGCTCCCTGTTGCAAACCCCGCCCCCTGGTGCACGTGATTGGCTCCCGCCTATAAACCCTGCCCCCCCCCGGTGTGCACAATTGGCTCCCACCTGCAAACACCCCCCCCAGTCCGTGGAAAAAAATTCTTCCAAGACCGGTCTTTGGTGCCAGAAAGGTTGGGGACCGCTGCTGTATGTAACTGACAGATAACTGATAAATCGCTATGTTATGTTTTCCATCCTCTAGTATTCTTGAGTAATAAAGAATACTCTAAATGGGCAGTGTGAATTTAGAGAATCACTAGATAACCCGTGATCCATTGGGTCATCCTTTCAGATATATTTCCTTACCTAAATAAACAGAATGACCACAGGCGGGCAAAATTGCAGTGGGAGCGGAAGCGACTTCTGACTTCCTACCGGCTTCCCCATTGACTTTGCTTGTGGGAAGCAGGGAGCATTGGAAACCACTCCTCCCCCTCCTCAGCTGACCCGCAGAACTACCTGCCACTTTGCTGGGGGGAGGGTGAACAAAGGGACCAACGGTCCACAAGGAAAACTAAACCTCCACTCACCATCCCGGCATGTCCCCAAGGGCCCCCTCCCTCCAGATAGGGGGAGGGCTCACCCATCAACTGCCGGCAGCCCCCAGCCAGCCCTATCTTGCCAGCAGGCATGAGTCGCTCCCTCATCCTTCCCTCGCTGTCTACCACCATTGAGCAATTTCAGATTTCAGCCTCAGTTCCGGTCACCTATTGAGCCTTGCTGTTAGCCTATTGGGCACAGTAGTGGGAGCGGGAACGACTTCTGACTTCCTGCAGGCTTCCCCATTGACTTTGCTTGTGGGAAGCTGGCAGGGAGCATCAGAAATCACTCCTCCTTGGCTGACCTGCGGAACTGCCTGCCACTTTGCTGGGGGGAGGGGAAACAAAGGAATGACCATGGGCAGGCAAAAAAGTGGGAGCGGGAGTGACTTCTAACTTCCTGCTGGCTTCCCCATTGACTTTGCCTGTGAGAAGCTGGCAGGAATTGTTGAAAATCACTCCTCCTCCTCCTTGGCTGACCTGTGGAACTGCCTGCCACTTTGCTGGGGTGAGTGGGAACAAATGGAGCCACAGATTGTGAGAAAAACTGCAACCCCGATCCCCATCCTGGCACGTCACCAAGGGCCCCCTCCAGAGAGGAAGAGGGCTTACCTGTTGACCACTGGCGCCCCCTAGCCAGCCCTACCTCGCCAGCAGGCATCCGAGTCACCCCCTCATCCTTTCCTTGCTGCCCACCGCCGTTAAGAGATTTCAGATTTCGGCCTCAGTTCCAAAGCAGCCAATCGCCGCTTACCCGATTGGGTGTAGGGGTCAGAGGGAGGCAGGAAAGAAGGCAGGAATACGCCCATCCCATCTTCCCTTGCGTCATGCAACCTGCAGGTTTCTGAGAAATGTAGTCAGAAGGCATGGTGGCACTGAAGCAGCCACAACTTTGCCAAATTTCAATTCCACAGGAGTAATGGGTCCTGGATTATAGACGCATTCTGTAAATTGGCCCATTTGAGATACCTTGGTTCAAAAATTGTTGTCCTATGATGTACCATTTTGCCCAATTGAAGGTTACAAACAGACACAAGAGTTTTAATAATACATAGATTTGTTGTTGAAATTAGAATAAATTATATTACTTTTTAATTCCATCATGCCATAATTTAAACACTGATGTCCCACTCAAGCAGGTTAGTAATCTAAACCTTTATTACAGTCTTTGACCAACATGTGTACACACACATACATACATATAAAATGCATAAAATATACATTGAAAAATGTTAATTAAAAGAAGTTAAATAAGTTAAAGAGGAAGAAAGGAAAGGGAGGAGAGGGGGAAATTTTTACAGGTATCAAAGAAATGCAGTTTTATTGGATAATATTTGTTTCTTCACTCTTGTAGGTTAACAAAAATAGTGAGGCAGATAGCACTAATAAATTGTAATCAGAAAAAAAATATTTTTAGTGTCATCAAAACACGAATTATTGCAACCTAGATTATATATTTTATGTATGATTTACTTAAATCAATTTATATATCGCTTCTAATGTCAAAGAGTTCATACTCCCAAAGTCCTCTAAACTGGAAGATTTTAACATCTTAGTGGATATTCTATTTTGAGGGAAGCAAGGTTTTCTTTCTTTCTTGGGAAGAAGTTGCTAAACCTGGATACAGACATACTCCTTTATTTGAATCTTCTGTTTTGATATTTTCAAGTGTACTTTGTCCCATGAACAATTGATTATAATTACTTATGACACTAAATAAACTATTTTAAATGCAAGTTAACTGCATGTTTCAGGTTAGGTATCACAGCAAATAATGTGTGGATGTGGCAAGAAATCCTTGTAAGTTCCATTCTTTGTACATGTTATATTTTCTTCATTGTAAAATAGGTCCAGATTCTCAGTGCTGATGGTCTTGAGCATGATGCTGATGAAACAGAAGACGACGAATCTTCAGAACAGCGAGCTCGCAGACCAATGAATGCATTCCTTTTGTTCTGCAAACGTCACCGTTCCCTTGTCCGGCAAGAACATCCTCGTCTGGACAATCGTGGTGCTACTAAGATATTGGCAGATTGGTGGTCTCTTCTTGATCCTAAAGAAAAACAAAAATACACCGACATGGCCAAGGAGGTATACAACAACAGGATCAATAGGTCTTTCAGTTATATATTGTGCCTAAAAGTATATGTCCCCCTGACTAAGCAATTAATAACAACAAATTCAGCACAAATACAGGTAGTCCTTGCTTAACTACCCTAATAGGGACCGGAATTTCCATCCCTAAGCGAAGCAGTCGTAAGGCGAAACACCACGTGACCACCCTGCTTAGTGACGGCAGTTCCAGGAGTCCCAGTTGTGATCATTAGGCCAGGACCTCACGCTTGTCCTGCCATGCTACACTCCCCTCCACTTCAACTCCCCCCACCCACCCATCTCCCCTCCATCTCTGCCCTTTTAGCCACCCTGCACTCTACCACCTACCCCTGCTGCCTCCACCACCCCCAGCTGACCTTCGCCGTCTTCTGCTGGGATCCAGGCGCTGGGTGACGATGCAGCCCTGGGATGCGTGCAGCAAGCATAGCAGGGCGATGGAGCCTTGTCTGCTGAAGGGACCTTGCCAGGTCTGGCCAGGAGAAGGCAGTGGGACGGCGAGGCAGGACAGGCGGCAGCAGCTCCCCAGGCAAAGGTAGAGGCTGTGAAGGAGGCACTGTTCGGAGTGGCGGCAGAACTGGTGGAAGCGGAGGGACATAGCTTCCTGGAGAACTGGCCTGTGGGCTTCAGTAAGGGGTGGAGGGAAGTCCAGCACTGGCAGAGACTACCCAGAGGCCCTCTGCTCGTTGTCGGCCCCAGCCTTCCTGCAAAACCTCACAAAGGGCCAGCAGCTTCCAACACACTGAAACCCGCAGACTGGTTCTCCAGGGGAGCTTCCGGCGTACACTCTGAAGCCTGCAGACTGAGTCTTATGGAGCGCTCCCAATGTGAGCTGCAGAGTGCCTGCTGCGCCTCGGGGAAGCCCTTGTCCCTCCGTCTGTAGATTGAGTCATGGCAACTGGATTTCTTTGTTTTGGTTGAAACATTTCGCTGCTTATCAAGCAGTTCAAACTGAAGAAGCTACTTGGATAAGCAGCGAAACATTTCAACCAAAAGAAAGAAATCCAGTTGCCATGACTCAACATACAGACAATTCCACCTGGATGACTGAGAATCTTCATCGACCTCGTCCCTCCGCTTTCTCTAGTTCTGCTGCCACCTCAAACAGCACTTCCCACACTGCCTCCACCTTTGCCTGGGGAGCCATTGCCACCTCTCCTGTCTTGCCCAGCGACAGAGAGCGCCACGCCTTGCTATCCCATCCCGCTGCCTCCTCCCCGACTGGGCCCAGCAAGCTTCCTTTGGCAGACAGGGCTCTGCCACCCTTCCGCACTTGCTGCACGCATCTCAGGGCTGCTCCCTTGCCCAGCGCCTGGATCCCTGGCCAGCAGCAGGAGGAAGAAGAATACAGAGGTCAGCTAGGGTAGCTGCAGGGGTATGTGGCGGAGTGCAGGGTGGCCAAAAGGGCAGAGATGGGGGAGAAGATAGGTGGGGAGAGTTGAACCGCCCCTGCGATCATAAGTGTGGGTGGGCTATCAAGCACCCAAATTTTGATCACGTGACCTCATGGGCGCTACAAGAGCCAGAACTTGAAGGACTGGTCCTAACTACCATTCATTCAGCGCTGCCATAACTTCGAACAGTCACTGAACGAATGGTCATTAAGCGAGTGCTACCAGTATAGTAAATATTTCTAAAGTATCTTAATGTTTGCAGTTTAAAAAAAAAAAAGGAAGCTTCTAACTCAGAAGGTGTTAGGCTGTGAGCAATGAGAAACGATTATATTTCTATAGAATAGAGAATGTTTTTCTCACTGTAAGAATTACTGTTTGGGGTTATTTTATTTTAATGGGTATTGCGGGACTGGATAAAATAAAAATTAGTGAACAGAATTAATTATAGGCTTACCAACCGAAGAGAATATTTGTAGCTCAGGGTTGAACTGTGGAGTCCTTGGTGCTCTCTGAGCCTTGTTGTTTTCTTGCAGGTGTTTCATTGCCAGGCTAGGCAACATCCTCAGTGCGAAAAGGGAGTGGAACTTGCTCTCTGTGTATATACCATGACTTGTCCTGCTTGTGTTGGTGGGGGTGTTGTTCTCTCCTTAGGAGTTTCTTGATTGGGCTGTTGTTTGCTACTTGGTTGATTGACTGAGTTAATAGTTCCTTGATTCGGGTATATTGTGCTGTTTGTTTGTTCCTCTGGTGCTAATCCTGGAGTTAATCTTTGCCTATATGGGTGATGATTGCTGGCAAGGAGGTGTTCTGGTCTTCTGGCTTTTCTATTGTCTCTTATGAATGGTATGTAAATGTTGTTTACCTCTATGTGTCTGTTGATGGCTGCTTTGTCTGAGTGCCAAGCTTCCAGGAATTCTCTAGCATTTTTGGATTTGGCTTGGTTTAAGATGCTCACAGTTTCCCAGTTGAAAGTATGGTTGAGTCTGTCCATGTGTTGTGAGATTAAGGAGTTTTCATCGTGTCTTCTGACTGCTAGTTGGTTTTCTTGGATGCGTTCTGCTAGTCTGCCGGTCTGTCCTACATAGTGGCTGTTACAGTCCTTGCACTGTATGTTGTAGATAACTACTGTTTTCTCTTCTTGGGCTACTGGGTCTTTTGGGTTACTTAAGATGTTTTGAAGGGTTTTGGTTGGTTTGTGTGCTACGGTGATGTTGTGTGGTTGTAACAGTCTATTAGTAGTTTCTGAGATGTTTCTGATGTATGGCAGTGTAATCCTTTTCATGGCTTCTGTTGGTTTTGCTGTTGCGGGTTGAGTGGTCAGGCACTTTTTGATAAAGTTGTGTGGGTATCCATTTTGCTGGAAGATGCTATATAAGTGGTCTGTTTCCTTTTTCTGGTGTTCTGGGTTGCTGCAGTGTGTTTGTGCTCATCTGAATAGTGTTCTTACACAGCTCCTCTTGTGGGAGGTTGGGTTATTGCTTTGGTAATGGAGTACTTGGCTAGTGTCGGTAGATTTCCAGTAGACTTGTGTTTCTAGAATGCCATCATTTCCTCTACTGATGAGGATGTCCAAGAAGGGTAGTGTGTTGTTGTTTTCTTCTTCCCTTGTGAATTTTATTCCTTTGAAGATGTTGTTGATGGTTTCATGTGTTTCTTCCAGTCGATCCTTTTTTATTATGACGAAGGTGTCATCTACATACCAGATCCATACTTTGGGTTGTATGCGTGGGAGTGCTATCCTTTCTAGACGTTGCATTACAATCTCTGCTATGAGTCCTGAGAGTGGTGATCCCATAGGTGTTCCTATGTTCCTATTGTACCAAAAAATCAAAGGAACACCTATGGGATCATAACTCTCAGGACTCATAGCAGAGATTGTAATGCAACGTCTAGAAAGGATAGCACACGCACGCATACAACCCAAAGTATGGATCCGGTATGTAGATGACATCTTTGTCATAAGAAAAAGGATCAACTGAAGATGTTGCCTAGCCTGGCAATGAAACGTCTGCAAGAAAACAACAAGGCTCAGAGAGCACCAAGGACTCCACAATTATAGGCTTAAATATATACATTTTGTATTATGTCTTTGTTGTATACAGTATAATTTAGCTGTGATTTGTTTGTAGGAAAACTGAAAAAGATATATTTTACATGGTAAAAAAAGATGACTGCAGACAGAAGGAGAGAGAGTGATCTCCATTACCAATATTTATTACATGTGTAGTCAGCTTCCAGGTGTTAGGCCTCCTATTAACAAAATTAGAATTATTAAAATGTTGGTTAACACTTTGGCTTTAAAAAAATTATAAGAGCACTACTCTTATTATAAATTCCAGTGATTTGTTAGGAAATACACTAACAGTCGATTTTTCAAAGGCAAGATAAACATTTGTTATCCTTAAGATTATTAAGGTTATTGTTGTCTTTGAAAGACAACAAGAGAATTTATAACAGGAATGGACAACCTGTATATGGCCCCAGATTTATTTTTTGCAAGTCCTGGTATGCCATCTGACCACAGTTTCTGAAAATATGAGGTTCCCATCTTTCTGAGAAAAGAAACACATGATAATTTATTTGTTTGATTTATGCTTCATTTTTCTACTTTGGCAAACACTTAAGACAGCTGACAGTTTTTTTAAAAAAAGTACACTATATTAAAAGGATAAAACTACAATTTAAAATTAACAGTAAAATAAGCACTAAAATAATTTATTAAAATTATAGTGTAAAATGTAAAATTGGCAAGCAGGTTGAAAACAAATGAACAAAAATTCTTCAGAGCTTCCACCCCTCCCTCTTTGCTTTATTGTTCCACCCCTGCAGCCTTTGACCTGTTTAGCATGGCCCCAGACACCAAAGGCTGGCCCATTCTGTTTTAGGGGAGATCTTTCCAGTGAACTATTTTAATAAATATCAGAAGAAGGGATTGGCAATGGCAAGGATTGTGTGAGTAATAATCCAGAACATTTGAAGAGCACCCAAATACAATTCAACCAAAACAAGATTATATGTCAGTAAGCCATGTTTATTATTTGGTTCTTAACATTTGTAAGAAGGTTATATGCTTGAACACATACCTACATTTTGTGATCTATTTAACTCCTCACATAGAGGTTTTCTTACCTTTGTGTAGAGATAATTTTCAGAAACAAATTTCTAACAAAGGTGTTTTTGAGTTAGGTATGAAATATCATAAGATTACATTTAGGTAAGATGGTTCTCCAGTTACTCAGGAATTAAATAGTTAATATCACCAAGTTCTCTTTCTTAACAATGTATTTACAGGCAAACTTAGCATTTATTTTAAAATCCTTTACTATGCAATCCTATACCTCGCTATTTAGAAATGCATCTTACAGGTATTTTGGATATAGAACTGCAATCAAAAAATATAGATACTTTATTTACAGTATGTCTGTGCCAACTTCATAATTTATGTCAAGCAATACATCTCTTGGCCCTTTACCAACACCAGTCCTGAGCTGGCAAAGGTATTTTCCCTGCTGTCAGATTCAGTGGTAAGGAAGTTATAAAAATAAAGTTCCACCATGGAATTAAAATGTAAAAATATCGCCATTACCTTGGGTGGAATGAAGCAGCAGGGCTCTGGAGCTGGTTGGTTATCTTCCTCATAATTCCCACAACACATCTGACATTACTTAACATTATCTCACTTGAAGATGGAGGGAATTTATGGCATTGAATCAGGAACACTCTCTGACATAAGGAATTGGTTATTATATTTATCTAAAATAATTAATATCCTGCCCTTTATCAAAACAAGTTTAGGTAAAATTATAACAATACCATAACTAAAATAAAATTTAAATAAAACATAATTGAAAAGCAGTAAACTATATAAATTACCTTGAATTTTAAAAAGTTTGTGGCAGCTAATAGTATTGTTGAGGAGAATATTCTGTAATTTTAGTGTTACAATGAAAATAGCATCACTACTGTGTCTTGTCCTGAACATGTTATTCCAAATAAACAAATAGCAGGTAACATTGATACTCAGTATAATTTTGCTGTGATTCTTTTAATAATGAAATTAGAGACTATTGGTTAAAATTGTGACAATAAAAACTAATTAATTAATTAAAGAAATCAAGTATATACATGGAATAATGGAGCAGTAAGTTACTTATTAGGGATAGGGTAATGTACTAGGAAATTTTTCTCTGATGAACAAAGCCTTAATTCATGCGGGAGGGATCATTGTATTATATTCCTGTGAAAACCTACAGATCAAAAACTGTTAAGAATCATTTTTCTTTTAAAAAAGAATACTGTGCCTATAGTGATATGATTCTAAAAGCAAGTTCCACATTCTCTATTGAAAAGAAACAATATAACCAAGCATGTTCAGCCCAGGAATGTTCATTCCAAGAATGTGTATAAGACATGCAATTAAACATATAATTTTTATTCTTTATGCAGTTTAAGAGTGCAACAGCAGTAATTAGCAACAAAAACTTGCCACTGAGTCTCCTTAACATTTCTTTGTCTAGAGGAGGAAAATATACATAGAAAATAAAGCTTTGTATTTTCAATGGCATTCCTTATTTTATCTGATATTTTGTCTTTATTATGATGTGTACAGGCATGACACATTTATTTCAGTAAGCAGCTCTCATTTCAGTATGGCTACCAGCAAGAAATATTAGAGCAAGTCCATAATTTTCAAATATCCAGCTCCAGTTGGTTTTACAAATGGTAGATTATAAATAATTGTGCTTTTACTTATAATCATGATCTTTTCAGATTCATTAACTGCTAGGAAAGAACAAAGGATACATGGACATAATTGCTAAGTTCTTTTTACCAAATCTATGTTTATGAAAATATCAATGCTTCATTTTCCAGCTAGACAGATATTAAATTTAAAAAGTATTCTTCTGAACCCTGAAACAGTATTAAAAATCATGTTAAATATATCACCACCAAAATCATAAACAAATATAACACAGAGGAACAATCTAGGTATCTACTATGGATGCAGATATTTTACTAGTTTGTTCTGAAATTATTGTTTATTTTCACTATAGCAGGTGATTAGCACAAGAAGTTTTCAAAAAGTTGAGCTTTCGATGCTTCAAGCAATGTTTTTAATGGTGTAATTTAAAAAAAACTAAGCCCATAAAACAATGCATAAAATATATGAGTATAATAACTGTTGTAGCTATTCTTATGCCAACCAAGACCAAAGTGCCAATGGTTTCCCCATTGATTGCTTGATTATGTTCCACTTTGTTGTGGAAAAAACAAAAACAAAGTGGGCGAAAAATGATACGGCTAATTATTATGTTCCATCATGTTTCTCTAAACTACATTTATTTAATATGAAACCCATTTCCATATTTATAAAAATTAAAAAAGAACTAAAATCTTTTTCTTTTTGTCCATCAACAGAACAAATTTTTCTCTTATTTTTTTGATGGATTATTTCTTCTGTTGTTTTTTTCAAAAAGTATGCTGTTCCCACTTTGGTCACATGCATTCATATGCTACCTATCAAGAATTCTTCTACTAATTTAAACCTTGGGAAAATAAACTTAGTTATTGGAATTGGCAGCCAATGTATTTCACTGGGCGGTTACCTATCAGATGGGAAATGGCTTCTGGCAAGCGTTTAAGAAGCTGTGAGGAGTTGTTATTACCACCAGCTAGCAAGCAATCTAAAATAGGGGACTTTTTTTACCTCTAATAATGAAAACAAAGCTCGTCAGAGGGAACCCATCATTGGTGCAATAAATCGTCATGAGTTCGCAGATCTGGAAGACAGAGTTACAGTATAGCCAGGTTTGCATTGGGGAAGCAAACTGACGCCGAAGCCAGCTCTAGGGTGGGGCAATTAAAGGAGCAGTGCACATTCTTACCTAATAGTGCTTTGGAGCCAGAGGGAGAAGAGAAAGAGAAAGGAAAAGGAAGAGATAGACGTGCTATCCTTGGAGCAGTCTCAACTTGACTTAATTGCTCAAACTGTGAAGCGTATCTTTGTGAATATGAAAGAAATTGAAACTCAACTTTCTTGTCTTATCGCTGAAGTGAAGAAACTTCATACTAAAATAACCCAAATATATCAGGTTCACCAGACCCTCTCTCCGACATTCAGACAAACAAATCAGCAGATGACTCGAAACTCACTTTATTCTCAGAAGAGTGAAGTCTCCTGGAGAAATAGCAGCGAGCCAGAGTATTTGCCAGAGCGTAAGGATAACACCCAAACTTTGGTTTTACAACCAGCCAAAGTATGTTTAACAGTTTGCAACTATAGAGGGAAAACACCAAGCTAGAAATACAAATACCAGGTCAGATCTCATCTTTATGATCTTTTGCATATTAAATTTCATCTGATTGACTTGGCATCTATAGAACCCCTTAATTATACCCAATGGGACCAAAGAATTATGTTAGTATGTAAGACCGCTAGATTACCTTTGTTAATCCAAAAGCATAGAAACTACTTATGGACAAAAGGGGATCTTTCCAGCTCGTATTTTTATTAATACAACAATTAAAGCATTATTCCCCAAGTTGCTGGTGATCAAACCAGCTAGCAAGGAATTTCAAATAGAGCGGCGGGAATCAATGTTTCTCCAGCAAGTCTCGACTGATAGGGTTGTAACAGAGTCCCAACAGCCATTAGAAGCTATTGGCGAACAGCGGGCTCAAGTTTTGAACTCCACAACCCATAATTTCTTATAGAACTCAATCAAGTGTTTCTCTTCCATTCTTTTGGATCTTTACCCACCTTGGAGCAACAGACGATTATAGAGAGACTAGAAATTACAAAAAATAGACTATGAAGTATAAAAGATAACGAAGCTTCCTGCCCTCCAATGAACAACAAAGAAACCACGATCTTTTCTCCATCAAGGCTTCATGAGAAATCTACCTTAATGGCTCCCAAAGGCACAGAGAACTGTCAAGCAATCCCCAACGTCCAGAATTTATTGATCGACTTGAATACTGTAAATATGGAGGCTGCTCATTCTGCTAAACCTGTTGAGGCAGCTGTTTTAAATCCTACTACTTGGTTTGATCAAGAGTGCTATAGTGGAAAAAAGAGACTGAGATGTAAGTTTAAAGAACTATATCCATCTGGGGATTCTAGCAAATATAATGAATTTTTAAAATATAAGAAAATTTTCCATGATCTTACATCTAAGAAAAAGCACTTATAATTTCAGGGTTAATGGGACCAGTTGTATAGGGCTATAAAAATTAACGACACCAAATCTTTTTGGAGATTAATTTTGAGTAATTCTATTGGTAATCCTCCTTTTGTTGACCCTGATATCTCACCCCACCAATGGGTGGCACATTTTTCAACAATGTACAATGCCCCAGTAGCCTCTTATATGGAGGAGAGGAAATCTGTTCCTTCACATTTACCTTTATGGCCTCCAGTGAGTATAGATGAAATTACCAAGATAATAGTTGATTTAAAACCGGGAGAATCACCCGGTCCGGATCGGCTTCCAGCCGAGCTACTTAAAAAAACATATTAATTGGTGGGCCCAGCCGTTGGCTTCTTTGTTTACACTTATAGACCACCATGGTAAAGTTTGGCTTAACTCGATGATAATCCCAATTTATAAGAAAGGAGGGTTTGATCAACCTAGTAACTTCCGCCCTATCAGTCTCTTATCAATCTTGGGCAAGCTTTATGCTAAACATCTTGAACGCCGTCTATTAGATTGGATGCATTTAAATGATATAATTGGTCCTGAACAGATAGGCTTCTGTAAAGGAAATTCTGCTATAGACCATTGTCTTACATTGAACTTCCTTATAGAAAAATATTTAAATTTAGGAAGGAAGAAGCTCTTTGTAGCATTTATTGACCTCAAAAGTGCATTTGATCTAATTCCGAGGGATTTATTATGGGCCAAATTGATGAATCAAGCAATTGATCCGAGACTGTTGTTTCTATTAAGAAAACTCCATACGGCTACCTCCTGTTAAGTAAAATACTCGTCTGAGGGTCATTTAACGGAGAGAATATCCACCCAGAAGGGGGTTAAGCAGGGTTGTGTTCTCACCCCTCATCTCTTTAACCTCTTTTTGAATGATCTAGCATACTCACTTAGCTCTATCAATGGCCACCCTCCTAACCTTGGCAGTCTTCCCACTCCATTATTACTTTATGCTGATGATACCACAATCCTCTCATATTCGAGAGTGGGCTTACAAAGATAATTGGATGCTTTTTATAGTTACTGTCAACTCAACTCACTCATTATCAACTTCTCCAAATCAAAGGTAATAGTATTT
Source organism: Charina bottae (assembly GCA_023362775.1). Lineage (NCBI taxonomy): Eukaryota > Metazoa > Chordata > Lepidosauria > Squamata > Charinaidae > Charina > Charina bottae. The sequence continues at coordinate 93,093,655 of JALMGJ010000004.1, read as the reverse complement.
GGCAACAAATGGCATTTGCAGAAATGGTCCTTGGGTAATACAGAAATTGAACAAGTTAAAACCTTTAAATATCTTGGTATTACATTTAGTTATAATCTTTCTTGGGTCACCCATCGCAATAAGATAATTAATTTAGCCAAATGTTCGGCCACTCAGATCAAACAATTTTACTTTACAAGAGGAAATCAATTGTACCCGCAGCGATTAGAATATTTAAAGCCAAACCCCTCAAATATTATATGGTATCCCCATTTGGTTGGGAGCTTTTAACCGTGAAGTAGAGGGTATTCAGGAATCCTTTTTGAGGCAGCTTTTAGGGGTTCCCAATTGTGTTTCCTATTTTACAATTTGCTTAGAAACTGGTCAAAGTTTGATAGAAACTAAAGCTTGGTCAATAACAATTAAATACTGGCTTAGAATCTTATTTAGAGCTGCTCCTCGAAGTTTGTTATCGCATCTTAAAAAAGATAAATATATTTCCCTCTGGTCTTGACGTATTATGTCCAAACTTAGGCAAATTGGAATTGCGATTGATTACTTATTTCTATTGGACGAAACTTATGTATTTAGAACTATTAAACAGAGATTCTTGGATTTAGAATATCACAAATTTAGACCTGCTCAACCTCGTGTTTGTTCGCCAGCTATGTTAGGTATAGAAAACCATCTGGGTAAAATGGCGAATTACTTGTATGGTCTTGTGGTTCCGTCTCAGCGAAGGGCCTTCTTTTTGGCTAGAGTAAACTGTTTTCCCTCAGAGGTACTTTTTGGAAGGTATAAACGTATTTATTTTTATTTATTTATTGTTTGATTTATATCACCACCCATCTCCCCCCACAAGGGGACTCTGGGCGGTTTACAACAAAATTATCCCCAACTATGAAAGACTCTCCCTGTGGCAGTCTTGATACAATTCATCACATAATTTTTGACTGCCACTTATTTGAGTCTCTTTGTTACAAATTAATTATAAAACCTTTACAGGGCAAATATCCGTTAAACGCTGTAAATAATGTATCATCCTGTCAATATCTATTGAGAGATGCTGTACCTGAAACCACCAGAATCGTTGCCAAATTCTTAGATGAAGTACTTAAATATAAGTGTAAACAAATCTCTTAATGAGTATGGCTTTTTCTTTGGTTATTCTTACGACATGTTAATGCTTTGTATTTCCTGCTTTTTTAATGCCAATAAAGGTTTTGATTGTATTTCACTGAAGGGATAAAATCTACCCTAATACAGTGGGCAGAACTGGATTAACTATTTGCATTCTCCACATTCCTAAGTATTTGCTTTGGGGAACCAGTAAGCCATATTTGGAAGCTTGTCTTGGCACGTGCTAGATTTCTGCCTATCTTATTAAAAAATGTAAAATGTTGTGTAAAATTATTGATGTGACATGATGTGACACAATACGATGAAGTCGGTATTTCTGCAAAGCAGAGGGTCAATTTATACTATACTGTGTTTTTAAATGGGCCCAATATCTGTCTTGGGAAAAAATAAGGTTGCTGCAGCCCAGCAGTATGTCCACCTGTCTAAGACAGTCAGAGGTAGGAAGGTATAATAGGGTGCGTTCTGCAGGAAGCAAAATTAGAGATAGGTAGCATTCTGGTAAATCTATGCTTTATAACTGGTTTGTCGCCTGCTGCACTCATTTTTGTATAGGTAAACCCCCCAGCAACCATTTGCCAGAGTAACCACAGTGTTTGAGATGTGTCACCAGCCCAAAAAAGTTTAGAATTTCTGATTTAGTTTTGCCTAGAAGTTGAACATGCATTAAATGCTACAAAGAGACTATAACCTATGAATATTTAATAGAGAGTATGTGCCACTGAACACTAGTGATACATAGAACAGCACTCTTATGTCTAAAATTCAGCTTAATGGGTCTAAAGACCAAGCCATATGGGGGACTTCTGGGGGAGATATGACAAACTGAAGGCAGCTGTATGAGAGTGGAGCCAAAGACCATGGCAAAGATCAAGGAACCAATGACTAGACCAGTTCCTTGGAACTTCTCCAGATAAGGCGAGGACAGTAGATCTCCCATATGTGCTCCGTATGGCTGCTTCTCGTGAAGAGACCTCATGACAATGGTTTTACACTCCCAGTGATGACATGGCGAGCTAGATGTCCCTGAAGGATCAGGGATGGCATTACGGCTGAGATCACTGACCAGAGGACAGATCCTGGCTGGTGAAATCTCTCTGGAGAAAGGAGAGATTGTGGGATTGCCACATGTACTCTGGACAGCTGCTGCTTGCCAGTGGACCGTAGGAACTGAGGTTTTTGCGGTTGGCTGGTAAGTGGAGTAGCTGGGAGTCGAGGGATTCCATCTACACCCACAACTGTAATGTATCCTATATGGACATAAAGCTCAGCCAAGCCTCATTTCTTAATCACTTTTTGAATTACTTTTTTTATTGCTTTTTAAATATTAAGAACCTTCAGAATGGCAGATTTGATGGCATTCGTTGGCTGAGTTCCCTTCAATCCTTAAGGAAAGAAATTTTAAGTGTGACTTGTAAGGACTTAGCAATTTTGGGGAATAAACGGCAAAAGGATGATTGGAGTATTGTTTTGGAAAGTTATAAATGGACTAAGGGTCTAGATGGACTTGAAATGGGATTTTCGAATTAATTGAATGAATCCTTCCCGTTGCAAAACAGCTTGTGTTTTGAATTCCAAAAAAAATAATAATGATAGGATGGGACTTTGAAGGTTGGACACTAGAGGGAACTAAATATTACAATTAAAGGAGAAGAACACCTATTTGACTTGTTAACACAGAATGGAGCCAAATACCTTAACATCAAATGTACTGAAGGATATATGTGAACAATGGACTCAGAAGTTAATTTCAATAATGTTTGCCATCATAGATAGATTCTGTGTGAATGATGTTATAGAAGAGGAACAAATTCTACCACAGAAGACCAAAATCGATTTGAACATGGATTTAAAAATGACAGGCTACAAGAATCACCTGGAAAAAGATGAAATACTGGATATACAAATTAAACTGGCTGATGTTTTAATAATTAAAAGAGACATACAACCAACCAGGAGTATAACTTGGATAATTTTCCTATATTGGATTTACAAAAGAGTCCTGTTAAAATTTTGAAAGACTTGGTGAGAAGGGACAACGAAAAAAAGAAAAGAAAGAAAGTTCTAGGGCATTATTTGACGGGATTAAAAATCAAGATTGTTAAGACTAAAAGGAAGAAATATAAAGTTGGTTTATTTGATCAAGGTTAAAATAGATGATATTTCTGGTAACCTTGCGTGGACTTCTGCTGACTAAAACTGAATGACATGATTTTAAGGATTTATCTATAGTTAAGAGATGTGATATGGGATGTTTGTTGTATTTTAAGAGAAGGTGATAAGTTGTTAAAATTGTTTATACTTGTTGTCGAAGGGGGAAGCTACTTTATATTTTTTTTCTTTTTTCTTCTCCCCTGTTCTTTCTTTTATATTTTGTTTTCTGCACTTTTTACTTTTTCTTTCTATTCCTTTATTTTTTGTGGTTTGTATTAGTTTTTATCTGCACAACTGTAATGCTTAATAAAATTATTTGAAAAGAAAATAAAGTTGGTTTATTTGATCAAGGTTAAAACAAGATATGTTGTTACTGCTGGCAACCCTTTATGGACACCAGGACTGAAAAGATGATGTTTTATGGATTTGTTTATAGTTAAGAGATGGGGTATGGGATGAAGAGATAAATGTTTTTAACTTTAGAGAGAGTGAAGAGTCACTAAATTTGTTTATACTTGTTGTGATGAAGATTGGAAGTCACTTTATATATTTCTTTTTATTATATTCTTTTCTCTCTTTTTTCTTTTTTCTTGCACTTTTTGCTCCTTTTGATTCTCTTTTCTTTAAGTTTAGTTTGTATTGGATTTTACTATTATAATCAAAAATTTTAATAAAAATTATATATAAAAAATAAAGACCAAGCCATATGGGGAATACTGTAGTTAGTTAAACTGGGCATGTTTACTTGCAAAAGGGAAAAGTGAAAGAAGATATGCAAGACAATTGAGACCTTTGTCTTTTACAATGAGAACAGGACAATGACCAAAGGGCTGGAATGTGTGGACTTCCACTAGAACAGTGGTGATCTCTCCCTGATTGGGAATTTTCAAATGGGGATGGATGGACTACTTGTTTGAATGAAATAATGATTAATCTGTAATTAGTCCCTTACAACTAATCCATTTTTCCCAAATAAATATGCTGTGTCTTAAAGCAAATTACCTGTTCTCTTCATAGTACAAAGATGCATTTATGAAAGCAAATCCTGGCTACAAGTGGTGTCCACCTACAAACAAACCTGTGAAAACTCAGTCACCCACACTTTCAAATCGAAAAAAGCTTTGGGCTTTCCCATCAGAAGCTACAAAAGATTTGCCTAGTCCAAAAAAGTTGATGAAGACAGAAGAAATGCCTCAGCTGAATTTTGCAATGGCAGGTGAGTTTGTCAGCACCAGTCTTACAAGCTTACAAAAAGGATGCTCTGAGTTGTGGCTTTTACTGGGTGGGAAGAAAAACAAAAAAATAATTAAGTCCCCTTCAAATATTCATCTCCCATAATCAAGACCCTCCTGGATTAAAGGCCTGTCTAGTTTAGCATTCAATTCACTTAGTGTCTAACTGTGGTATCTTTTCCAGCCATGAGTACTATAGTAACTTTTTTGTTGCCTGTTGTTCAGAAGCTGTTCTCTGATATTAGTGATAAAACATATCTGTCATAAGTAGTAGCCATTATGCTTAGTGAATTTGTCTAATCTCTTAACATCAATCCCCATCAGTCTTGTTCCTTGGGGAGGAAGGCCTGTTCTCCTGCCTTATTCCCATTGGAGAAGATGATTTAGAACAGAGCTTTCCAAACTCTGTGTCGCGACACAAAAGTGTGTCGCCACACACAGTCTGGTGTGTCGCCACACAACCCGGAAGCGCTGATCATCATCAGCACTTCCGGGTTTTCCCGCGGCGAACACCAACGGTGGCGCGCAAAAAACTGAAAGCGGCAGCAGTGCTTCCGGGTTTTTGCACGCTGCCGCAATGGCGGCACTTCCGGGTTTTCCTGCGGCGACACACCAACGGCGGTTGGTGTGTCGCCGCGGGAAAACTTTGGAAAGCCCTGATTTAGAGTGCCAAATTATACTGACTTCTAAATAGTAAATAGCTTGGAATAATGTTCCATCTGAAGTCCAGACAGTACCAACTTGTTGACATTCAAGACCTGGCTGTTCCAAAAGGCATTTGGAGATTGACTGTATGGCGGGTCCCCTCACTGCATAGGCAATTGTTGGTGCTAGGACTGTTTTCTGTTGTGTGTCAATGGCTAGGAAGTTGATTGTTGTTAGGCTTAGATTTTTAAAATAATTATTTCTATTTTACTTTTGTATAATTTGTAAGCCACTCAGAACCATTCTTGAGTTAAATGTCGTATAAATTACAGTAATAAAATATAAATAAATAAACATCTAAAGAATTTTCAGGTTGCGTACATATCTTCTGATATTTGTTGGTCATAACAAATGTTATATAGAGTGATTTTTTTAAAAAAAAATAACTTACTGTGATTCTTACGATTAATTTTTCCTACAGTGGCGTTCTATTTTTTAAAGTAAATACATTGTATTACCCTTGATTCTTTCTCAGTTAAAGCAATAAAAATAGCGTTATGGTTGCCTATGTGTATGTATGCATATATACACAACCCCTCCAATGGTTGTCCAAGACAGACAAAATCTATTTTTTCCAACATGTTTTGAGATACCTTCTATGTTGAGGTATGCAGTTATTACCATTTATTTCAGTATTAAAGCTCCAGATGTTTAAGGCAGTAGGTCTGCCTAAACCAACTTTAAAATAAATATTTTGACTAAAATGTTTCCATATATAATTTCTTCTCTGTCAGATCCTACGCAAATGGGAGGCCTCAGCATGCTACTGTTAGCAGGAGAACATGCCTTGACTGCACAAGAAGTAAGTAATTATCTTTCCTGCTTAATTATTTCTTTTTTAAAAAAAGAAAATGTTTAATAGGTTATATTACTATACAACATATTTTCACAGTTATTTGATACATCTTTTATCCTGGACTAGTGACATCATTTTAACATTTAAGAGAGAAGATTGTTTTTTGCTGAAAGAGCTGATGATAAAATATCTCCTAGTTTGAAATGCTCCTTCTCCCCCTATATTTAGAGGGTTGGGAGTTCTTTGGGGCATGCACAAAGAGATAGTGAAGGAAGACAAGGCAGAGGACAACTCATTGCATACCTGTCGCATAACTTTGATTATTTTCCTCAAAGACTCATACTTTGTATTGTATGGCATAAGAATTAAATGATTAAGAAAGTAGAACCAAGCCTTTTCATATAGTTTCATTGTAGTTACTTTTCATTGTAGTTATTTACAAGAAAAGACCTAAAATCAAGAGCAAATATCTCCATTTAAGTTGTTGAAAAGGATGTTAACGGTTCTCTGAACAACAACAACAAAAACAGCCCAGCTTCAAAGAAAAACCCTTCTCTTTCTCTGATGTGCAGAAGTTTCAGAATGTTTCACATTCAAAATGTCCTGGTTTGAGTTTGTAGCAATTGTTGAAACAAGAGTTAAATAGTTGTGAGAAAGTACATTTCAATCCAGAACATGTTGCATATATTTTATAATCCTGAAAAGAATATGGGAAGCTGAGTTTCTAAAAGTCAAGCCTTAAACTTTTTTTTTCTGTGGGCTTCAGGAGAGCTCATGTTAGCTCCCCCCCTCAGGAATGTTAATAGCGGTGCCTGCTAGTCTAGTTTGCTTAGCCAATCAGAAAGGTACTTGCTTGTTCTTTCCCAAATTGGGAATGGGTTGCCTAGGTGAATAGTCACATGTCAAGCCCTGTCCACTCAGGTACTGCCAAGTTGTAATTGTACAAGCTTTAAAATGTAAAATATTCTATTGTGTTTACTCTCCTGTACTACAATGTTGTTGGTGAGTGGAGAGGCTTTTGCCTCAAGCTATGTTAATTAAGCCATGCTTTTCCCGGCTGGGAAAAAGGCTAAAGAGTTTAGTTTCATTTTCATTGTTTTAAAATAAAAAGCAGCATTTTTCTACTGCAAATTTTCAGTTCATTTATTTCTTAATATTTCTATAACTGTGATCTCACAAATTATTAAAACTACAATAGAACAGTTGTTTAGAACTCAAAGTGGGGCTTTTCAGATATCAAAGGGTTCAATTAAGAACCATTTTCAGATTGATTGCATTTAATAACAAGTGGAGTTCTGAAACAAAATATGAATGTAAAGAGTTTTTGTTTGAAGTACCACTAGCTGCATTCCATTTCTATTCCTCAACCCATTGTTTCTCTTTTTATCTCCTCCACACAATTAGCCCAGTTGTTTTGAGGTTTTTTTTCTCCCCAGTTGTGCTGTTCATAGGTAAACAGCCACATCCACTTGCTGGGTTAGCTCTGTATGGGGATGGACTCGCCCTGAAGGAGCAGTTCAGCAACATGAAGACTCCCCTAAACTCAAGCAGCAGGTGGAAGCCATGGCCAGGGGAGCCTTTGCACACCTTCAGCTGGTAGACAAGGAACTAGGAATCCCTTACAGGTCATGCCCTTATCACCCTGCAGATACAATACTCTGTGCTTCCTATCTGGGACTGCCTTTGAAGAGAATTTGGAAACTGCAGTTGGTCCAGACTATGGTGGTTTGTTGGCTGGTGGGAATAGCCACTTCAGGAATACAATACTCATGCTAAGGTTGCTGCACTGGTTTGAAATAGTTTTCCAGATCCAATTCAAATTGCAAGCATTAACTTATAAAGTCCTACGTGGCTTGGAACTACTTAAACCCAGCTTGCTGGATTTTTTGTAAGGCAGTTAACAACATTTGTGTTTCATGAAACTAGAGTGGTATTGGTGGCCTTTTTTTCCTTTGGGATTTGGTTGATTTTATTCTAGTTACAATTTTTATTTTAGGTATTTATGGTTTTATAGAAGACGGTGGGAAGTTTTTTTAATGGCTGCTGTGTATGTTATTTTATTTATTTATTTATTTAATTTATTTAAATTTTATCCCGTCTTTATTATTTTTATAAATAAATCAAGGTGGTGAACATACCTAATACTCTTTCCTCCTCCTATTTTCCCCACAACAACAACCCTGTGAGGTGAGTTGGGCTGAGAGAGTGACTGGCCCAAGGCCACCCAGCCGGCTTTCATGCCTAAGGCGGGACTAGAATTTTAGTCTTTTTATTTTCTGTAAACCATTTTGAGTCTTTGCAGGTGGCCATTATAGGAGTAAGTATTGTAAATAAACTGTTTTCATCGCTAGACAGATTTTCTCCATTTGTTTTTAAGTGTTTGGTTGTTCAAGAGAGCCTGTTAGCTGTTTGAATTCTGCACTGACATCTGCAGATTGCCATTTACACTGATCTTGGGAACACTTTGAACACTGCTCAATGTAAAGCAGGAATTGATCTTTTCCAACCAAAGTAATGAATACAGGTAGTCCTCGCTTAATGACAGTAATTTGGACCAGCAACTGTTGCTAAGTGATGTGATCGTAAAGCATGAGAGCGCCAGTTTGGTCTAGTGGTTAAGGTGCTGGCCTAGAAACCAGGAGTCTGTGAGTTCTAGTCCCGCCTTAGGCATGAAAGCCAGCTGGGTGATCTTGGGCCAGTCACTCTCTCTCAGCCCAACTCACCTCACAGGGTTGTTGTGGGGAAAATAGGAGGAGGAAGGAGTATTAGGTATGTTTGCCGCCTTGAGTTTTTTTATAAAAATAATAAAGGTGGGATAAAAATTAAATAAATAAAGCGTGACATCATGTGACCACACCAACTTACAACGGCAATTGCAGCAGTTCCAATTGCCATCGTTAAGTGTATCCCGAGCGGTCATTAAGCGCGATGTCACGTGATCACCATTTGCAACCTCCTGCCGGCTTCCCCATTGACTTTGCTTGTTGGAAGATGGCAGTGAAGGTCGCAGTTGGCGATCACATGACCGTAGGATACTGCGACCGTCATAATTACGAGCCAGTTGCCAAGCACCCGAATCACGATCACGGGGACACTGTGATGGCCGCAAGTACAAGGATTGGTCATAAATCTCCTTATTCAGCACTGTCATAACTTCGAACATTCGCTGTACGAATGGTCATTAAACAAGGATAACCCGTAGATGTATTGTTTTGCAGTCTTCCATGAAATTGTTGAAGATGAAGAGAATTTGTCAACATTAATCTTTTCTCTAAGCATTTATGCCAGTTTAAGTACAGCTAGTTCTCGGGTTATGACCACAGCGACTGTTCAAATTTACAACTTCACTGAATGAGTGGTACTTATGACTGGTCCTCAAAGTTCCAGCTGTCGCAGCACCCTGTGGTCACGTGATTGCGATTTGGGTGCTTGGCAACCAGCTCGCACTTACAACAGTTGCAGTGCTCTATGGTCACGTAATTGCCATTTGCGACCTTCCCTGCTGGCTTCCCACAAGCAAAGTCAGTGGGGAAGATCACAAGTTGTTCCTGTAAGTTATTCCTGCCACTTTTTTTCCTGAGGAGCCCCACTACAGAATACGAGATCCTCGGGATCTCATACTCCATAGCACCCCCCTGCCTGCCTGCAACACCCACCCGCAGCCCTGGCCCACCTGCGCTCCGTAGGGTCTGCCCACAGCCCCCACCAACCCACCCACACTCCCTGCTGACCTGCCTGTGCTCTGTAGCGCCCACCTGCAGCCCCATCCATGCTCTGTAGCCTCCCTGCATTCCTTGCCTCGACTCCCTCTTCCCACTTAACAACCCAAGCAGTCCTGGGATTACGATGGCAATCAGGACTGCCAGGATTGCCATCACTAAGCGATGCAGTCACATGATGTTGCGGTTTACAACCGCATTGCTTAGCGACGGAAATTCTGGTCCCAATTGCTGTCATAACCCAAGGATTACCTGTACTGTTATGCTCTAACAATTCCATTTAGGAAATTATATTTCTATAGCATCCTAAGAATTGATTTGTAGATTTGAAGGTCTTCCTAAAACCTTCGTAAATATATTGCAGAACAATGCCTATTATTAGCACCTTTTCTAATCCTTCCTAAACTTTAGTCAGCCTTTTTTATTACAATAAATTAAGGGGGGAATTTTAATAGTTGTAAGAGCAGAAAGAAAATATTTTTCCAACCTTGATTTTCATGTGTATTTCATTGACAGAAATTAAATTGTATTGTGTTTCATTAAGAATACATTTCATGACAATTAAGCTAGCTGCACTAGTGATTATCTACTAAATATTTTTAACATCAAAAAATGGATATTGACAATTACTAACTTTTCTTAGCTTCTTCTAAGAAACCTAATTGTAGGGAAGCTGTCTCTTGTAGCAAATTCTGTGAATGATTTAGAATGCTTTTATAATGTTTGTGCCCGGAATGGAAAATGAAGAATCAGTGCAGGTATGTGACAAAAAATTGTAAGTGTCAATTGCACCCTTCAGGTTGTAAAATGAAAGATAAATACTATTCAGAAAAATGAAAAGTCTATTTTGTTGTTGTTTATTTATTTTTATTCCTGAACCACTTTTCAGTTTTATGGTAGGACAGAATATAGTGGTTGTTTGCTCTTTAGTATGTTCATATATGAAAATCAGAGAGACTTTTTCATATAGACCTTTTTGAATGGGATAGGAACAGGCAGTCCTAATCTTACCCCCACACATTTTATTTGGCTTTCTTATTTCTTATCCCAATTTTTGTTTGTTGATAAAACTTTGAGTATATCATGAACCTTGTCTTTTGTCAGTTCCTTTTTCTTCTTTAAATTAGTTTCATTTCTCTACAGATCTTAATTTAAAATACTTTTTTTGGTTTAAAAATGCTTTTTGTTAATTTTTCTTAGCTTTAATCTCTTTTATTTTAAGAAGTATCTCTTGTTCTTTATATATTTCTTAGGAAAGAAGAATATTCTCATTGTCTCTGTTGTCCTATTTCTTTGGAATATACTACCATGAATATTCAAGTGTCTTTCTTAATTTTGGTTTTAAACAGCATTTCTATTTCAAGGCTTTTTTGCTTATAATTTTTATGATTTTTTTCTTGGATCCAGTTCCTATTCAGTATTCTTACCTGTCCCACCATTTATTTTCCCATTTTTGTCCGATATACTGTAAATCTCCAGGAGGAAAGTCTTGTTATTACTCTTGTATATTATTGAAAATAATTTTGATTTTGATTATTTGTTCAATCCTTAAATTTTCCTTCTTACAATGTTTATTTTAGGTTTCTTCAAATACATGTCATTCTGATTCCTCTAATTCTACTGAAGGATGTCTAAACTCAACAATGTTACAATTTGCTGAGGTAAACTTCTTATAATGCCCATTTTTTTAAAGTGATACAGCAAGAGTTTATAACTACTCAAAAATATTTCTTTAGTGGGATACCATTTAATTAAATGGAAGCCTTGGTTATCCATCAGATCTTGACAGTACAAGTTTTATGGAACCTTTGGAGTTAAACATGTCAGAGTAGCACAGTTGGTGCAACCCAAGAGTGGTTCAGAACAAATTTGCTTCGAGTCTGTGACTTCCAATATACAGTATACAGACTTTACTTAATACAAAAATATATACATAGGCAAAATACCTTTTAACCAACTATACACAGCAATACACAATCCAGCAACTCCTACAACACCCAGCAATATGGATTCCTCCCAACTGCCTTATATCCATGTAACTTTGCTAAGTCATTCAGTGGTGATTGATTCAGGTGTATGCAATTAGCTCTTCAGTTTCCTCAGAGCTAATTGTTCAGTGCTCTCAGCTGTGCTGCCCTCTTCACTGCAGTAAAATTCTTAATACAATGTCTGAGTATACCCTGACAAAACAATGGAATCATTATTTCACTATTAAGCCAAGTGGAAGTCTTTCTTCAGTATACTGGATCATGCTGTAATTGGTTATTCCGTGTAATCAAATCAAAATTATCTTGCCCACGTTTGTGATCCCTACCAACTTATATATTTATTTATTTATATATATTTCAAATTTCATCACCACCCATCTTGCACAAAGTGACTCTTTTATATGTGCTCAAGGCATGGGTACCAGGCATTGATTGATCAGCAGTAATTCCCAGGATCACATCTGTATTTTTTCTAGCTGGCACTATAATGGGTTTTGTTACAGATTATATACATGACTGCTCAATGCATATTTATTTAATAACAGTAAGATCCCATTTGTCTGTTTTCAGTGGATTTTAGTTACACTTAAGTAAGCTTGTAGACATTAAGGTGGCTATTCTGAGTACACTTACTAGGAATTAAGCTGTGTGGAATATGGTGGGGTCTACATTCTAAACAAAATTGTACTACATATGATACTTTCTTGATCTATATTGTTTCAAATATTAATATGCAATATAATTTTCAAGGATATAAATATATGTTAAAATCTTAGACACAATTAAAGCATATCACTAAATATATGCTGCTGGTTACCCGTGGGAATAAATACAGATCCCAGGCAATCATATGGGAAATGTTTTATCAGTCAAAAAAGTTTTTTTTTTTTCATTTCAGATAAATAGTTTATTTCTCTGTGAGTTATCAGGCTGTTATCAATGTTGCCATGGCTTAAATTCCATGGACATATTTGTAGTGTCAGGTCCTTCACCTGAAATTTCTTAGAGAAATAATAAGAGGATGCAGTGAGATTATATTTTCTCTTTTTGATCTCTTTTTCTGAGCATGTGAATAGATTAAATAACCGAAACAGCATTTATGTAATGAATATTATAACAGCTATGCAGGCGGAACAGAACTTCCCAAATATAATTTATTTTAAAATATTACTTGAAACAAAATAAATCAGAAAATAGAATTTGGGAGATTCACCCAGAGAATCTTTTTTATATAAAATTTAAGTTAAGAATATAATGTTAAGCAATACTGAGTTCAGTTTGAATGTTAAACACATTCTTAAATATTACCTGTTGTAATCAAAGGAATGTAAAAGTGTTTAACAGGATCACACTCATTATGGCTTTCCAAATAATCCAGAAAGATTCTTCCAAATGAGGGATATTTCAATCAGACAGTTAAGGTAGCCATTTATTATATGCCAAAATGAAAGTTCTAGAACTAACACAATAGAAAAATTTCAGTGGAAAAAAAGTATAAGCCAAGAATCATGCAGTTGTTACTTCTTACAAATAAAGTATTATTTGTTTTAGACTGGAAAATCTAATTTTTTTCTAAAGTTCAAGGAAGGCATGGACTATTCTAATGCTTTGTAAGCACCTAACGCAGTGCTTTCCAAAGTGCCACTGTTGGCGACACACCAACGGCAGCGGCGGCGCAGGGGTGGGGGCGTGCACGGCGGCGGCGCAGGGAGGCGTGTGCCAGCAGCGGGGGGAGGCATGGGCCGGTGGCGTGCATGGCAGCGGCGCGCCATCAGCGCTTCCATGTTTTAGCTAAAATGCAGAAGCGCTAATGGCGCAGCGCCGCCATGCACGCCCCCACCGCTGCTGCTTCCAGGTTGTGTTGCGACACACTAAAGTGTCGCAACACACAGTTTGGAAAGCTATGACCTAACGTATCAGATGAGATGCTTAATTTTATTCAATTAACACAAAAATTCAGTTAAAATCTTTGATTTGGGTAAAAGCTGTGTAATACTTTTTTTCCTATTCCCTTTGTGACTTTATTTTCTGTTGTTGTTTTTCCTTAAGATTTTCATTGTGAAGGTTATGTCAACTTTTTTTAGAAAAAAATACCACTTGCTTTGGAAAATGTCTTCTTTATATTGCTTCTTTGTGTCCTGAGGCCACAAATACCAAGATGATTGTGTTGTTTCATATGAAAAATAGACTCTATTGGTATAGGATAACCTAGTGATTATTTTGAAAAATATCTTTCCATCAGATTTCTTCAAACCTGTCAAAGGGAACTGTTCCTGAAAATCCAAAAGATAGTGATGAATCAGCTCTACTTCAGTTCTCGGAGGTACAATAATTCTAACTCTTTGAAAAGGGAGAAGAAATAACTCCCAGTTTTATAGAGATATGATGTAGCTGTTGTTTTAAATTTGATGCATATGGTTTTAATTCCAATTATATGTTGGGTGGGGAGTTACACACTGCTCAGATGGTGGGTTGAACTGGCCTGTAAGAAAGGAAAAGAATGCAGTATAATGTGGCAGAATAATCTTCACAGCAAGGTGATTTCAGATACTGATTCTAGCATTGATTTGAGTACAGGTAGTCCTCATTTAGCAACCACAGTTGGGACCAGCAACTCGGTCATTAAGCAAAACGGTTGCTAAGTGAAACCACAACTGTGCTTATGATCTTACTTCAGCTTTCCTTTGCTTTACAGACCTGCGAAGGTCGTAAACATGAGGATTGGTCGTAAGTTACTTTTTAATCACCGTTGTAACTGCGAACAGTCACTAAACAAGGACTACCTACTGTATATTGTCTTTTGATTTGAGTATTTGTTTAAATATATTATGAATCTGATCTACTAAAACCAAGTGATATGTGGAAATGCAATTCTCTCTCCTTGAAGTTACTGTAAAGTACTGTAGTACTGTATTTGTATTGTAGTACTGTACCTTGAAGTACTGTACATATACAATATCCACTAGTTATGGATACTGTATATGTACAGTAATATTGGGACAACAAAAAACAGTGGCCAGTATTCTGAACATCAGTAAGTAATATGCTTTAATTCTGCTATATTCGTCTGAGCTCATTCGTTCTCATTTAATAGTATGGCATAATAATTTCTTACAGTTGTAACAAATTTATTTTAGCATCGTGGAACCAATTTTGAAATGAAGAGACCAATAGGTTGATCACTAAACATTGAGGCTACCAATTTTTGCATAAGGAAAAAAGGAAAGTTTACTTTCCCGCAATCATTTTCAGTTTCTTTTATCTCCATGTCAGTAAAGTTCACTTTCTCACTCTCCTACTTTTTTCTTTCTTGGCCCTTTCCCAATCTCTTTGACTTCTGCAAAATTGCCTTCCAGTTCTGCAAAAGATTCTGCAAAAAATTCAGAGTGAAATTTCTCATCTAGTTCTAGTTTTTGAAAATAGTTCAAATAGATTAATTAATAAATCACTAGTTCTGGGACAACATATTT
Organism: Charina bottae; assembly: GCA_023362775.1. Classification (NCBI taxonomy): domain Eukaryota; kingdom Metazoa; phylum Chordata; class Lepidosauria; order Squamata; family Charinaidae; genus Charina; species Charina bottae. Next base: position 93,078,475 of record JALMGJ010000004.1, on the reverse strand, counting down.
CTGTAACAATCAAGTAAAATATTAAACACTACAGGCTCTAAGAAGTTTGCAAAGGATATCACAGGTATAGATTTAATAATGGAATCACTGGTACTCTCTGAGCTTGGTTGTTTGCTTGCAGATGTTTTATTACCCAACTAGGTAACATCATCAGTGCTAGGGAGTGTGGGGTTTGCTCCCATTTTATATATAGTAGCTTGCCCTGCCAGTGTTGGTGGGGCGGTGTTTGTCTCCTTGGTAGTTCCTTGATTAGGGTATTGTTTGTCTGCTTGATTGTTTGTCTCCTTGGTAGTTTGTTTGTTTGTTTATTTATTATTCAGATTTATCACGGCCCATCTCTACAGCAGTAGACTCTGGGTGGTTTACAACAATAATATTAATATTAAAAACCTATACACATTAAAATACAATATAATAATAAAGAAAGAAAATTCAGAGGATGGTAGGATCTTAAAAAGGAGGATATCACGGGGCTAACCACCCCCAGGAGGAACTATTACCTCCTTCATCCCAAGCAAGGCAGCAGAACCAGGTCTTTAAAGACTTCCGGAAGGCTAGGAGTGAGGGTACCTGCCTCACCTCCGGGGGCAAGATATTCCATAGGGCGGGTGCTATAGAAGAGAAGGCACTTGAAGTTCCTTGATTGGGGTATTGTTTTCTGCTTGATTGCTTGTCTGGTGTTAATCCCTGCTTATCTGGGTGTAGGCTGCAGGAGAGGGTGTGCTCTGGTCTTTTTGTTTCCTTCTTAGCTTTTTTATTGTCGCTTTTGAATGGTTTGTAAATGTGGTTTATCTCTATGTGTCTACTGATGGCTGATTTGTCTGAATGCCAAGCTTCCAGGAATTCTCTAGCATTTTTGGATTTAGCTTGATCTAGGATGCTCACAGTTTCCCAGTTGAAACTATCGTCTGTCAACGTGTTGTGAGATTAAGGAGTTTTCATTGTGTCTTCTGACTGCTAGTTGCTGTTCATGGATGTGCTCTGCTAGTCTTCTGCCTGTTTTTTCTTCTTGAAATACGGGATCTTTTGGTTTAATTAAGATGTTTTGGAGGACTTTAGTTGGTTTGTGTACTACGGTGATGCCGTGTGGTTTTAATAGTCTGTTGGTTGTTTCTGAGATATTTTTGATGTATGGTAGTGTTATCCTTTTCATAGCTTGTCTTGGTTGTGCTGTCATGGGCTGAGTGGTCAGGCACTTTTTGATAAAGTTGTGTGGGTACCCATTTTGTTGGAAGATGTTTTATAAGTGGTTTCCTGTATAGCACTGATGATGTTACCTAGTCGGGTAATGAAATGTCTGCAAACAAACAAGCAAGCTCAGAGAGCAGCAAAGACTCCACAGTTCAACCCTGAGCTACATATATTCTCTTCTATTGGTACCTTCCATTTTTAAGGAGAACATCAAAATTACTTTGAAATCCTGACCCTTGTTGATAAGGAAGTCAGAAGAACTGTGCAAAGAAATCAAGAAATTGTTAAGGATGAATGTGAAAAGACACCACTGAAGACCAAGAAACAGAAGAAAGGAAACTGAATGTCAGAACAAATGGTGGAAATTGCTAGAAAGAGAAGAGAAGCCAAAGCCAAGAAAGACAAAGATCTCAGGAAGGAGCTTGACAAAAATTTCAGAGTTGATAAAAGAAGCAGTATAACAATGACATACAGTATATAAAAAACAATGAAGATGGAAACTGATGCAGAAAAACAAGGAAAGTCTTCCAAGAGATCTCCAAACTCAGAAGGTTCCAACCCCAAACTTGTATGTTAAGAAGCAGGATAGAAAGAGTATTGGCACTTTTGAACTTTTTGTGTTGGAGAAGACTCCTGAGAATACTATGGATTTCCAATGAAATAAACAAATGGATAATCAAACAAGTCAACCCAGCTTTTTCATTTGAGGCCCAAATGACCAGACTTAAATTATCATATTTTGGACATATTACACAAAGACCTCTCACCCTCTTGAGAAGTTTCAAATGCTAGGAAAAGTGGAAAGAAAGAGAAAAAGAGGATGACCAGCAGCAAGGTGGGTGGACTCAATTTTAGTGGCAGTAGGTGAACCTTGGAAGATCTGAAGAACCAGGTTGGGGACAGATCATCCTTGAAAAAAATCAACACCAATTTGATGGTACATAATCATCAAGCAACTATGTACATATTACTGTTTTTGTTAGCCCAGTCAGTTAGCATTTTCTTATGGGGGAGACTGTTCCCTTCTTTCAAGGGAAACCCTGGAATATATTTTATAAACCTTCAGCCTAGATTATTTAACATTTTAAAACACACATGCACACAAATTCAGCTTATCTTCTTCACAACAATTGGCCTACCAAAACTGAGTTCTACTAGTAATCTGGAAATCTGAGAGGCAATAGAAAATTGTGGGAAAGCCCTTGAAAAAGGAGGCTTTTCAATCATACATCTTAAAATAGGCTTTGTTGCTGAAATGTTGAGTATGCAAGGTATTCTTTGGTGTTCACTGCTTAAGAGCTATTTGGTAATGTAAGAGAACCCTTTTGTGGCAAGCTAAGTTCTCCTTGAAATTACAACATTGATTAAAGAACCACAAAGAACCTTAAGCGTACACAATATCTGAGCCATTCCTTTGTTTCTAGCTGAGAGATTGTATCAGCCACAAGTGCTAGGAAAGAGGTTTTCATCCTCAATATGAACAGGATACTTTCTTTTATATAAGAAGGAAAATAAGCATTCTGTATTGTATCTTAAATCCTTATTTTAGATACAAGCAAACATATTTCTTTCATTGGTGTAGTTCTGTCATTCTTCAGGGCATCTTTGGTTATCTTTTAAATCCAAAAATATTAGGAAGAGGTTGTGTTTGTGTGTCTGTATGTCTATGCACTATGCATTAAAATTTCCCATTGAGCAAAGTATAGCTGCATGTGCACAAAATAAACAGTTGATAGCTGACAGCAGCAGAAAGTATCTAGTGCCCTAAATCATACAAAAATAGTAGCACAATAGTCTTGTATGCTAAAGCTGGTAGCGCTGAGCCCCAGGATACCTGGGGATTCATGGCATCTATCCCAGACAGATTTTTATTTATTTATTTATTTATTATTTATTATTTCAATTTATTCCCCGCCCATCTCCCTTGCAAGGGACTCTTGTGTTCGGGCTGGGTATTCTTCATATGTGTGGGGAGGTTTTGTTTTTTTGCATTTTGTTTGTATTTGTTTTTTGCTTCCTTTCAGAGCAGGAGAGCATAATACTGAATTTTTTTGGAAGGAATGATACCATCAATGTATGTTTTGTTCATAATGGATAGCCTTTAGTCCAGAAACAAAAGTACTCTGTCAGTCATAAAGCATTCATTGTACTGCATGATATTGTTCATAGTAAGTCCCAGTATGATGTCACCTATTTGTTTATCTAATGGTTACATTTTTCCCATTTAAACAAATGATGTAGCTAATAGGGAGCCATCTTTTTTTCTTGTTGCTAAACAATTGCAGTAACATATTAGGTAATAGAATAATATATTACAAATGTCTGCATCGTTCTATGGAATCTTAGAGAGCCAGTTTGGTGTGATGATTAAGACACCAGGCTCAAAACTGGAAGACCATGAGTTCTTCCAGTTCACCTTGTTGTGCTGATTCACTTCCTTTCTCCAAGGTCAGTTCCAGCGGGGGTGATTGGGGAGGAGAGGTCCCACCCCTGGCCCCTACTATGTGGGATGCCGCAGGATTTGGTGCTCTCTCTGCTCCTATTCAACATTGAGGCCGTTGGGTGAGATCATCCATCACCTTGGGGTAAGGTATCATCAGTATGCTGATGATACCCAATTATACATCTCTGCCCCTGGTGAATTAAGTGATGCTATGGTCGTCTTATCCCAGTGTCTGGAGGCTGTGAGGGTCTGTTGGGGGAAAAACGGGCTTCAGCTGAACCCTGGCAAGACTGAGTGGCTTTGGGTTTTGGGGCCTGCCGGTTCTAGGACTATGCCATCTTTGGTGCTGAATGGAGTTGTACAGACCCAGTGTGTAATCTGGGGGTTCTCCTGGGCTCACGACTCCTGCTCGAAGAGCAAGTGGCAGTCATGGCTAGGAGGGCCTTTGCACAGCTTTCTGTTGTGCGCCAGTTATGCCTGTTCCTGGATCAAGGGGCTCTGCTCACAGTTACTCATGCCCTAGTCACCTCCTGATTGGATTACTGCAATGCACTCTACATGGGCTGCCCTTGAAGGGTATCCGGAAGCTTCAGCTGGTGCAAAGTGCAGCATTGCGGGCAGTTATGTGTGCTTCTAGAACAGCACATGTTATGCCTCTGCTCTGCAAGCTGCATTTGTTGCCAGTCTGCTTCCAGATCCAAGTCAAGGTGCTGGTTTTGACCTGGCATGGGGCCAGGTTATTTGAGAGACCGTCTCTCCCCGATTACATCTGCTCATCCCATCAGATCTGGCAAGAGAGGCATGCTGCAGGTCCCATCTCTCAGGGAACTACACTTGGTGGGCCTGAGGAGGCAGGCCTTCACTGCCGTTGCGCCCTCCTAATGGAACATTCCTCCCCCCCCCCCGAAGTGTGGTCAGCTCCATCTCTGCTTATTTTCTGGAAGTCCCTCAAGTCCTGGCTTTGTCACCAGGCCTGGGGGTCTCAGGGGACTGGTGAGATCTTGAGGTGGCTCTGTTGCTGATTGAATCTCTCTTTTTTAAGAAACTTTTTAATATGACTGTGTTTGACATGTTTATTGTTTTATACTTTTTTGCTGTATGCCGCCCAGAGTCACTTCTTGTGAGATGGGTGGCCATATATATTTGATGAATAAATAAATCTTAGAATCTACAGTAAAATTGTTACTTTTAGGATAACTATGGCAAGAGCAACATAGGTTATGCTAGTACTGCCAAAATAAAATATCCCAAAAGGAATAACTTTTGCCTATATGTGTCAACTTTCAGTTAAAGGATTTACTTCCCTCCAGCTTATTTTAAAACCTGTATATCTTCCCTTGCAGTTGAAGGGTCCTGAGCCAGTCAAGCACTATAGAAAATCAGCACTCTTCCAGTTGGCTGAGGTAATCTTCTTTTGTCATATATAAAATTTTGCTACTAATAGGGAAAGTAGGCACCAGAAGTATATTCAGAAGGATACTGTTGAGAATTCTATACGTAAGCGCAGATCACCCCAATTATTTATGTAATGTAACTTATTTTTAGTACACAAACCAATTTTAGATCAGACCAGTAAATGTTCAATCTGTTTGCAAGATGCTTTTACAGATAGTAAGAAAAGACAGGTATTAATAGTTTTACAAACCTGTCTTTTCTATAATATTTGAAAGGTAGATATGCAGAAACTGTAAAAAAAAAGTCTGATCACAGCTTTCAAGCACATCACTTCTTAAATGGTATAGAAAAGGTTGGGTTACAATGCTGTTATACTGCAGATAGCTGTGGGTTTTGCAGTCTATAAAGAGAACCCCATATCCCATAGGTTCCAACAAAATTTCCATGTTTCTAGAAATCAGGCACAGAAAATAATACTCTAGTTCTGAAGAAATGTTTTAATTTAAGTGCAGTTCTGGGGGGGAAACACAAGTGGCAATTTTCTAAATATTAGTTCACTTTATACTAAGCAAGCTATTAGCAATTTAATTAAGAATAGAATGTCAATTTAATTATACTCATAGGAGTTTCTGTAGTGGACAGTACAGGGGTATACACTATCTTATCATATCTTTGACTTTTCCATACATCTCCATCCTTGTAACCACTTTTTCTCAGGTTCAGCTCTCTGGATCTGTATTTGATGATCCAGTTGGAGAAAAGAGTGTGCATGAGGAAAGAGGTGTTGAGCTGCATGAAAACATAAGTCAGGGAAAACACTATGCAGTCCTTACCAGCACTTTACAATGGAGAATCTGAGGTCATAGTTCTTCAACTAAAATGTTGCTGCCAAACTGTCTGTGTTTGAATATTTGATCAGTCTCCAAATACCTTGTATAGAGTACACTTTATAAATGGCTTCTTGCTGTTCAAAAGAGCAAAAATTATTTAGGACTGTTTAACAAAGAAAGAAGGAAGATCTCAGGCTACAGATTTAGGCTTGCTCGAGATCAAGAGGCTCTTTTTAGTCCCTCATGAGCTATCTTCCACATTAGGAAGCCTTCATATTAAGTCTATTCATTTGTACATGCAGTAGAGAGCTTTGGTCAAACGTATAATTGTCACATATACCTGCATATTGTTGGTAGCTGGGCAGTCATAGACATTTAAATTATAATCAGATTATAATAAACTAGCATGTTTACTGCACAAACATATTACAGTCTTCTATAATGCATGGTGGCCAAAACAGTTCCTAATGAAATATCAAAATAAATCATACTGAGAAAAGTATAAAACATGTTAATAAGTTTAATTAAGATTTTGTTCATTAAATGCAAGACAAATTTAATATTACCATGGAATCATTTCGATTTAACATATAGTATTTTCTTTATTTATTTTACTTTACACCATCCAATAACAGGAGGTATTTAGGCAGTGAATAATTAGTTGGACTCTACCATAAAAAAGTAAATTCTATAAAAAACACATACAGGCATGTATACCCATTATGCTATTCCCTTCAGGGAAGATAACATGCACAGTACAGAACAAGAGAAATACATAGCAAGGAAAAGAAATTAAGGGCAGAGATAAGATTATAGAAAATATAGTGAAATCTGGCTTACCTCAATATCATTTGTTATACCTCTTTCTACCTTTATATGCTTGCAGATCATACAGGTAGTCCTCGCTTAACAACTGTTTGTTTAGTGATGGGTCAGACTTACAATGGTGCTGAAAAAACGACTTACAATCGTTCCTCACACTTATGACTGTCGCAGCATCCCTGCGGTCACATGATCATGTTTTGGCACTTGGCAGCTGGTTCACATTTATGACCATCACAGCGTCCCATGGTCATGTGATCGCCATTTTCAACCTTCCTGGCCGGCTTCCGGCCAGCAAAATCAATGGGGAACCACATATTTCACTTAATGACCACGTGGTTCATTTAACAACTGCCACAAAAATGGTGAAATCGGGTCGGATTCGCTTAGCAAATGAAATTCCGGTCCCAATTGTGGTAATTAAGCAAGGACTACCTGTACTTGCTCCCACCATGACCATATGCTGCTTCGTACATTGCGTTTTCAGCATGCTCCAGAATGACACATTCTGGTATTCTCCAAAACATTCCTTTTTTGAATCAATAGGTTTTGCCTACTCTTGGCATACCTAACTCTCACTTCCATATATCAAAGTGGGCAGAAGCACACTGCTATTCACAGGCATTTTCACTTCTTTCAACGAGCATTAGTTCCTCACAACAAACCATGCCTTTCAACTAGCACCAGATATCTCAAACTTTCTCTATTCCTTTTCCCATCTTCAGCAAATATTCCACCAAGGCAAATTCATCTACTTGCTCTACCTTTTTGACATTTAGTAGTGCAATATAACTTGCCATGGTTCACTCAGTTTTCCCTGTCAACACACACACACATTCACATCCCTAGTTAATACACCTCTAACATCATGAAAAGCACCTCTTACACTTTTCTCTGTAAGTGCATTAAACAAGTAAGGAGATATAACACAGTTTGTCTTCCTCCTTGTTCAGTGTTGGACCATTGATGAAGTATTCCATTTATTCTCTCGTATGTTTTAAATCCATCATGCTCTTATCACATTCAGCAACTAATTTTCATACATGCAGAATGTTCCATAATTCAAGCCTATTCACTTCATCATATGATTTCTCTTAATCAGGAGATGTAGAATTAAGTTTCTTGCATTCATATATGTGTGACCCAAAAGCTGTTCTGTACATTATTAGCCTGGCATAAAGCCATTTTGCACTTTCCAAATTTTGTTCCCTGTCATCTGTTGTTCCCTTTCCATCAAAATTCTGCAGATGCCTTTCTTCTGATTCACACTTAACAAACTAATCCCCAAAGGTTTTGCATTAACTAGTTAACTGTCCCTTTGCATAAATAACAATAATGTTTTTCCAGTAGTCATATTAATTCAGAATGTCACACAATACTCAAAAAAATATAAATATAATACAAAAATCATATAAATGCAATATAAAAACCAACATAGACAATAGTACCTCAAACAAGATAAATATCAAGAGCAATAATAATAATAATAATAAATACAGCATAAAATCTCAATAATACAGAGTTAATTCAGAGTTAATAAACCAACTGCACCTCCCACCATTTCAAACCTAATCAATCTTCACTGTTAGAAGTAGGTCTGTTGCATTCCAATGGCCTCAAGAGCATGGTTTAAACACAGTTCAGAAGAAACAAGGCCTTATTTGATGTTTCACAGAAAAGTCCCCTTTTTTCCTTAAATGGAAGGAGGGAAATGCAAATAGCTGATGCTCCTGGAATTCAAGTGTTCAGTGTGGTCTCATTACATCTATTTTATTTGTGCATAAAATTTAAATGGACTACCATGAGAAGGAAAAAAACTTGGATGCAATTTCCAGTAGTGTAAAGTTATATAATTTTTATATTTAATCAATCATTGAGATGGCCATTTGTAACAAAGGAAATATTTGCCCCATAGTTTGACAATCTCCTTTGCAATGGTCTAATTCATTAATTCTTGCCACCAAAACTGAATTGAAATTGAATCTCTGATGCTGTTAAGAGGGACACTAGTTGACATAAGAGAGCCAGTTTGGTCTAGTGGTTAAGGCAACGGGCTAGAAACCAGGAGTCTGTGAGTTCTAGTCCCGCCTTAGGCATGAAAGCCGGCTGGGTGACCTTGGGCCAGTCACTCTCTCTCAGCCCAACCCACCTCACAGGGTTGCTGTTGTGGGGAAAATAGGAGGAGGAAGGAGTATTAGGTATGTTCGCCACCTTGAATTATTTACAAAAATAATAAAGGCAGGATAATTAAATAAATAAATAATGCTTTTTATTTGGATCTCCAGTATTAAATTATTATTCCAAATATTGCTGTCAGATTTGAAGCTTCCATAGACATTTAGTGTTCACCTTGAAGATACAACTTTATCAGTGACTTTGTGATATTATCTGCTCCAACCCCTTACTTTCTTTATTTCTACTTTAGATCTCATCAAGTACATCCCATTCAGGTCCTTCTGAATTAACGAAACAGTGTGGGACATCAGCATTGTTTCAGTTGGCAGAGGTAGTATTAAAATCCTGTGGCTTAATTATTACTGGTACATTTGGGGAATAGAAGCTGAATGATGCTGGTTGCCAAAGTCTGGGAAATAGAGCTGTAGTACAGACATAATTAGCATTGTTGTTTATAGAAGCCTCAATTACTGTTCATGCCAAGAATCTAGATTTATCTTGTCTAACCATTAGGCATGCAGTCTCTGTAGGATCAAGAAGTTACGAACTGCTAGTTTCAAGAAGCAGTAGCATACTGAGTAGAGCATAACTGTAGAGAACATATAGTATTTCTCTTAAATATTTTAAAACATTTTATGTCTTTAAAGGAAGATGTTCACAAAATGGTGCATGCAGAAGTTGTATTACTCATCAGTAGTGATGTAGTGGGCCTTGACCAGTTGCAGACCAAAAAAGAGAAATCATCAATCTCATCCAGAGAGTGGGATTCTTATATCCCATCCAAACACTAAACAGTAGGGTGCCGTATTTCCAATATGTCCCCAAAGCAGTATGCCAGTGGAGCAATCCCCTTTTAGGTACCCTTCTTCCGCAGATGAGCGTCCTAAAGTTGTCTTTAGCTACATGATCTCTGCCTTACCTTGTCAACTCTCTGTTAAGTGGCTTGGAGGTAGCAGTTATTCAAGAATATATTTTTTTCTAGAGGCATCTTCTTATTTGTGTTGATTAAGCTGTATACTTTGCCCTCTGCCATTATCTTTCCTCCACAGTTGGTGATGATTTATACAGTTGCAATCAAAATTATTATTATTATTATTATTAATATTATTAATATTAATATTATTATTTTAATTTCTTTTGTTTGATTTGTTCATTGCAAACAGCTGAAAGTATGTAAATTTTGACAATAAACCTGATTTGCAATGGGGGTTGAATAATTTCTATTGCAACTGTAGCTCTCAATAAACGTAGCAGACTGATAACGGTAAATTCTTTGTTTTTATATTGAACTGACTCCTTCAAATATATATTCTTGTGGCTTGGTCAGAAACGGAAAAGAAAATAATTGTAAAGAACTTTCATTTTTGAGTGTTGTGATCTAAAATTTTAGACACAGTTCAACATGAACATACTGTAAGTCTATAATTCATTGAAATTGCATATAACTCTGTTTTGGTATGTGGCATGCATCTCTACGTACTATATTTGCATGAGGAACCAACCAAGTGCCAATAAATTACATATTTTTTGCAGACAGCATATATAATACACTTCTATTGTTATTTTCATGTGTGCAACTTTTAAAAACAAAAATTAGAGAAAAAGCAGCTGCAGGAAGGATATTTTAAATATCCAGGGGAAGGCAGACAAATACCAGATGGACTGTAACATACTTTGAATTGTAACAACAGAGTATAAACATTTGAGTGTATATAAAACACTTAAACTATCTTTCTTTTTTAACAACATCTTTAGTGGTAAGACCCTAATTAACTCCGTGTCCAGACGATACAGTTCTTTGTCTATTTTAATGAAACAGACACTGTTAAATAAATGTCAGTGGTATCTCTGTGGTATCACATTTCATATAAAATTTACAATTGCAATTACCTCTATGGGTAAATTCAATGCAGCACTCAATTAAAATAAAATATTTCATTTTGCAATAAAATATTGACAAACAGGCTAGAGCCTATGCAAGAAATTTATTACATACATACAGTATATACATACACATTGTGCTCTTCTCCTTCAGAAAAAGCAGTATCATACAAAACATAAAAATAATAAGAAATAATAAGCCAAAGAATTTAAAGGCACAAGAAAAATAAAAGAAAACATAACAAAAAGAAGTTTAAACCAATGCCATTCACTCTACCTCTCCATGCCTTTCTATCCTTACAAATTGCATGAGCTGCCTTTTGCTGTTTAAATTTCTCATCTCTCCCTTTTTCAGGACATCATCAATTCCAACTTTCTTAGTCCTTCCTATCCTCTGGAGCCATTCACTCTTTATATATTTGATTCTCATTCATTCCCTCTACATGACCAAACCAAGGTACTTTATTTATATTGGCAATTATATTTTGTATTCACTCCACATTTTTTTTCAATGCCCATTTTTTAAAAATCTATCTACTCGCTCTAGTTTTTTGCCATTCATATATAACTTGCAATCATTGACTCCATTTTCCCTGTTAAACACTGCAAACTTTGTCTTTAGTGGATTAATTTTCAGATCAATATTCATCATTGCATCAGACAATTTAGATAACATTTGCTGTAAATCATTTGGATTCTCAGATAAAGAAAACATAATCTGCATACAAAAATACTCACATTTTCATATCCCCAACCAGCATACCAACATACCTCTAATACTGTCACAAGCATTACATTGAACAAGTCCTTCTTCTTGCTCAAAGTTGAACTATTTGCTATTTATATTAATGCATGCTTTAATTTTATCATACAACACTCTTACCATACTCAGCATCCAGTATTAAGTTCCTTGCATGGCATAAACCATGTGGTACTTCCCAAGTTTTGCTCGTTGTTACCTCTTGTATCCTTTCAATCAGAATTCTACGAAATGTCTTGCCAAACACAGTTAACAAACCAACCCCCCTGCACTTTTGCATTTACTCTTGTTACTTTTCCCTTCATATAAAATATCAACATTCTTCCAATTGTCAGGCATCGATGCAGTCTTCACATATACTTCAAACAAGTTAAAAGCCACTTCATGAGTAAGCTGTATCTATATTTTAAGATTTCTTCAGTTACACCATCTATACCGGCATCCTTATCATTTTTCAACATTCTCACAGCATACAGTATATGACTTTTCATTCGTTTTTTTTCTTGAACACTAACACTGATAATATTCATTTCAAATCCACTCTTTAGTATATATGTAACATTCCCATCTTTAAAATGCTCCTTCCAGCATTTTCTCACTTCAACTTCATCCCAAATCATTTCATCCGTTTTTAAAATTCTATTCCTGTTACAGGCTCCTTGTTTAACCCTTTTTTTTCATCGAAATCATTCTGTATTTTCTCTGCCTCGTTTAGTCTTAAACGTTCCTTGCTCTCTTTGATTACATACTTTGCAACTATCTTTTTTCTACATACATACTATATTTTTTTATCTCATCCTTGTTTCTTAAAGCATTCATTCTTACATATGCATTTTTTCTCATCCACAGCCTCTTTCACTGTAAACCGAATATCCATTTCTGTAATTCCTATAGCACAACTGTACATACTACTGTGGCACTTTCTAAAACAATTCCTTTCAGTTTCAAGCAGTTTCTGCATTCTCTTTCCATTCATTCTATTGGGAGATTAGGCTATCTTCTAATACTTTTTAATTCAAGACTGTTACTTTCTTTTTCTGCAGTCCTTCTACTTTCAGTCTAATTTCTTTTACTTTATTTTTTTCTTATGTGTCCATTTTTTCCCCAAGATTCTTGCTACTACCAAAAAATGGTCTATCCTACATTCAGAACTTCTTGTCATTATTCTGCCCTTCTTCACTAATTCTCTCAATTTTTCATCATAAATCAATTTTGCTTTTAAATTTATATTCATTCCTTTGTCATGTGTTCATATGAATCATCACCAGATGTGCCTAGAGTTTTGACTCTCCACTCCTCGTTGCTTTGGTCAATTGAGGCTTTCACATAATGCCTTTTAATAAGATAGATTAGGTATAGACAAGGTTATCAGATTTAATTATACCAATGTCCCCTACAGCATTTCCTCCTAACAGTTTGGGCACATGTTAGCTAGTATGTCACAAGTGAAACCAGAGCCTAGTTTTAAGCCAAGCATACTCATGTTATTCGATGGAGGCCAGAATCTCTATAGAGATTACCTCACAAGTCAACATACTCCTTTTTACATCCTACCAACTACAAGCGCATGCAGCATGCTGGCAAACTCAAGCTGAAAGAGATGTATTAAATTAAGAATTGGGTTTTTATGAAAGCATTTTTAATATAAAACTCTGAAAGAATATTGGCAAAGTTATCACTGCCATTTTATTAGCTTTATACCAATAAAACATTATTATACCCTTTATATTTTCTTCTTTGGAACTGTTTTAATAGCAACATCATTGTAGATGGAATTGAGTCTAAAATTGGCATGCTGAAGCAGTTCCTGAAGGATAGCTGTTATTTAAAATCTCTTCAGGTATATGGGCCTCCAAGTATATACAGTACAGAAATTAAAAGGTATTATGCAAGTACTCTAGAGCTAATGAAATTACATTTAAATGTTGTTCTGAGAACTCATACAGCTTCGTTGAAATTGAAATAAGCAGCATTTTTCCCATGCACTTCAATGGTTTTGGTACCAGGTGTTAAGAAATAGAAAACTCAATGAAATGTGTTTACCATTGCTGACAGTTAATTCATTAGTCTAATATATATTTACTCCAAGGTATTTTTATAAAATTTATATTTTTTCAACTTTGAAAGAGTTCAGTGCAGTCAACGTGAAGGCTCAAGAGGTGTTGTTGGATATACCCTCCATGGACTCTAGTATAGGAAATATAGAATGCACTGCTACTAAAATGAGGATACTGGTGCTAGAGTAATTTGTAAAACTGTTATGCAATCTTTTAAATTCCATAATAAAGTGGAATTAATATTGGAGTTTGTTTCAGATGTGCCTTGCATCAGAGGAAGTAAAAGTGAGAGAACCCGGGAAGGCAAAGCCCGAAACAGCCAGGATTATCAAAGCATTGGAAGCATCTGAACAGATGCATGTTGAAGATCCAGAGAAAGCAAAAGTAAAAACAGAAAAATCTCAGATGAGGGGACAAGACCATGAAAAGACAAACACTGGAGTTTTAGAGGAGGTGGCAGGGTGTATACATATTTCAGATCCAGCTTTGGATAGCATTACATTAGTTGGACATGACAGCACAACAGCAAAGGATCCTGCATGCTGTTCCCATGAGCTGACATCAGTAGCTGACATCAGCACTTTAGGATTAAGCAAGCCAGAAAAACTGAAGAAGAAAAAGAAGAAAAATAAAGTGGACCGGCAAGGACTTGAAAAATGTACCCCTAAAAAGGCTTGCAAAAAGAGGCAGTCTTCCGAGTCGGACATTGAGAGTGTCATTTATACTATTGAAGCAGTTGCAAAAGGGGACTGGGGGACAGAGAGACTTACAGAAATGTCCCATAAGAAAATTCGCCCTTCTTCTGCCATGAAGGGGAATATTTTAGACACAAAGTCGCCAAAGAAGAAAGTAAAATCAAAAGAAAAAAGAACACTGAAAGAAAAATGTTTAGAGACCACCAAAGAATCAAAGCCTCCTGATTTTTTTAGCATTAAAGATAACAAGGATGTACCATGTGAAGTATCTGAAAACACAACATCAGATGTTCTAATCCCAACAGAGGATGTAATATCACAGAGTTTACCAGATCAAGTTAAAATTGAGGACAGTGACTGTAATAAAAAGGCAGAAATTTGTGGCTCAAGAAAATCTGAGAGAGCTTGCAAAGGTGCTCTATACAAAACTCTGGTGTCAGAAGGCATGCTTACATCTCTGCGTTCCAATGTTGACAGAGGTATTTGACTTTTAAGATGTCTGTCTCGGAATTTAAAAAGCCACAAAACTGTAATTAATTGGTATTTATATTTCATTATTCAAAGGAGATTGAATAGTGCATCCCTATATAATTCCTTCTAGACTTTGGTAATGAGCCTGCCTTCAGTGAGCTTATTTCTAGAATATGTTTCAATGATAATAGAAAGTGGCTGCATATCTTCTGTCCATGTTTTTAATTACTTATTTATAACAGTTTAGACAGTGTCATGTGGTCTAAATGCAAGGCAAAGGCTCTTTCCATCTGGGACAAGAAGCTAGAGAGGCCAGCAAGTTCAAACCTACGGGCATATCAAACTAATGATAAGCCATGCTTTCTGAACTTGGTCAAAGTTAGACAGGGAGGGAAGGAGGAAGGAACTTTTCCCCACCAAAATGTTCAATCAACTTGGTGATACTTAAAGCATAACTTCAAGAAGTGGTCTTTTAGGTGCACTGTTATAAACTATAGCTCTGTAGCTTTTGCTGTAGCAGCTAAAGCCATTTATGACATCGATAATATTGGGCAGTGGTATCCTAGCCTTCCCCACATACTTTGCAATTCTGTAGCTATTAGAATGTAGCTATCCTTCATACCAGAGTAAGTAATTGGTCCTTAAGAGGGTTGTTCTTAATTCACATCCTAAATCCTCCTTTCACACTTCTACATCTTAATCAGAAAAGAAGACTCTCATACCACAGCAGTACCCCCTAAAACGAGGAAAGACATTGCTATTATATAAATTGTTGCTTATTTAGGCTGGAGACTGTACAAGTTAAAAAAAAACAACTACAACCATTTTATTAGATTATGGAACATACGCAAAAGTGTTCTAAGAATGCATTTATTTCTTTATTGGTTACAGTTCTTTCTCACTTTTTTACTATGGACTCAGGATTTCAAGGTAGTTTTCCACCCAGGTATTTATCAGCCCCATATATCCTTAGCCTCAAGCAACCTGGAATCTGAATAGATCCTGCTGACCATCAGCTAAGACATGGAAGGATTTTTGTGTCCAATTATAAACAGATGTGTTAGTACTAGTTTACCATTCTCAGTACATAGAGAGGAGAGATGTCTAAGTTTATACTCAATTTTTTTTTGCATATCTGTTTATGTGGGTCTCATTGGGGTTCTTAGAAATACTGGTTTTTTTAAATACATTTCCATTTGTAGGCTTAAGGATAGTAGATATCTGGATGCATAGTAAAACCTTATATGAAGGCTGTCATGTAAAATGTTAAAAGTATAAATCATTAAACAATGAGCACTATGGATATATTTGTTATTCTAAGCAGATTATTTTCCTCTTTCATTCCTTAGTTCTAGGTTTGTATTAATTTATTAATTCTAGATTAGTGTTAGTATTAATTTAATTGTACTACTTATATCAATTCATGAGAACTTGCTCAAAAATTGCAGTATTAAATAATGATTTGATATAATGATTTTGTGAGTCCTAGCATAGTCTCTGATCAATATCTAGCTAGATGAATCAGTCATCTTACTTAACATAAAGCAACATAAAATAATATAGTTTCTAGTGTATCCCTGTTACAAAGTTTCTCACTAGTCTCCATGCACATTTTTTTCCTTCTTCCTACTAACTTGCTTAGGAAAACGAAGCTCAGGAAAAGGTGGCAACTCTGATCAAGAAGGATGCTGGAATGAAGAAAATTGGGCATTCTCCCCAAGTGGGACAAGTGGGAACAAAAAATTAAAAAGAAGTAAGCCAAAGGAAGACATTGTTTTGGGGTAAGTGATATAATAAGCATTTAAGTATATAAATCACTTTCAGGATAGTTTGGAGATATTGGAGAAATGAAACCAGTTATCTTGTTCAGCTGTACAATTTCTTGTCACTTATGGTTATCAGTTTCTTTTTAAACCAAGAAAGGATAGATACGAATAGTGACAAATAAGGGTATAAATTTATGCCCATATATATGAAAGTAAGACCAATTGATTCAGTGGTCCTTTATCTTAGAACACTTATGTAGAACTTTGAATATTATACTATTAGCACAGCAGTTACTAAGAAATTTAATTATGTTGTCAAAGTTCCATGTGAAAGGCTATTTGTGGAAACAACTGCCAGACTATCTGGTCAGGATGCCTTTGGTTTGCAAAATTTAGGTTTGCAAAATTGATTTGCAAAATTTAGGTTTGAACCTCAAGTCAAACCAAAGTGAACTGTTTTCAGATAGATAGATAGATGCATGCATGCATGCATACATGTATATCATATCTACTCACGGATAAGCCAAAAATTTTAGGTTTTAAAATACACCCCCAAAATTGGGTTTGGCTTATCCACAGATGGGCTTATCTGTGAGTATATATGGTAATACTTTTTTAAAGTACCTGTATATACTTGCGGATAAGCCTATCCTCAAGTTTGTAACTAAAATACCATGAAAAATGTGCCACCTGCACATAAGCTAATTGTGAAAATTAAAAAACAAACATTTATCCATGGGTGGTACATTTTTTCATGGTATTTTGATTAAAAATTAAAGGGTCAGCTTATCCCCGCATGGGCTTATCCGCGAGTATATACGGTAATACATTAACAGCACAAGCCATAGAAAATCATTTGTGCACAGCCTATACATGCAAAACTGCCTTGAACAGGAGCAAATCCTAATATTGCGTGATGGATGGGTCACCCTCATTGATGACTTATAGCAGCGCAAATGACTCTTCTTTGGTCGTTCTGCTTCTTCATGAGTGGATGGTTCCAGACAATGCGTAGGGAAGGAGAGGCCGAGCTCTGGGGCATTCCAGCACATGGTGCCACAGGGCTTGACCATCTCCCCTATTTTATTTTATATCTACATAAGATCTTAAAATCTACATTATTTTAATCTGTTTGATTGTCCACTTTCCCATCTTTAGCTTAGCAAAGCTGGAAGAAGAATTTGAGAAAAAGTTCAACAGCCTTCCTCAATATAGTCCAATCACATTTGATCGTAAAAATGCCTCTTTACCAAGAAAGAAGAAGAAGAAAGTTGGCAATTATGCTGTAGACCAAACAAAATCTAACAAAGGTAAGCACTCGTAGCAGTGAAAGCTCGCTCACTTCCCTGAAGCCACCTTTTTAGGTCAGAAGGTTTTACGCTCTTCATTTAAGCATGAAGGCAGATGAGCGAATGTCAGAAATTTTGCATATTCTTTTCTTGCTTTTCCACTGGCATGCCAGAAGGCTAGAAAAGACAAATCTCTAGAATCCATGGCTGTTTTGTTTAATATATTTCTGTTTTATATCTCATTAGTGATACTTTTCAAGTTACTGCTTTTTTGTCCTAGAGTGAGGACCTAAGATAAGCCTGTTAGGTGGCCTTGAACAAGCCTTTACCTTTCATTTTGATAATTTGTGAAGCATAAACCAATTTGGGTATATGAGGATTCATGAAATAACACTATAAAGTGTTTAGCCACGTGAAATATAGTGCAGCAAAAGTTAATCAATACTATGTATTTATGATATCTGTAGAACTAGAGATTCTTCCACATTAGAGGTCTGTAATACTGCTGAGTCATTGCTTTCCTACCAGTCAGTAGAAACTATGTTTCTTCATTATTTTCTCATTCAGCTGGAATCCTGACTGCTTATTATGTGCAAAACAGAGACAGTTGTAAACAAATTGGTTAATTAAGTTATTTTTAATGTTGTTTTCAATATTAAGTACATTGCTTCATGTGATATTTAATATAGTACTGTGTTATCAAGCAGTGTCTCCACTGCTAAGATATTTCTATAACTACTCATAAATGAGCTTTATTTTCTGCAAATGTAATTAAAAGCTTCCTCCTCAGGGAGAAGAAACCAGTTACTTAACGCCAACCACAATACCAAGGTGGAAAAAAAAATAACTATAAATTAAGTCTGGAAAAACGTTGAGAAACCTAAATGATCAGCCTGCAGATAAAAGCTTTGACTCAATGAAATAATTAAATAATACTGTAGTTGACTCTTTTAACTCTCTTAATTATTTTAACTTAAATAATTATACTGTAGTTGACTCTTTTAACCCTCATTGAAACTAGATAGTTTTCTCCTTAGCTTCTTATATTACTTTAGAATTTGCTAAAGGATCTGTGTGGTATATTTTGCTAACAGTTCAAATGGCTTGTTCCTTTGCAACTGTATTCTAGCCCCAGTGAGATATCAGAGAAAAATAACAGCTCTATGTCTCTTCTAAACGTTCCAGAGTCTGTGGTAATACAAGAACCTTTGGTTGGGAGTCAGAAGAGAAAAGCAAGGAAAACCAAGATCACACATCTGGTCCGGACAGCAGATGGTCGAGTTTCACCAGCAGGACAGGGTCTGGGTAAGTAAGTATATGACTGATTTTCTTTGGATACTACTGTAAATTCATTCATGACTCAAACTTCTCTGCAAGTTCCAGGAATCATAGAAGCAAAAAAAAAAGAAAAGAAAAGAAAGGCAAAAGTATAGTTTTGTAAATTAGCTATTAGTTACTTACAAAAAACTGGTACAAGTGAATATATCTTGTTATATGTTATAGTTTCAGAACTGAGTGGAGTGGGAAAAATTTAAAAAATCACATGTATTTAAGAAATAACTTAACTTGAAAAATTACACTAGACCATTCCAAGCTGCCCTCATATTTTTGTCAAAATGTCCAAGTTCCTGGTACAAAGATTTCTGGAAATGTAATTTTCTAGAATTTATTTTCCCTGGGGTTATTGCCAGTATTCTCTGAAAAGTCTAGAAAGAAATGAACCTGCTCTGAATTAAGCTAAGTTCATTAAATGTATATCTATTATTATGTCTGTGTACACCAAAAAAAGTATATATAATTGGATCATTTAATATTTTGTGTCTTGTGACTAGATAAAATAGTTACATAGATAGCATAGAGCAGGTTCAGCTTGTAGCAACTGCATGGACAAATACCCACCATCCTTCCCTGTCTTCAGTAATAAATCATCCAAGGATACTTCAGTAATCTCTCTGATCTCATTCATCCATCTTATCTGTTGTTTTCCTCTTATATTTACCTCAATCTTGCCAAGCATAATCATTCTTTTCTAGCCCATCATACACTTGCATTGCATGCATATCAATTAGTAAGCCTTTATCTGGGCCAGGTCTGATTCATTGGTTCTACTTGCAGCTCATGGTATTCTTATTAACCGTATCCAAATCCATAATTTAAAAGTAACTCTCTTCTTTGTTTTCACTTTTTTTCACAGCTGGTCATTACCACTAGAAAGACAACTCCTTTAATTATTCAGATACTTGTTGTCATTGAAATGCTCTTATCCTTTCTTTAAATTTGTCATTATATTCCTTCCTAGGATAATCTAGGCTGCAAGTTTCAAAGGGTACTTCACTTCAACAAAGCTTCAAATGAAGGACCTTCTCAAACTTGCTTCACAAAGCAACATAATCCCCTTGCTTCTAAAGGGAAGATACAACAACACCCTACTTTGGAGCCTCTCTGAGCTTTTCATTCTATGGAGAAAGCTAAGAGGAGCCTTCTTAGACCAGCACTTAGAGGAGCCACACATACACACACCAGGCTGAAGGCCACCCAGCTTGCACAGCATCATCTGCATGGTTCAATGCCCACAGAATGACAGCCAGATTGCTGCCCCCTCAGCTTGCACCAAATATCATCCAGACCATTGGTTTCAGTGTATACTGCCAGTTATCCCAGAAGGGGCCAGCTGCACTCTGTCGCTTTGGTGAGTAATGAGGAAGAGGCAAGTGCTATGTTCTTAGCACTTGCCAAAAGCTCTGGCAGTGCCAGAGGGGAGGCACTGCTGGCTTCCTTACAACCACAGTAAGGGCAGTAGTATACATGTATAGCATTCTGGCTGAGGAGGACATGCCACTTGACTCTTCCCCAAAGTGACATGTCCTCCTCAGTCAGAATTGTTGACAAGCATTACAGACCCGAAACATTGATAAATTTATGAAGCAATTTACATTGCTTGCATGGCCCAAATTACTTTCTCAAAGTAAATCTAGCTCATCTCAAATAGGCCTACTCTATTTACTAGCACTCTGCCCATCTTTATCTAGCATTGAATCCAAGAAACAAAACTGTCTACTACCTTCATTTCTTCATTGTCACTTCTAAGTTAATTAAACATACAAGTTGACATTACCTTTGCCTTCGTATTAACTCAGATTTTTCACTTTTCATTTACATTTTCATATTAAGCTTTTAAAAGAGCTTAAAAGTGAAAATATCTTTATTTTCAGCTAACAAAGTGCTGTTGCCTATGTAACTCAAATTGTTAGCATTTAATTCCAGCTACCATCTCCTCTAGTCCTGCTATTCTTATGCTATAGTCACTATAAAAGTTAAATGGATATGGGGATATCTTTGTCTCACTCTGCTAACTTCAGTTTGTACAATTAGCAACTTGTTTATTGCAAAGATTCTTAGAAGGTTTTCTGGCACACCCATTACTTTTAATATGTTCCACATTCTGACATGATCTATAAAGGCAGCTTGTAGTCAGTGAAAGAAGGTAAACCTTGTTGTGTTCTCTTGCTTTCTCTATTAACCATCTTATATAAATTGTCTGATCCCATGTTATCTGCCTTTTCTGAAACATGCATTTTTATTTGCACTTTTATCTCCATCTATGGTTCTGTTGTACTTTGTAAGATCTTACAGTACATGGTCTTGCATGAGGAATTAATGTATAGTGGTGCTTAAAAGTTTGTGAACCCTATTGAATCAATATTTCTGCATAAATATGACCTAAAACATGACCTGTTTTCCATACAAGTCCTAAAACTAGATAAAGAGAACCCAGTTAAACAAATGTGTCAAAAACATTATACTCGTTCATTGATTTATTGAGGAAAATGATCCAAAGCTACATATTTGTGTGTGGCAAATTATGTGAACCTCTAGGATTATTGGTTCATTTGAAGGGGAAGGAGTCATATGTTTCAATCAATGGGATGATAATCAGGTGTGAGTGTGCGAGGTCCTGCATTATTTAAAGAACAGAATTCTGGATATTCACAATCAAAGTCTGATCTTCACAACACAGGTATGTAGAAGTTTGTTATGGCTTGAACAAAGGAAATTTCTGAGGAAAAACAGTTGTTGATGCTCACCAGGCTGGAAAAGGTTACACAACTATTTCCAAAGAGTTTGGACTCAACCAGTCCACTGTCAGGCAGCTTGCACACAAATGGGGGCAATTCAACACCACTGTTGGGGACTGTTACCGTCCCCAAGATTACACCAACAGCAAGGCGTGTAACTCTCCAGGAGGTCTCAACCCAGGGTAACGTCTAAGGAACAAAAGGCCTCTCTTGCATTGGAGAATGTCACTGTTCACAAGACCACCATCAGGAGAACACTGAACAACAATAGTGTGCATGGCAGGGTTGCAAGGAGAAAGCCATTACTCTCCAAAAAGAGCATTGCTGCCTTTCTACAGTTTGCAAAAGACCATGTGGATAAGCCAGAATGCTATTGGAAGAATGTTCTGTGGATGGATGATACCAAAATAGAACTTTTTGGCTTGAATGAAAAGTGTTATGTTTGATGAAAGGCAAACCCTACATTGCAGCATAAGAACCTTATCCCCTCTGTGAAACATGGAAGTGGCAGTAACATGATTGGACCTGCTTTGCTGCCTGTGGACCAGGATGGCTTGCCATCATTGATGGAACTATGGAATTTTACTAGGAAAAAATCAGGATGTTTGTCCGTGAACCGAAACTCAAGAGAAAGAGGGTCATGTAGTAAGGCAATGTCCCAAAATACACAAGTTGTATAATCAAAGAATGGTTAGAGCAGAAGAAAGTTAATGTTTTGGAATGGCCAAGTCAGAGTCTTGATCTTAGTCCTATACAAATATTGTGGAAGGACCTGAAGTGGGCAGTTCATGCGAGGAAGCCCACCAACATCCCTGAGCTGAAGCTGTTCTGTAAGAAGGAATAGGCTAAAATTCCTCTAAGCGATGTGCAGGACTGAAAAACAGGTATCGGAAATATTTAGTTGCAGTTATTGCTGCCCAAGGGGGGCACACCAGTTACTGAAAGCAAAGGTTCACATACTTTTTCTACTTCCTTTGGATATCATGATCACTTTTTCTGACAGCTATTTGGATCTTTTCCTCCTTGAATGTTTTTCCATTTAAGTTTCACAGTGCACTTATCTTTAGTTCTTTAGGTTCTGTTTTTCATAAGATAGGCATACTAAATTTGTCCCTTCCATTATTCTTATATTGTGGCATACTGTATATTATATTACTACTTGCTTTAATACTTCAAGTTTGACATGTATGTTTGACAATAATTATTCATGTTCTGTTCCAAAATCTATATCTAGAAGTAATATGGCTGATTGGAATGCCCTCCATTTTTTATTGCCTAGTATATAGTGTATTTGATTCCAGTGTTGTTCATGTATAGGTTGTTTACATTGCTTGAAACAGGTGTTGGCAATAAACAATTTTATTCAGTGAACTGTATTAATCTATACACCGTTAAAAACGGATCCACCGTTAAAATTTTACCTTTGGAAGACAATCTTACTCGGCTACGAGTGATCGCCAATGAATTAATCTATGCCCTGTAAAATATTTACCCAATGCAAATCCCCTGTAAATTCCAAGTTACCTGTTTCTCCAACTTTTGCATTCCAATCATCCAGTCTTTTCTTCTTCCATTGTATCTTTAATCGATCCATTATCTTGTATAAGATTAAGTTTAAGTGTTTCCACTGATTCTAATACTGAATATATGATTCTGTCTTTTATTGGATTTATTGTCCTTTTCAGTATCCTTGTCCCTTCATACTTTCATATTGGCTCATGGTATATCTAGTAGTCATCTGAGCTGAAGTGGCCAGTTCTAGTCATTTACGTTCATTTTTAAAGTATATTTTTCAGTTTTCTTCATAATAACTCTTAAATTAAAGCCTTCGATTATACATTCAACTCTTAAATTACTTAGCAAAATAATAAAATACCACATTAAGATCTGTTGAAAATGTGGTGTAAAACATGCAGTTTAAAATATTTTTAAATACACTAAATACACTAAAGACTATAAAAAGTAGCACAACCTCAAGGTAAGTATTAGAAGGGCAGAAGATCTCCCATATTTTTCCCTCAATGGATGTTGAATAGGGAATTGGTTGGCAGGATTTGTTTTTATGTTGTGTCTCTCCAAACTGGTTTGATTATAAAGAGGGGAAAAAACCCTGAATAAGGCTTAACCTTTTGATCTCAGTGGTGAGGAGGATTGGACTGTATCAGAACAGTCTTTGCTATTTTGCTTCCTTTGTAGAAGAGAAATCAAAAGGGCAACTGCAGAATACTCTTCAGAGAACATTAAGTACAGGGATGGACTGCAGTGAAGAATCCTTGCTAAACAACGAACTGGAGGAAAGTCATAGTATTACAACAGACATGCCATCTGTATCTGCGTTCTTCAGTCTAGCTGCCTTGGCAGAAGTAGCAGCAATGGAAAATGTGCACAGGTAGGTATTAATCAAAAGGAACTATGCCTTGTAATATATGTAACTATGTCTGAAATTAAGCATCCAGATCAAGCAGTGTTTGCTTGAGCCTTATGAAGCTAGGGTTAGCTAGACATTTCATTTATACACACATCATACTGTAAATGGTGTGCTACACTTAATTTCTTTACCATTTTGTTCCCATAAGGGGAAAACATCTCTCTCTTTTCCCTGATACAGCACTTGCAGTTCCAAAAAAACAGTCTACAAAGTCAAGGTACACTTAGGAAAGGCCTGGAATGCAGTGGGAAAGTGACATCTTCTTGCACTAACTGCCTCTTTCAATAGTCAGTATTTTGGTTGCATATAGTATTTCCATGAACATTGAGATAATAGAATGACATTTGGTGCATATTGTTAAGTCATACTAGTTTAAACTCCACACCCATTTTCAAAAATGCAAAACGTCGAACCTACAATGTTTGACCTGTTTTCAAAACTGAAATACTGAAATGAACGTTTGTGTATGTACATTTACATTTTATGGTCATATATATTTGTCTACATAAGTGTACATCTTCAGAAATTGATTTTGCACCTTTTTTTTAGTTTGCCAGGAATATTTTTTTTAAAAAAAATACAATATTGTACCTCCTTTAATCAAAAAAATAGTACTTTGAAATGTGATTTGTTTGTCAATAATAAAATTAACTGAATTTAAAGTATCAGTTTAATTTCAGTTGATGTTTTCTAAAATAGTGAGAGGGGGAGACAGAAGTGATAAAAATGTGCTCTACTAGCTGTGCTTATAGATCAGCCTAAGTGACACCTTTGTGTCAACAAAATCATTCAGCACTTTATTTGTTTTATTCTTACTTTTGCTTGTTTTTAACTTCCTTTTTGTGTACTATTTCATTGCATTTTAAATTTCACCAGAATGAAATTTTGTACAAATGTTTGGGAAACAATTCTAATGATGTTCAAAATACAAGCTTGATCATCCATGCCAATGGAAATAGGAAGGACTGTAAATTATTCAACCACGATATCTGCCTTAAGAATTGAGTTCATGGGTGAAAGCTATTGTGTATATGTTCAGGACATTCTGTTTTAAATTCAGAATTTAGCTTAATTTTTTTTATCCCACCTTTATTATTTTTATAAATAACTCAAGGTGGCGAACATACCTAATACTCCTCCCTCCTCCTATTTTCCCCAGAACAACAACCCTGTGAGGGGAGTTGGGCTGAGAGAGGATCAAAATTATGAAAATGGCTTCTCAAAACTATGCCATATTTCCCAAATTTGGTGCCCTCCCAAAGTATAGGATTATCATATTTTTTCTACTTACTTACAATTCTGTGTATGTATAAATTCCCAAACCTATTCTAGAAAAAATACAAATCTTTCCATATTTACCACTGTAAACAAATTGAGAATACAGGATCTTCTTCAAGAATATGTTATCTGCCAGAAGTCTGTATTTGCCAGCTTTCTGTCAGCTTTGTTCCTGGAGAAGTTGCATATCTGATTAAAACAATGGAAGCCATCTTCTGAAATGAACTAAATACCAGAGACTCCCAAGACCATGTCTGTAGCCAAGGCCAGACAGAAATTAAGATTCATTCAGGAAACAGGTTCCGATCCACAAGAACACAAGATATAGAGCTCAATGTATAGAACAAGCTCTGAATTTAGTATTTTAGGGCCTTTATTGAATAGAGATGATATAGAGCCTCCCTCTTACTTTTAGTATCCTAATACTTGCAGCCTAATGTAAGAAGGTGAAGATACACCTGAAGATACTTCCAGAAACTTAATTGCCTATGTGAGACCAGTTCATGTGAAATATGTGGAAAGAACTAAAAGTTGAGTATTGTTAGAGCAATAAACAACATTGTACACAGTGACTTCCCAGCCTTATCCTTTCTCTAGAACACATGAGTGTGTGAGCTGCAAGTAAGCTAGGGCTTGTAGTTTGACAGAGATTTGCAGTTCTCTGGGAAATGCTGTTAAAAAACCCTAAGGCTCAGAGTTCCATATGCATAGGCTAGCTTGTGATATGTGGGAGAGAAACTATATTAGAAATTTGAACCAGGCCCCCCAAATGATTAAATTCCATTGAAACTATTGATAAGACAACTTAATTGGAATCAAGCTTACTCTTCTGGCTACCATTATGATGTTATTCTTGTATTATTACTTTCAGTATTATTTACACATACTAGACATTCTTAACTTGCAGTAGCAGCAAGTATTTAAAACTATATAGAAAAAAAGGTTAAAATAAACATGCAAGGAAAGCAGTCTGATACCCACCTTAGATGATTGGAGTATATTCTGTGAATATTGGGGGGGGGGGGAGAAGGTAGAGGGATTATCTACAATATTTGGCAGCCAGAAGAGCTAAACTGTTAGCATACCTCTTTTCTTTTCCCTAGATTGGTAGCACCCAGAAAAGGATTCAG
Source organism: Charina bottae (assembly GCA_023362775.1). Taxonomy (NCBI): domain Eukaryota; kingdom Metazoa; phylum Chordata; class Lepidosauria; order Squamata; family Charinaidae; genus Charina; species Charina bottae. The sequence goes on along the minus strand of JALMGJ010000004.1, from coordinate 93,051,788 downwards.
CAATTGTTCAGGGGTCTTTGTGGTCTGTAGGAGAGCTTCAGCCTTTGGAAACCCTTTGGAAAATAAATCGATTTATATAAAACCCCTTCAGCCTTTAGAAAATAAAGCAATTTTGTTGTTGTTGTAAAGGGAACTATATTAGAATTAGAATTACCATTTCTAACTACAGTGGAATAAATTGGCCTTAATTTCCATATATCAAAAACTATTCCTGATAACTTGCACAGGCACTTGAGGTTCCTGATTTTAAAAAAAAAAACCACACCCTTTGACAGTTCTGTTGCTACTAAAATTTTACAGAAGCAGGCTGAAAGAGGACACAAAAGCTGAGAAGAGCTGTTTTCCAAATACTCCTTCTGGTTGTGTGTATTCTATATCAGGCTTTACACTAAGAAAATTCTCAGGTGTATTATCTAACATATTTGAAGCACACAGAACTGCGCCTTCTGTGTTCTCTCCATTCTATTACTGTGGTCACTTCCTTGCTGCATTATGTTATCACCGAATTGAATGGTGGGTTTATTAATATGATTAATTAGTGGGAGCTAGTGGGGATGAAATGCAAACGTGAAGGCAGGGCTTCAGTTACCCCATTTCAGTATCCTGTATCTATAAATTAGTACTCTTCTCTTATTTTTGGAGGGGAAGTGGCATATGATCAGCACAATTTCTAAAATGAAAGAAACCAAACTAATCATAGAATCATAAAATGTAATGATTGGAAATGATCTTAGAAATCATCTAGTCCAACCTCTTGCCCAATGCAGGAATCCAGTAGTAGAAGCCTTTTTTCCTAATCCCCAATATGGTAACTGTTACATCTGGACACGGCAGGGTTTTCTTTAGAAAGAGATTATCTTTTTTCTTTATCAGAGCATCTGTAATTCAGAATTGTAACTTAGTTTTAACACGTTTACCTAGAACAATTTACTCTTACTAGTTGATTTAATTGGCATTTTGAATATAATTGATTATACAATGAAATCCTATTTTAGCAGACTAATTGGAAGAAGGTTGTTCTTTATTAAAGAAAATCTGTTGAATCTGAGAGTAGGGCATTGTGGAGATTTATTAATTTACAGTATGTGATGACATAATCACAGAAATGACACAAATTACATCATTTGTGTAATTTACAATTCACGTAATATGCAAATGATGTAGTTTGCATCACACAGCTGATAGCATTTACATACTGACATCACACAAATGACATAAATCACAGTCCAAATTTGGTCGTCTGCATACAAAATCCATTGTATCAAGCTCCAGTAAAACAAGTTTTTGCTATATTTTAGTGTTTTGGGTTAGAAAAATGGTATGTTCTCTGAGTTAACATTACATCTATTCTTCCTTTGTAGGAATCAGAGAACAGCACCTCTCCCCTGTGATGGACAGCCAAAAGAAATGTCTCAGGCTCCAGTGCTTATTTCCTGTGCTGACCAGTGAAGCTCTACCCTTTTGTAAAACATTATGCTTTACCTAATATCCTAGCCTTGTCTTTACCAATGGATGGTAGTCAGTCCATGTGATGGAGGAAGACTGAAAATGAGTGGTTCATGTTCAGTGTGGCACAGATTTCACTTATAGCTTGGGACAGTTCCCTTTAGCTTGAGCCCAAAATTTGCTATAAGGGTGATGTTATTTCTCTGTTACGGAACAGAAGTGAAATATCTTGGAGCTTTGCTTTCATGGAAGGTTTTTAAAGTGGTAAATTCACAGTGACGTGGAGGAGGCAAACTTTACTGTAGCTCACACAGCACCTGTTCTGTCAAAAGTAGTTTCATATGAAGCCTAGCTACTTTAAACAAAAGTACAGAGAAAGAAAGAAAGAAAGAAAGAAAGAAAGAAAGAAAGAAAGAAAGAAAGAAAGAAAGAAAGAAAGAAAGAAAGAGAAACTGACGCACTGCACTAGTTACTAGATAATCTTAGTCCTTTTTACATGAACATTTAAGTTCTAGGATGGTTTATATAATAGGTTATGCCTACATTTATATTTAAGAGTGAATTTAAGAACCTGTTTGTAGACTCCAAGAACGCATGGCAGGTGTACCATTGTTTGAGGTCTATGTGCGGCTATATGGCCAAGAAGTTCTGCACTTTTCTGAATTTGCCACCAGGGTGATAGAGTTTTTGGCAAAAAAAATATTGACAGGCTTTATTGTGCTTTTTTTAAAAAAATTAAGCATAGAATAATGAGGAAGATTTACATTTAAAGCAAAGGTCTGGCCTACAGATAAGAGCAATGCTTACAGATTACTGATTTGTATTTCAAGCCTTGAAGATTTCATTTATTTTTGGACAGAAATCCAAAATGACTTAAGTTTAGCAGTGAAATGGGGAAGATACTATTAATATATTGTTCAGAAGTGACCTTAGTACTACTTCACTCTTTTGGGGAAAAAGTCTTTTCAGTTAACATACACACTGATGAATATATTTTACATTTTATGGACACTGGAATTGTCATAAATACTATGCACAGTCTGAATTGGCTTTATCAGTTTATGAAGTGCCAGTGGTAGCTTGGAATGGTAAAGTGCTGAGTGTAGCGTAAGTAGATGATGACTGAGGAATAATGTTACAGAATTTAGGCCATCAAACAGACCATTTTTCAGTTTGTGTTGTCTTTATTCTGTGTTGCATCCTTTTCCCATCTATACATCTCTTGCCAGAGCAGGTTCTAGAGTTTTTTATTATTATTGTTACTTTATGTTATTCCTTAATCACTTGTATATGCCATTTTCCTATCGTTCAACACAACATGCAGCAGCATCTACACAAAACCCTCTCAAAAAGACCCCACTAATGGGCTGCATGATATGAAACAATTGATGGGTGGTACTTTAACTTTTTGTCCAAGGCCCCAAGTACAGTAACTCAGCTGTTATATCAAGGAGGGGAACTTTGCACATAGCACCTGTGCACACAGTTCTCCATCTCTCTAGGGATGCACAGGCGGAAGTTTCCTTCCACATATATCCAGGCCCTGACTGGATCAGGGCAACAATACTCCTAGCAGCAACATTTTATTTTGCATTAGAATTTGACAAGAAATCACACTTTCAATACAGGGTACTTCTTCCACAGCACAAGATACTCCCCTATTATGATTTGCATCGTAGCACAAAGATTTAACCAAATGCTATTGATCAGACCCCAGCAATAATTTTCTATGAGTCTTGTCTCTGGTGGAATTTTGTGATAGTGTTTAGTTCAGTGAGACCCTTTTTTATTAATTAGGTCTCTCTATGAGCGTTTACACAGTTTTATCAGGCCTGCTTAATTTATATGTGACAAAATTGTTAAAGAATGTGTTTTTTTTTCTTTTTTCTTTTTTTGTAATTGGATTTAATAGCCATACGAAAAGTGACTCTTGAAACTTGCTTGGCTTAGCCTTTTATTATTCTAATCAGTGCATGTCTTTTCAGTGTCTGAATCAGAAACAACAAGCAGATCATATACTTTGTAATAATTGATGATAACAAAAATTGTCACTTCAGCCCATGTAAAAACAATCAAAAACTCATTCAAAGTTACAAATATTGAATATTGAAGAATAAAAAACAGTTTCAACAGGCATGAGAAAATAAATACTTGTTAGAAAATTCAGGTAGAAGAAACTTCCACATGCTGCTGTAGCATGTGGAGCTATTTTAATAGTTCAATTTTGTTAATGTTTTCTAAATTATTTTAACAAAATAGAATGCTGCCATCATGCCATACCGTTGAGCATATATAGTGGTAGCTACAAGGAATATAAGACCATGTACTAGCTATGGCTCAAATATGTTAGTAGCTAAAATCCAAATATCTTATGGTGCAGCCTCTTCATCTTTACAGTGGTACTAACATACATATTCTATTGAATCCATTAGAATAGCTACATTTTGCAGAAGTACCACCATCTTTATGCCATTTTAAATTTCAATATTGTTCCTAAAATATTTCTTTATATGAATGGTACCTTTATAAAGGATGCAGAAAATTAGCTTTTTCTAAGTAAATTAGTATCTTGATTACCTTTCTTTCCCAAACTTTGTTGACTATCCCTTAGACAAGGGACTGAATATGGGTCAATTTACTGAATATGAGTGTTTTCTGATGCTTATAAACCTTTCTGTAGATATGCTTAATTTTTAAGCGATTAGGCACCAAGAGTAGCAGAAATCCTGCAAAGCTTTATAGTTCATTAGGAGCACAACCTGCTTGGAAGATTCCCTGCACTATCCTCATTGGAATGTAGGTATTGTACAGCTCCCATTCGTTTCAGTGGGGGTTTTGCAGAAGAATATCCAGATAAATTGTGCCCTATTGTTTCTTTCTTTTTCTTGTTGTTGAATGACGTCTTGATTTTAGAGAGACTTGCTGAATTTATTAGAATTGGGTATCCCTAATTTCATAAAGGAAGAACATTTGTTAGCACAAAAAAAAAATGCAAAACCAACAATGTACTGTTAAATTACTTGTTTTTTTATTTTTATTAATTTGTGTGTTTTTTAAGAAATTGCATTTCTGTGATATGTATTTTCATATACCAGCAATGTCACTATCAACTTATGTCCATGAATTCATTTTGAGCAAGAAATGTTGCACCTTAACTATTTCAAAAAACCAAAATATTATGTTCTCTACTTTGGTGTTTATTCCAGTATGTTGTATTATAGTTTATCAAGCCCATTCTAACTTAGCAAAGCTATCAGTATTTATGCATTTAACAATATCCTCTAGGTCTGAACCTGTGTATGTCTTTTCTTTTACAAAAAAAAAATGTTTTTAAATAAGATAAACAACATACTCTACCCTCCTCTATGGTCTCTTTCTGAAGATGAGATATTTTCTAAATATAAAATTTAGCACTGCCCAATTTTCTTTATGGTAGTTTATTTATTTAATAATCTTTGATTTCACATACTTCTGAGATATACACGTAGTAGCTGATATTGCAAGCATAGAATCAGCTGGGAGGATACTGTAATGTCATTTTCATGTAATTGTGTTAGTACTGTATTAGAGGGTGGGATGGGAAATGAGTTCTGCAAAGTATTTAATATGTGCATTAGATTTTGATTCTCCTGTTAGGGTGTTTTCCAGATTCAAGACCAAAACTAATGTAAAATCTTGTGGAGCTTATATCATGCTGTTGTACTTATGACAGTATTTTTCTCTGGATTGTACTGTGATACCAGAAATAGGATATATTTATTTACAAAGATATAGTGTGCTTTTTACTAATACAATATCTGAAAGTTACAAGCAAAGGAGTTCTTATTTTTTTTCTCACTTGCAATTCAATCTGTGTCATACAAAGCAAACTAAAATATTGTGAATTTCACTATTTTTTTCCTAGATAACTTCAGTTGCATAAATGTAGCTGCTAATCACTTATCATTTGTTGACTGGGCATATCCACTTGCAAACTCAGAAGAGCTGTATGTTGTGACACAACAAAGGAAACGTACATGGGATGAGTGAAGTCTAATACATAAAAAAGATGTACCCATGAGAAACACTTCAGTCAGCTTTTAAAACATGTGCATAGGCATTGTGACTTTGGTCTATATAGAGACATACAAGAGGAGTAGTACCCATAGTGCTCAGTGCTGCCCAGTAGGAAGAATGAAGGGACAGCTTTTATTGAATTCATATATAAGGAGAGATGAGAATACCTGCATTTCTTCTACCTTATCTGGTTTCAAAATGAGGCCAAAAGTGCACATAACACCTTCATGTATGAGATTGGAACAATCCATGCGCATGGGACCTACTACTGAAGATTGGGGGACACTGGCAGAGTAAGAATAAAAAATAAGGCATGGTGTCTGGAGCGAGGAACCATGCAATGACTTATTTCTACGGATTATACCCAAAACAAACTATAAAAACCCAATAGTTCCCTGAATAATGAATACCAAACCTTCCATTTCTAATTGAGTTCTTGTAGACAATTGTCACTCGATTCTCAGTGATACATATTTTTCAATTATCAGTGGGATTGGAAGAGCTCTAATCCTTAGTAGGAAGCATTGGAATTATTTTTTTCCAAGAGTGATTCATGTTTAGTGACTATATAAAATGTATGCTGAAAAAGACGGTTATGTGATGGGAGCTAATCAAAGCGTAAGAAAAGGGCATTATCGCCACATGATTTCACTGTCTGGATAGGTGGGGATTTGGCTTTCGTTTTTGAAGGGAAAATGTAGTAGAATCTATAATGATGATTGAGTTTGCCTTGTACCATTGTATATTTATGCCTCTCAGCTGCACTGTATTCTACAACTAATTCTGATAATGCTACCTCTATTAAAACTACTTCAGTTGATTTCATTTATTTTCATGATTCCTCATGAAGTCTTTTCAAGTTAATAGATGGCTATTTGGGATCACATGGAAGTACAGCAGTTTTGAGCATTGTAAATATGACCCACAATATCATTGTAATATCTGTATGATTTTTGGCAGATATCATATTTTTTGTATTATCATAAGTTTCTTGTTTTTCACATGCTACATCCAAAATGTAAGCATACATACATACATACGTATTACACAAAAACATTTGTAGTAGATGCTTCTTTTTTTATAAGAATTTTTATTAGATTTAAGACCAAGATAAGAACTACAAAAAAGCAAAAAAAACCTACAAAAAGAAAACTGAAGTGTGAAAACAGAAGGTTTTTTTACAATTACAAGAAGATATGACTTCCGACTTTTAACAGCAAGAATATACAACAAATTTTCCATAATCAATCCCTTACTCTATATTAAACCAAAATCACATTATTTCTATAAATCATTCCATTGGCACATCTCTATCTATTCATATCCATCTGCACACACCTCTCTGCCGCAGTTGTCATTGTTACTGAGGCATTGTATCTACTTCTTCATATGCTTTTCAGGCTCCCTAGCTTTTGTATTTTGGTTTTGTTTTCTTCCCTTTGTTTAGACTGTATTTTATTAGAGGCCCTTATACAAAACCCCACAGATTTCTTAGTCCAAGCTTTTTTAGAATCATGGCTGTCCTTGGGCTTTTGTGGATAGCCAGAAGATGTGCTGTGAAACATGGATGAAGTCAGGGAAAAACTATTTGTTTTAAATTAAATCAAGTGCACTTAATATGTATGATTACTCTCCATTATTTCATAATTTTCCACTTCTCCCTCTTTAAACATTTCAATTTATGGTGCTTTTTAGATAGAAGGACAGGCTGTGCACCATTGCCTTAGACCCTGATACAGAAAATAAATATCTGTTTTGTGGCATGTAATAAAATAATTATTACTATTACTATTGGTAGTAATATATGTAACAGCATCTAATCCAAATCCCTCTTTACCTTTATTTCTTTTAGTTCTGATTTTCACTAATTTCCCACTTGTTCATTAGTCCTCCTTCCTGAAAGAAAGGGTTTTTTACTTTATTTTTCTAAGCATCTTTTAAAAAGGGCTTCTGCTGTATAGAAGCCAGTATCAAAATCTGACAAATTTACTCAGTTGCATTCCTACATCTTTTAATCAGCTGATACAATCTGTGTTTAAAAAATGTGATTCACTGAAAGAACTGTGATCCTTCAGAAAGGAGCATGAAGGAAGTTCTCAAGGCCATTGTGTGCTTGGAGATAAATGAGAAAATGGACTTGTTATGCAAGATACACAGTGTGGCTATTGTGGCACCAATTAATGGCATTTTGGGGTTAAAAATTGGGTAGCAGGGTGGAGAGTATGAAGTCTTTAACCTTTTGCTGTCCTCCATTATCCCAGTCAAGATAGGGAGGACACATGGCGATTAATTGCCATAAAAAGTACTCATTCATTTGAATGGATGGAGGTGGGAGGGCATTATCTGGCTGTGGAGAATTGGATGATTTGTGATTCTACAGTAGGGAAAAAGCCATGCCATACATTAGGATTTTGATCCAGATCAGTTCTGTGCTTATGTTTTAGTAAAAGGCTGATAGTTACATCTTTAAAGTAACATATAATTTGGCTCTTTGTTTAGATGCATGGGTGGGAAAGTGCAATGTACATTCACTCACCCACACAACTTAAAAAGAAAAAGGAGTACAGCTGGATAAAGAGATGATAAAGACCTTTGGACCCAAGCTAATCACTGAAATCCTTGCACCTGAAAATGGGATGGTATTTAGGATCAAAAGGGCTTTATAGCCAGACATATAACACATGAAGAAGTCCCCAGGCTGGATTCACCTTAACAGGACAATGCCTGTATACTGGTGGAAATAATAATTAATTTGGAATGCAGACAAGTTAGGAATAATCCTAAATTCTTACACACACAGCTTTATTCATGAAAAGCTCTCATTAGTGAAAAAGGAAAGATGTAATGTTAATTTATCATTTTTATCTCTGCAGTCCCTTAAAAGTCTGCTTTTAAACGTGGGAGATCCTTTAGGAATATTATGGAAGGGTGCTCTGAAGGGAGGGGATTCAGAAAAGAAAAAAGAGAATATTGTATCTGCTATAACAGAATAAAAACAGCCCTATTCATATTAAGACATAAAGTTCAAAGTTCAAAACTATTATATATTATTAACTGAAATCTTGGCTAAATATTGAATAAGGCATTATATTCAATATGGTCCCCATTTCCTGCACATTATAAGTAGACTAATATTCATGAAGAGACCCAAATCCAGATTTCCTTTGCTGCTAGTGGTGGTAGTAATAGAAGTAGTAGTATTTCCTCTCCTTGTGACCAATGGGTTGAGGAAATTATCTATGCCAGCTTGAGAGGCTTCTTTAGAGCATGTGTTGGGTGGGGGTCTGGGGACTGGGAAAAGCTGAAATCCTACAGGTCAAAAGGTTCTCCCAATCCATCCATGGTTATTCATTGCATGATTTTGCATGGCTGTATCTAACAGAATATTTCTCCAAGAGCAAACTATAGCCCCAAATATGTTCTTCCAGAAATCATAAATTTGCAAGCTAAGATTCTAATAATGGATTAAGTTAAGAGGAAAAGAAACTTAATTGGTTCAGGGCCCATCTACAGTATATGATCATACACTTTCCAAATATTACCATAGGATTCTATTCTGTTCTGTTTTGGATTTTTTCAGTTGCAGGGATATGGGAGGAAAGAATAAGAGAGAATATATTTCCCTAAATATTTAATAATATGTAATTGTACTTACTTTAAATCATCTTGATCCAAGGAAAGTCTGCATACCAAAACTATGAATATATTGACATTTATCATTAACAAGTAGTTTTCATTTTGATGTGATGGTATTTATTTATTTTTAGAGCTAGTGATCTGACTTAGGGTGTGAAAGCTGACATCAACAATTCTGCACAATATATTGTGTGAAAGCAACAATTACTCTGTAAATCATAATGTGAAACCTGCAAACTACAATACTATCAAGTGTTCTTAGAACTAAAAAATAGAACTTAAATTAATCCTGAATCTGATTTCCTGCTTTTTAACAAACATCCATATAAACTAATGCTACTAAAATTAACTTATTGTACCAATGTTAGAATATGCTGCAAAATGAGAAACAAAGCAGGTGACATATATCCATGCAGATGAGCAGTTTCATTCAGAAAAACCAGCCAGATTCCCGCTTTAAGCAAATTAAGAAGCATGTGGCTTCTTCCAGACCTGATGCCAACTATGAGCAAAAGAGGGAAATATGTGCTAAGTCCACTCATTTTCACAGTACCTTGTAAGGTGCATAGTTACGAAAAGAGGAATGTTGGCAAAGACAAACATAAACCGTTGTCATATTTCACCAAGCAAATGCATACTTGCAAGACCTGCACATCCCACTTAATGAACTGAGATTTTTAAAGAGCAAGGCATAATTTAGCAGATGACTCCTGTGGTCTACTACAGGACAGAGCTGAGTCTCAAGGATTCTTGAATCAAAATGTAATTGAAAAAATAAGTCTTGCCATTTTTTTTCCTACTGTACAGTACATGTACATGTAATGTACATGCTAGTAGGTTTTTTTCTCCTCCCAATTGGTTTAAGAGTTTGAGCCTTTTTCCCTTTCAGAATTCTCTCTGCCTTTTTTCTTTGTTTTCTTTTGCTTTTGATATTCTTTCTTATTCCAGCTTTTTCTTCTTTCCTTACTAGTTTGCTTAATAATTCTGTATCCACACATAATCCAAGAGCAAGAATGATCAGTTTGCACAATATTAGAGACCAGACAAGTGCTTAATTTTGTATTGTTAATCTAGAATCAATACTTAAGTAACTGCCATAAAAACTAAAAAAAAAAACATAGGGATAATAAAGCACTTGGATTTTTTAAAGTATTCTTTTCTAACCCAGCTGAACTTGTTTCTATATTTGACACCGCTTTAGTAATGTAAATCACAATAATCTTAAAGAGTAAATTATCTTTATTGTGATTTTGCATTTAGCCAGATATGGAGCTTGTTGCCATCTTTTTTATTATTAAAAAACAGCAACCAAGAACTCACAATTTCTAGCATATTTGTCCAAAGTACAGTTCCTTAGAAAGTAAGCAACACTTAGGACATTTTCACTTATGCCCCAAATGATTTTGCCCTAGGAATTCAATTAATGCTCTTCCATTTAAGAAGAAATGATAGATTGCACATTTTTATCTTATGGCCCACTTGTGGAGTGCCACACAGATGTCTGTGATTATCCACCTATCTTTCTGATCCATTCCATATTGAACATGTAGATGAGGACCAGGATTGAGCCAGCTAGATTTGTCACCTCCCAACCCCATTCCCAATCCATACATTTGCCTAAAAGCTGACTGAGATTGTGCATGAAATTAGGAGCCAGATTCAAGCACTGGCACATTCTCCTGAATATTGGTCAAAAGACTAAGCAGTAAAGTTATCATCTCTTCTTCATATGTTCAGGGAATGAGTGCTAGGCATTGCCTGGAGAACGATCCTGCTTGTTTGAGACTGTAGACAAGTGTACAAAGAATGGTCAAGAAGGGATGATAACAAGATTAATTTGCTTGTTTCTATATTGTGTATGGAAATTAAAGTGTGCCTTGCACTTGCAGTCTACATTGCTTGATTATAAGACTCAATTAAGGGGAACTTAATACGTTGCATGGGTTGAAATCTGATAAATAAAAGTTAAAATACAGTTCTGCAGGAAAAAAGCTAATAGTTTCTCTCCTTTTTAGACAACACATGTGTCTTACAGTGAGCACAATTTAGAAGGTGGAGTGGTCTTCTAAGATGGTGCTTATTGCAATATATGAGTGCATTATCTTAAAACAAAGGTAGAAAACTTTAAATTTACCCTGAAGAACATTGTACTCTGCATAATAGACTCAGCAGGCTAAGGTGTTTGGAGTCTCCCCCCGTCCCCCGAAACTCTGCTGAGTTTTTTGATGTTAAAGAAATTGATGTGTTCTGTTGTAGCCAAAGAACTAAACTGAAGCAAGTAGTTAGTTTAGAAACAGCTGTCGTGGTTTTGATTCTGGGCTCACAGCAATAATATTTCCACCAGCAAGAATGTATAGTGCAGAAGTGCAATGCATATTCTAGGAGAACACTGTAGCTTCAAGATTAAAAATGTATTTAGCTCATTGCATGATTGTAGTTAACAAACACATTTGTTTGCATATTTCATAAACAAATCAAGTGCTTACTGTGGTTTTAATTACAGCCTAAGCAAGTTTTCTATAGCAAGCTTCAGAACTGTACTGTGCTTTGCTGGCAGATGGTATCTGACTTGAAATGCACTAGGTGCATACAGAGTGCCATTTCTTATTGTTATCCATTTAGAAATTGGCTAGCAACAATAGAACTCAATGATCAGGATATAGTTGTTTCACCAAGAGAAGTAAAGTGAAGCTGGCAGATTTCAAATATAGTTAGTATGAGTCCTAGGGCAAAAGCAGATGCTTTGCATGTACTGGGCAGATTTCTTTTTTTAAAAAGCAAATATTAGGATTTCAGTAGCCATGGAGAGTTTTAACTCTTTTTTTCTATATAACATACTTTGGGGGAATCCCCCATTGGTATTGATGAAGGATTACTAGCAATGAAGAAAATGGATGCAATAGGTTTTGAGCTCAAGACAGGGTGTTTTTACTATTAGGAAGTATTTTGAATTTACCTCAAATTCAAAATACTTCCTAATAGTAAAAACATCCTGTTTTGTTGCCCATAAATATATGTACATATCATTGGAGATATCCAAAATTTTAACATATGTAACTGAGGAGATGTTAGAAACCAATTCAAACAATGAGTTAAGATGCAGGTGAAGCAGAAAGTTACGATGAAAGCAGGTGACATAGGCAAGAGGAGAAGCCGAAAGGAAGAAAAAGTCTGGGCAAGTGGCAGAGTAGATGAATAAATTGGAGAAAGTTAGTGGCTATAGCTCTCGTGAACAAACCAGGATCCTGGCTTATTGAGAATGGACACTTTCCCTTTTGTTAGAAGGAAGATCCTTATTTACCACTGTTAAGAATTACCCATTCAATCTTAAGCCAACACCTCCTTCAGCAATACTCTCAGATGATATGTATACACCAGAGGAACATTGTAATATTATGTTGCAAGTCACAGCAGGTACCAATATATTCATTCTAATAAAACTTAGCCTCTTTCTCATTACTAAAATATTCCTGTTTCAATTTCACCATTCAGTCTACCAGGTTTTCATTTTTGAGGGACTGAATAAATGAGTATATACAACTAATATTTTATAAGCATTGATAAACTCTTGCCTCACCTTCCAAAAGCTAGATTGTTGGGAATTCCCCCTCATGAATCTTAAAAATTAAACTCATGAGACGTTATTAGCATTAAACTGCTTTCTGTCAATGCTGAGCTTTTCTCCCACAATCTGAGAATTTGTTTTCCTTATCCTTGATTTGAGTTAAAACTTCTATATTATTTCTTCCTTTGGCGCAGCACCAGTAAACATGTCCTGCTCCCTTGATATGGGTGGCTTCACCATACCATCATTGCAAATCCCTTGCAACCTAAATCTTAAAGCAATACAAATGTGGGAACCATGACCTTCACAGAGAAACCCTATTGCTCTGCTGGAATACTCCAAAGTTCTGTAAAAAAAAAATTCAGACGGGGGGCATAGAAGAGAGAGAAGAATATGGTGGGTTTTTTTTTTTGTTCTCAGAAAGAGCCTATTGTGGAGGCTACCAAGATGAGAGCAGAGATAGTGTCCGATTCACTAGTTGGAGCATTGTTATTGAGCTCATTTGGGGAAACATAATCAATACTATAATTCTGAAACAGTGTTCTAAATAGGGGCCTTAAAACTGTAGTTTAACTAACTTGTTGATTGCAGCATAAGTTCAAGATTCTGAGTATATCTGTAAATATTAAAATCCAATATAAATCAAGCTGAACTTGATGAATACTTGAAAGATATATGGTTTTATTTTTTTCTCTCAGCTTTTGTGGAAGAAGTTCATAGCTGCTCAAAACAAGTCTGTAAGGTAGATTAAGCTGAGACTAGCTTTTCCAAATGCATTGAATCAGTTCCACAGCTGAAAAGAAATTTGAATCTTGGATTTTTATCCCAAATCATGCCATTGTACCCTCAGCAGTAGGCTTTATCTTACCTTCCTTTAATGCTTCTTTTTGCATCCACCTCTCTACAGATCAGACTATATTTTGATTCTTGAAAGCATACTTCAAACAACTTCGAGGGGTCTTTTTTTTTTTTTGGTCAATCACTAGCAATATAGTAGCATGATTCTCTTTTGCTGGAATTTCTGCATTTTAAAAAAATCATGCAAGAAGTAGCATACATTTTACAAGGGTTAATCTTTCAATTTCAACTGGAGAAGAAGAAATCTCAGCACTGTTGCATAATGCGTGCTTGACTTTAAAAAGCATGCTATGGTGACATTGCATGCCAGAGGATCCTTAGTCGTAGTCTAAATTAGGGGTAGCCAATGTGCAGCTTTCTACTCAATTTCAAAAGCCCTCCTCAAAAGATAGCTTTCTATCTTTGTTAGGAGTTATCTATCCTTTCTTATAGCCTACCCTTTAGAGAAGTGCAAGTAGTTTTCAAAAAATGGGACTCTTATACACACTTTGAACTCTGATCCAACTCATCGCTTGTTTCATCCCAGTTTACTAGGTAGGTTTCAAAAGATTGCCCTGAGATAATGTTACCTTTAATAGGAAAGGAAATCAACTATTCTTGGTCTAGACCAGAGCTTTCCAAACTGATCATCATCAGCGCTTCCGGGTTTTCCCACGGCGACACACCAACTGCAGCGCGCAAAACCCGAAAGCGGCAACAGCGCTTCCGGGTTTTTGCGTGCTGCCGCAAGGACGGCACTTCCGGGTTTTCCCGCGGCGACACACCAACACCGGTTGGTGTGTCGCCATGGGAAAAACTTTGGAAAGCCCTGGTCTAGACCATCAGAAGACCATGTCTTACAATTTGGAAAAGCTGGAGTCTGCTACTTCAAATTGATAATGCTCATTGATGATGGAAAAAAAGTGTTGAACAATGTTGGGTGGGGAAAAAGTCTTTCATAGAGAAAGATATTTACTGGGATACATAAAGTTCTATGATTATGCAGCTGTGGTCTGAAATGGAAACTTACACTCTTATAATGTCTAAAATTTATATTTTAAACCCAACATTACACATTTTAATCAATATGATATACTTTTAAAACTTAATGCCTGTACTCATGCAAATAGAGGTATGATTATTAAATTTAGTAGGGCTTATATCTGAATAGACAACTAGAGGGTTGCATTGTAATTCAGCTAAATCTACCTTTTCATTTCTATTTAATGTATTATTATGCTATTATTTTTGTAGTGTATCAATTCTCATAAAGTAGCCTACAAAGCAGTGTGAACAATTGGAAACAAAAATTACAATGCTAATCTAAAAAAAAAGACTGATCATACTTCTAGGACCCTTCCTACTGAGCAATTGATAGGGAAATTGGAGTCTAGCTACACAGTCTAGATGAACAGATCTTCAGCCTGGAAAAGGCAATTTCCTATGTTTGTGTTTTTATCATAATTATTTTGAAACATTTATTTGGTTTTAAATACAACTTGCAACTGGAATTTATGAAGTAGAGAGGATAGTGTGCAAAACACCTGAAGGTGGAAATATTTGGTTCCAACTTTATTATATGTGTTATGGTCTCAAAGGAGCCATTCCAACCTTTGTTTTGTCTTTAGACAGCCCCTTTCAAACTCAGGCCACTTCTGGTAAGGTCAAAACCTTTCAGGGTTGGGATGTTTCGATTGCAAAACATACTACTAAGAATTTGTTCCTTTTCAGTAAATACATACCAACCTTTCTTCATCCTTTGAATTACAGACTTTGCTTTAAAAAATTCAGCTACCATGATTTTACTTATTGAGTCTCATGAGCAAGATGTTAAGGTTTAAACTTGCCAAATCATAATTTTGCAATCATCAGTTCCTAGCACTTAAACAAAAGCTGGGCCATGGTCTTCAATAGAGAATGGTTCAAGAAATCTGTGCTGTTTAGCATTTGACAGTATTATAAGATGTATTTTGCTTTTGAAACATTAATGATAGATAAATCAATGCATCAAATGACTTACAGAAATAATTACATAACATTTCAAAATTCCTGCATAATTATTTTCTTCTTTTTCTACAGTGCTTTGTCCTTATTATCATACCTCACATATTTAATACCTGCATATGTAAGTTTTACTGTGCAACATGTATTGCAACATAGCTATGTCTGTAGCTGGGCTGGCTGCTGGATTTATGGAAGATGGATAAACATGCTATATTAAAATGATCATTTCATTTCCAAAAAATTGCAGAGATTAGATTTGTGGTCCTTGAGACTCCCCTCCCCACCCCATTAGTATGTTTAGGCACTGGGTGCAATTTTAAATTGTTCAGATTTATTAATTCCTTGAAGTCAAGCAATATATTCAACAACTGATCCTTGGGGCCACATTCTCTGTGTTTTACTGCTTTTGCCCAAATCCCCACCTCAGTCCATATAATGTTTTCTGCATTTTACCCTATCGTGATTTGACCTCCTAAAAGAGATCTCCTGTAATCACTTACTATGGGCAGATGCTGTGGTTGCTAAGGAAAATATGATGCACTACGGACAAAATTATTTATGAAAGGCAGCTCATATGTGATATAGATTGTGCCTAGTGCCTCTTTGATATTTCAAAGAAAGCTTGTTGTTCTGAGAAGCTGTTCCTTCAGCCAGAAAAGCCAAGACTAACTCTAGATAAAGGTGCTTGTGCCACCAAAGTGTCCAAAGGAAATTCACTTAGTTTCCCAAAAGTCCAAGTATGATCTTGCAAAATGCCACATACTTTATATACCTTCATTTACTTCTAAGCCACCTGTTCAACAAGTCACAGGATCAGGTTCCTTGAAAAAAGAATCAAAGAAGCCAGTTATCTTCCACCTGGGAGCAGTTGGTGTGCATTACTAGCAGCTCATAATTATTCATTGGGCTATAGAGGCATGAAAATAATTTAGCTCTTTGTATTGGGGAGTACAGGATAACAACAAAAGAAAGTTTCATATTTTCAAAATATGGACTAAAGTTATTCAGAGTTCACTGTGTGAAAGTGTTATTAGGAAGGATTCACAGAATATTTAAATATTGTCATGTGAATAATTCTTTAGTAACTTAAAGCCATTTGTAGAATGCTATGGGGGAGATACTTTTCACAATACAGTGTTTTGAATAACTAATTTGCATGGCAATTTAAATAAAAATATATGTTTGGGCTACAGCCCTTCCATAATACTTCCAAACTGTAGAAAACCATTGTGATTCTATTACAATATACCAACGCTGCTATAAGTGCTTGCAATTATGACAATGTAAATACAAACCGAATGCCTGGAATGCTGATGAAAAAAAAGCCATAGAAATATACTGAAAGGATCAAAGATTGATATGACTGTAAGGGTCCACAATAAATCTAGATGCTGTTTTTAATATTATTCTGCAAGCAAAGTCAGAAAGATACACTGCCTCTTTAAAAACTAGCATAAGAACTACAGGTAGTTCACACCATTTTAAAAAATGTATATAAAGCTATGTATGCTTAAAATAATGATCAGCCTACACTATGGAAAGGCTGTTGATACTGTTCAAGTAAATATTGTACGACAGCTTATTTGGGGTTTTGTAGTTCTCATTTTAGATTGTTCCTGTTTTGCTCTACAAAAGGTCCCTGTGTATATAGTTCATTTATATCACTTTCTGCAGAATTCCTTATATATTTGTTATAAGAATAAATGCTGTGTATATTATGAAATACAGCGGTTTTACTACTGACAGTGAATGCCACTAGCAGAATAAAGGGATAGTTCTTAATCCCTTCTTTATATTGTGTATATCTGGTTGCCTGAAGAATTGTAATGCAGTATCTTTGCCTCTTCTGCGCCTATATTTACTCTTCACTATGATTAATTAGAAGGTAATAAAATTAATTTTATGTTTGGAAACCAAATTGTGTACTACATCCTTAGTTTTGCATCAACGGGTTAAAGGCATACATCACAACCCAGGCTTTTATTCACAGTCCAATATACATATACTGCATAGCTTTCCAAAGTGTGTGTCGCAACACACTACTGTGTTGCCTGCAGTGTCCTGGTGTGTTGTGCGAAAACCCAGAAGCGCTGATGGGGGGAACTGGAAGAAGCGACACCCCTGCTTATCAGTGCTGCCACCACCAGCAGTGGCGGCACTGATTGGCGGGGGTGCCGCTTCTTCCGGTTCCCCCCATCAGCGCTTCTGGGTTTTCGCACAACACACCAGGACACCACAGGCTGCGCCACTGCCGCGCCGCCACCATTGGTGTGTGTCGCCAACATGAAAAGTTTGGAAAGCTCTGATATACTGGCTGCTGCCATCAGTCACCTGAGTCAAGGAGGCAGGACCAGGAGCTAAAAGAGAAGAAGCTCCGTATGAGCTCTGAAACTCAATGTGCAGCAACTGCATTGATCAGGCTGGGGAATCGGTGGATCTAACTTCAGAAGCCTTTGGCAAAAGATCAGAAATTTGTCTCCTGTCCTCCCCATGGCATAAAGGAAGAAGGGGAAGGATACAATTGAGTCAACCATGTGAAAGAAAGAAAGACATTTCAGAAGGAGGGTTTGTGGTTTTGTTTGTTTGTTTTGTTTTGTTTAAATAGGGTTCCTAGGCAACACCGCTGTTCCCATGTCAGAGTTTCAGGGGAATTTTTAGTGGGCTTAGTTTAGGGAGGTTGTTGGGAGACAGATTTCTGTGGAATGGATGTGGTGGTAAACTTTTGGCCCCCTCTCTGTCTCAGTGACTAGGAAGAAGTCTGTCCACACTGAGACCTTGAGGGTAGAAAGAAGCTGGGTGGAGAACATCTCCTTTGCTGAAGCAGAAGACCCATGTTTGGAATTACAGAACTGACACTAAAGGAGTCTTTTTCCACTGCTTTTCTCTCTCTCTCTCTCTCTCTCTCTCTCTCTCTCTCTCTCTCTCTCTCTCTCTCTCTCACACACACACACACACACACACACACACACACACACACACACTTCTCTCCCCCCTGCTTCTCTTGCCACCCATGGCAACAAAAGAGACCCAGTCCCCCCTTCTCTCTTCCTTTCCTTCTCTTGCAACGGTTGGCAGTCAAGGCAAAGGAGAGGAAGCAGGTCTTCTCCCCATTTCCCACAGGATTGCAGGTAGAACATGGTCCTCACTTAACCTTGGGGATTCCTGCTCTAAATTCTCTATAAGATTCCTCTGCTTTTCAGAAAACATTTTCTAGTCAATGGGTGGGACAGACTCTGCACCTTTGTATTTTCAAAAATGCAAACAGCTCTAGAGAAATCCTCTGTCCTGACAAATGAATGAATTATTAATGTGCTCACAATAAAAAGGGGAGGGTGTGTGTGTGTGTTTTTACATCCTCTACACCCAGAAATATAATGAGTCTTCCTGACAAGCAGCCATAGCAAAGCAACAGTTACAACATGTGGCACATCACAACCACTTATAAATAATGCATGCCTATTAAAACGAAAAGTTGAAGCAAACAGCACTAGATGGATACTACCAATGACATTACAGTAAGACCCAATTTATCCAGACCTCCAATTTATGAAGCCTCTTTACATCCCCTGGTAGCTTTGGAAAAGGGCTTTTCCTATGCCTTATTGATATTAATTGTTGACTTTGATATATTATCTTTATTTTTCATTTTGCAGCATTGCTTTCTGTTCAGACTCTGGGGTTAGCTCTAAAACAAGTTCACAGTACCAAAGGAGGGAGCATTTGAAGCTTTCTGTTTGTTTATAAGTGCTGCTGGTTTTCTGATTCTCATCTTTCCCATAGAATTCTCAGGTTCTGTCCACATAACGTTCAGTGTATGTGAAAAGCAACATTCTATAACATAAAAGGGATGAAAATTATGATGTTCCACCATGCATTTGCAGATCAAGGGACACACCAGAAAGAATTATCTGATGCATCACAGGGCTACCATATCCAAGCTACAAAAAATATGGGCAACCATCAGAAGGAAGCCTGAGTTGCTGTATCTCTGCTACCACCTAATCATTATCTGGATTTTTGCATCCCAAATCTGATAGCTTTAACACATCACCAGCATGTTTATTGTTGAAGTTTGCATTCATCTCCAAACGTATTACTTTATCCAATCTCCCAGCTTCCATATGTGTGGACATCTACTTTCAGGTTTCCTCACCCAGCATGACAACTGCTGAGGATTCTGGGAGAAGTCCACGCATATGGAAGTAGTCCAGATTGGGAAACACTCAACATATAGTAGGTGACATTCTTCTCTTGGGCTCCAGATTGTCTTCCATCCAGTTCTCAGCATCCTTCCCTGAGTCATTATCCATCACAGACAACGATATAATTGATGCTGTGCCATACAGCATGCCAGCTTCCTCATTCCATCATGTTTATAGCAAATAGCTAGAAGTCACAATGGTTTCCCTCTATCTTTCACTGCCTTCCTCCCATTTCCTTAAGAGACAGAACACACACATTCAGGCACTGATTCATTTAGCTTCTCATGTGACTCTGGAATCAGGTTAAAGAGTGATCCATTTGGCATAATGGGAAGAAAATGATAGAAATGCTATGGCTTAGAAGGAGAAAAACTGTCATGTTTCTATAAAGGACTGTTTGCAGCTCCTATAACAAAAACTCTGTAACACACCTGTGAACATCTTTCTGGTAAACTGCCAGGGTTGTTTTTTTTTAATCGCTAGCCTTTCTTCTTTCCTGCCTTCTCCAAATTACTGCTCAGTGTTTATTTACTCAGTCTTCTTTAAATGTTGTTCTTAGCAATTCAATAAAGTTGTACAAAGGTGAATTGTTTGCTTGTTTCCTGAGACTTCTATACCACTTCTGTCTACCCAAGTTA
This sequence comes from Charina bottae, assembly GCA_023362775.1. Lineage (NCBI taxonomy): Eukaryota > Metazoa > Chordata > Lepidosauria > Squamata > Charinaidae > Charina > Charina bottae. Next base: position 93,031,404 of record JALMGJ010000004.1, on the reverse strand, counting down.
CTAAATTGAGAAGCAGAATCATACTTTACAGGGTTAAACTCCCTTTTGCAAGTTAATGGCATTAAGCTTCAAATTTAAGCACAATTACTAGGGAGTATATTTTACTGAGCATAATAAGATTTACTTCTAAGTAAACATGCTTACACTCTAAAAGAAAATAGTTTACAAAAATTGAACAAATCTGGGTACTCTGTGAAGTCCATTTAGCAGTCTGTTAGAACTACTGAAATGGAGCAGAGCAGCTAAACTCATGTACAGAAAAAGAATATTGTTTAAAAACAGAGCCCATGAGCATATTAGAGAGATCCAGATTACTCTTACACCTTTAGCCCACCTTAGCATAAAGAAACAAGCGCTTAGACATGGCAGTTATGAAAAGTAAGTACAAAAGAGTCCTTATGTTTATTAATTGCAGGTAAAGCATTTTTGGTAGATAAATGATGTTCCATTTCTTCTTTCTGTTCCCTAAACTTATATAACTCTTGCCCCTCATTGCTGGCAAGAGATGCGTGTAGAAAGGGGGGAAAATCTCCTAGGCCCATCCATGGCCTAGGATGGAGCAGCACACAGCCGTGTGCTTTGCTCCCAGTCAAAGGAGGAGAGAGAGAGAGAGGAAGTGGGAGTGGCCAGAAACAGCTTCCTCAAAAGCATGGAGAGTTTGCATGCTAGAGCAACCATCCATATGCTGATGAGGCATGCTGGATTTGCCAGGATCTTCAACACTCTGAAATTTACACAACAACTTCATTTAGAAAAGGTACATCTGTTAGGTTGCTCAGACTATTGCCAAAAATGTTTGACTTTTTGGCATACTTTAGGTCCCTTTGATTAAAGGCCGTCATCTTTCAGGACCCAGGAAGCATGCCTTCTATGTCACAACACCTGCCTTCTGGATTGAGATTCCCCCAGAGATCCATGTGGCTCCCTCCTGATGGCATTCTGGAAGGTCTTGAAAATCTGGCTATTCTCCCAGACCTTAGGGTAGGGTGGATGTTGTCCTCTTGTTAGATGGGTTTTTGGATGTAGGGTGTGCTGTCTGGACAGATGTTGATTTTCTGTATACTTCATGTTATACTGTATCTTGTTTGTTTTAAATTGTGAGCCAATGAGCCAATCAGTTCCAAAACTCTTCCAGCAAATTGTTTTGCTCTATAGGACCTATCAACCAGAAATAGATATTTAAACAAACATATCATATCATGCAAAGATTAGATTTGAAGTTTGTTGTCTGGGACTGGAAAGCCCAGAAAACAAAACTTGAATAAAAACAATATTATGCCATTTATGTGCCAGTAATGGAACTAAGGAACTAGGGGGCGTGGTGGCTCAGCAGGTAAGACGCCAGGCTTGTCGATCGGAAGATCGCAAGTTCGGAGGTTCAAATCCCTAGCCCTGTGTTACGGAGTGAGCTCCAGCTCTTACCAACCTAGCAATTCGAAAGCATGCAAATGCAAGTAGATGAATAGGTACCACTTCGGTGGGTAGGTAACAGCGTTCTGCATGTGTCATGAGGCCACATGACCGTGGAAGCGTCTTCGGACAATGCTGGCTCTTCGTCTAACAAATGGAGATGAACACCGGCCCCTAGAGTCGGACACAACTGCACAAATGTGCAGGGGGAACCTTTACCTTTACTTTAATGGAACTAAAGTATATCATATCATTCTTCGTTTCTTTTACCATAAACAACACATTTGTACATAAAATCCAGTTTGATTTAGTATCATATTGCAGAGTCTACAATCTTCACCAAGATATGGAGAACTGTCCAGAAAATTCCTGAATGCAACTATTATATAACCTGCCATATACTTTCTGACTGACCTTTAGCCTATGGAGATTAGATATGCCTCTCTTGGATATTGGTATGTTAAAGAATAGTATTTATGAGATTAATGTATAAAGAAAGGGACAACATCTTCTAAACCATGACTTCATTTTTTTTGCTAAAAGAAATTTCATTCCTTCTATTGATTTAATCATACTATTAAAATTTCCATTATAACTAATATACACATCTCAGGGAAAGCAAAAATAAGCCCAAAATAGATGTATGATGAAATGGATAATTCAAAAATTGCCACCTGAACAATGTATTTATGTATTTAATAATACATAAAATAAGCTTTGGTATTCAGAAGCATATACGTAGCAGCACTTCCCCCTTAAGTCTGGAAACATTATAATTGACAAAACAGCCTTGTCTTCAAAAGTAATGGACTTTGTTTTATCTTTTTATTTTTTTTATCCTGCCTTTATTATTTTTATAAATAACTCAAGGCAGGGAACATACCTAATATTCCTACCTCCTCCTATTTTCCCCACAACAGCCACCCTGTGAGGTGAGTTGGGCTGTGAGAGAGTGACTGGCCCAAAGTCACCCAGCTGCCTTTCATGCCTCAGGCAGGACTAGAACTCTCAATTACCTGGTTTCTAGCCCGTTGCCTTAACCACTACACCAGGGCTTTCCAAAGCGCGCGGGGGCGCGCGTGTGCGGCGGCGACACAGGATGACATGCGGCAGCGCGGGGGGGTGCGGCGGTGCGGGCGACGGGCGCGCGCATGGCAGCAGCACGGGGGTGGTGCGCGCGTGCATGGAGGCGGCAGCAGCAGCTGCCGCTGCCACCGTGCATGCGCGCGCCATCGCTTCCGGGTGGTGTGGCGACACACCACGCTGTGTGTGGTGACACACTTTTGTGTCGCGACACACAGTTTGGAAAGCTCTGCACTACACCAAGCTGGCTTTGAGCAGTGACTACTCACTGTAGTAGTCACTGCTACACATTTCTCTCTAGGACTGATGTGTATCAGGAGTCTGAATTAGTAAACCTGAAGAGGCTGAAGAATTACTGCTACTCAGATTTAAAAGTCCTGAATGAGGAGGCATAGGCATTTATAATGATGTCCAAATGATGAACCCTGACATCATGACATCACAATGCAAGCTCTTCCCTTTTGGGTCTGGGTCACAACATCACATGAAAGTATATAAGGGGTGGAGTTTGCATTGCAACACACATTTTGTTACTCCCCCTTCCAATGATGCCTATGCTAGGAGATCAATTTTATTAATTGTATTTATTAAACAAAAGTAAATAGCCACCCATCTACCAAAAAGGAACTCTGGGAGGTCAAACTTAATAAATAGCTTTGCAATACTGCAAATCAGATGCAGAATACCCAATTCTAAACATAGAACAATAAACTGAACGTGCCCAATATACATCCCCCTAGGACTGCCCAATTGTGTGGCTGTACCTTTGCCTGTTTCTAGAATAAAGAAGAGATATTATATGTTTGTTTACAGTGGCTGTAACACAATGCCCTGTTACTATAATTATCCACTGACCCAATTAATTTACCTTACATGCAGTGTTGCTAACTGAATCAAAGGTGGTCGGTTTTACCCTTGCAACAGGAGAGGACTGGCATGTTTGGGGTATCAACAGCTCTTTTTCAGCCATTGTAATTGCCCACTCCTGTTTTTCTTTGTTGTTTCCACCGCGGAGAAGAACGGGGGTGAATGCAGTGAAATGGCCGAAGGAGGATCCTAGCTCTGCAGAGAACGTAAGTCTCTTGGGAGATACAAGAGTGACAGCCAGCTTTTAGACCACTTTATATTAGTTTTCTTTTTTAGATTAGTACATTTTTATTATCTAAAATTTATCTTTGGACTTCGTTCAAAATGTTGGCTAATTTTGTGTTTTCTTTGCTATAATTAATTTTGGTGGAAGTTTGATAGATTTTATTTTGGCAACATAGTGAACAAGTTTGTATTTTTCTGCCTTTCTTTTGTATCAGAGAAATTGGGACTTAAGAGACTTTGTTGGTATTTCTCACTCGACAAACTAACTGACTTTTGAGAAATTGTTTGTTTGGGTTAAGCAGCTTGCAGCCTGAAGAATAAAGAAGAATAAAGAATAAAGTATAGAGAATGTGTGCCTCTTTACCTTTTTTTTTTCTTTTTCTACTTTTTTTTAGAAAGGACTATCTTTCATTTGGAATATATTTTCATCTTTCCTTTTAATGCCCAATTAGCTTTCAAGCAACACTGCAAAATAGTCACCCAAAGTACTCACAGAGAAAGGAGTGGTCATCTGAAGGAGGTACTACAGATGATATGTACAACAATGTGTGTGACCCATATCCTGCAGCAACTGCTCCATGTGGATTAATAGTGAGCCAAGGAAAACTGGGCAAGGAGTATGCATGAGTGACCATGCACTGCATGCCTGGAGATACCCTGTGTTGGAGGCCCAAGACACATGGGGGAATACCCAAGATATTCCCTCATGTAAAAGTGGGAATCTTCATGGGGAATCTCACAAAACGTGCAGGGGAGGGGGAAAACACCCTCTAAAAGCACTGGAAAGAGCACAAATCCTAGGTTCCCTTATCACATGGGAGTACCAAATGCTTGCGGGAGTCGGGAGGGGAGGGAAGCTAGAAAAGTACAGGATTAAGTAGTATCTGAAAAATGACATACAATTTTAATAAATATGGTATAGAGTAAAAGTATCCTTATTCACTGGCATTGAGCAACCCATCAATGCTATTGGGAATAACAACATTAGAGGTCTGTGATACTACTAATCAGAGGCCTACAGATCTGCATTTGGAGGGCTGGAACTCATGGGCTGCAGTGCCAGGTTTCCATAGAAATAGTGATGGTAGATGAGTCTCAACTGTAGTGCTGGGATTGCCTTACACCCACTGTCAGGGATTCTGCATGCTGACGGGTCTCCTGTACCCAGATGACTTCTCCATGATTCTCCCCCTCCCTTGCCATCTGCATGCTCCAAGATGCATTTCTGATTGCCTATAGAATGAAGCCCCCTACAACTCTCTACCCCCCTGCTCGCTTTCAGATTCAGATTCCTCAATAACAGTCTGCTGCTTATCCCTTAATGGTACCACATACTGTAGGTACAGCAATTGCTACTGGTGTTGGTGAGCCACTGGATGGTACAACACAGGCACTCTCCCTTTCCTCATTCACTTGACGATGCATTGGAAGGCCTCTGCTTGTGTGGCTATTTTCTCTGTCATTCCTGCATGAGCCTGTCAAGTAGACATCACTTTGTTGCCAGCAGTCATGAAAAGCATTGATCAGGAATGTGATTAAATTCCCTAAATATTAGTAATTTTGCTGCCCGTGTGCTGCATGGCATGGGAGGTATGTACTTATCCTATGCTTTGGATCTCTCTGCCCTCTAGGCTGAAGGGTTCCAAGCGCTTTGTTCTGGAGCCTACTAGGGCTGTCATTAGGTTCCTGTCTAGCTGAAGCCTATCTACAATTCTCTTGAACCTTAATCATGTATGTAGATTGAATCATGTCAACTGGATTTCTATTTTCTCAGTGGAAACGTTTCGCTCCTTATCCAAGGAGCTTCTTCAGTCATTGGATAAGGAGCGAAACGTTTCCACTGAGAAAATAGAAATCCAGTTGACATGATTCAAGCTACAGACAATTCCACCTGGATGACTGAGAACCTTCATAGACATACTTAATCATGTATATTTTCTTCTTCCAGATGTAAGAGACAGCAGTAGATAGGAAGGGATTGGTCATGGACATCAGTATTAAACAACATTTGCCTTACCTCCTCAAACTCATCCCTCCAACTTCCCATGAAGTTTCCTGGGTGGACCAGGCTGGGTGTCCCTCATCTAATATTTCTTGTAGGCATCTCTGTTCCTCATCTCTCCTCAACATGCAACCCAGCCTATGGAAAACTAAGTATGCTTAATAGCTAAATAATTCTGAGAGTGCATTTGGTAGGAAATAAAGTATCCTTTAAAAAGATATCTGAATGAAACAACAAATAGGAACACTTTATTTATGTTTTCTTTCAAGATCACTCATAATTTTTATTTGACACAAACGTTTTCAAGTAAAGCCAGGTAAGATTCCAGGAAATTATTTTCTATGGAAAATATTATATACATAGCATGCAGTGGAGTGAGATAAATGGAAACCTATAACCACTGCTTCCAAATTTACCACAGACTTCTCAGGATAATCTTTCTGAAGGAGATACACAGACTTCAGCCTAGAATTCCCCAGCCAATATGATGGTTGCTAAAAATTCTAGGAACTGAAGTTCACTTATTTGGAAGATGCCTAGACTGGAAAAGGCTATTTTAGGAGGTTGTCTGAAATTTAGAAATACAGTATATTAAAAAAAAAATCTCATTCTTGCATATGGAGAACTTCTAAAGCATGAAAGCTGGCTGGGTGACTTTGGGCCAGTCACTCTCTCTCAGCCCAACCCACCTCACAGGGTTATTGTTGTAGGGAAAATAGGAGGCAGGAGTATTAGGTATGTTCACTGCCTTGAGTTGATCAAAATATATAAAAAAGGTGGGATAAAAATATGAAGATGATGAAGATGATGATGATGATGATGATGATGTTGATTGCTACCCAATCTAAAGATATTGTACAGCTAGTCACTGAGTTTGCTACAATACAAAATTATATGTCTTATGTTTATGTGTTTTCTTCCACACCCCCTTTTCCAATTTCACATCACAAATATCTCATTTTTTTACTTTCCATCCTTAACAAATTTTTCATGGAAATAATTATAATAATAAGAAAAAAAAACAGCTGTAAGAAAAATATTGGAGGTTTACAAAGAGGAGACAACACTGCCTGGGTGCCTCCCTAAAATTCCATGACTGTTACATGGTGACTACAAGGTAATAAGAATTTCATTTGGATTTTGTGGATACTGTAAGCCTGAAGCTCCCTTATCCATGCTATACCTTGCACTGATTCTCAACTTTCACAACACGCCTGCTTCCTTCTGCTTTTCACCCTTTGAAATTCACTCAATATATTTCTCCTCTGCATTGCCATATGCTGTGTTCTATCACCTTCCCCCATCCTGGTTCCATCTCAATATTCATGTCGGATAGATATCCCCTGTCTGTCAATTTTACCATCCTTTTCTTTGATGACCTCCACATTCATCTTGTCAGTTCTTCTGAGCCACTTATCTCCTGCCTCAAGTCCATAACCTTGTTACACAACTCATATCATAGGCAATGCTGTAATTTTCTTTTCATTATTCTGTACATAGTCTCTGAGAAGTGAAATATTTTGCCTGAATCTCATCTTGTCTCGTTCATCATGTATATCATCTTCCTTAATTAATGTGTCCTGCAATATTGAAACAAACAAGATTAGGGTCTCAAATGCCTCTTACTTTTACTTTTTCAATGGAAGCCAACCCATTGGTTTGGCAATTGTCTAATAGACTTTCCCCATATCCATGTGATCGTGACACACGCATGTCCTGGCCACATCTTTGTTCTTATGTGTCCTCATGACAATGCCTTCCTCACAACCCCAGCCCATGACTAAGAAAGCTTTATGCTGTCTAACTGTGCTCATATTAATGTAATTATTTTCCTCATATAAATGTGTTCAGCTTTGTTATCCATTATCCTAGAGGGAAGTCAGGTGACTACAGTGACTTGAAAGAGAAGTAATAGAGGCAGCGTGGGGCTGCAAGCTTCATCTTCACACAGATTTCTGCTGAATCAAGGACAGGTGAATAACACTTCAACTCAGCAGTAGGAAAAGGTCCTGAGGAGTGTTGAATATTTTACTTTCCCTTCTACTTATGAATTTTGTAGTTCCTATCTCCAATTCATTTCTCATATTTTTCATTCAGCTGAGTCCTCGGTCCTTTCCATCAACTTTTCCCCCACCCCCACCCCAGCATCTTACTTTGTGCTGTCATATGTGTAGAACTGGGTAGCTTGATGTCATGATGTTTAAAACTAAAAATGATTGAGGCCAGATTAGGTGGAGTGCTATGACTACCTTAGGCAGCTGATTTTGGGTGGCATAAAAGGGCAGCAGATGCTTAGGTGTTAGTTTAATGTTCCTTTATTTTTCCTAGCAGGGACAGAAGAAGAACTTGTGAACGTTCTGCCTTAGGTGCCAATATAACTTGGCTAGGCTTGTATACTATGCAGCATGATTTAAGGGAGTTTGCTGTTTGTTGCTCCACCTTAGCCAGTGAAATCTTTCAGAAAATGCTGCCTAGACCCTCTCTGTATCATAATGTGTGTCATGCTATAAAGACATGCTCACACTGTCCTTGAGACCAAATATAACAACACAGGTCTCATCATAAAATTGAAGTGTTAAAATTAAACAGAAATTCAATTTGTTAAAATGTCAGTTATAATTAGCACATAATCAGTTCAACATTTGTAAGTGACATTTTTACACATTTAAAGCATATTGGAGTGAGGCCCTCTGTTATTTATCCATTTCTGGATTTAATTCCACTTCAGAGAGCTTTACAGCTAGATGTAGCACCCACAACAAATCCAGGACGATGTCTACACACTGCTTGATCATTAGCCAAAGCTGGCTTTCTGAGCAAGAGTCAAAGGCGGTATGTGGGCTCAGAAAAGACAGGCACAATGTTATCTCCTGCCTTCCGCTATGCAGAGATATATGCTGTGACACACTAGCTTCTTTTCCTTACAGTGTCTAAACTAACAAATGTTAACAAGGAAACGTACTAAAAGCAGAAATGGGTGGAAAAAAGAAATCAGATGAAAATGTTCTCTCCAGTTCAACCCTAACAGCATTTCTGTCTCCATGTAACTGGATGATGATGATGATGATGATGATGATGATGATGATGATGATGATGAATGATAATATTGCTAGGTGGTATTATCACGATGCTGTTCTCTTTTATTAACCACATATGCTACAGATTTGAAAAGTAACTTGAAAACCACCATTTTGCAAGAAAAAAAAGCATTTTTAATTGTTATTCAAATGGGAGGCAGAGTAGTTGGAGAGTAGCACTGCTCCTGACTGCCATCGTTTTTGTATTTATTTGCTTAAATGGCTTTTTGAAGAACGTAAAATAGTGCCAGGATTGACAGAGAGGCACAGTGTCATGAGTCATTGATGATGTTACAGATACTTGTTAAGATGCCCTGTTAATGGGTGTGATTCTACATTTCACACAGCAACAGAGGAAGGATTTGCTTGCCAGGATACAGGAAAGTACAAATTTCCTACAATCTAATCTAGCACTCCACTTGCTTGAAAACTGCACCAATACCATCCCATCTGCTGGGATACATCACATGGACTGTGCCTCCACAAGTGCTAATTCCCTACATAAATGGGCAAACTCCCCCATACAACGTTATCAAAGACAGAGCAAGTCTCTTCTCGTCATTCCCTTTCCATCACACAATGAGTTCCTTTGGAATTCATGAAACATATAGAGGTGTGCTATGTAGATATAGAAAATTGACTTACTTGTCTTTTATTTATGAATCAGCCTGTCTCACTCTATAAGAGTTGAGTCTGACTCTGACGCCAAGCAAGGTGAAATCGAAACCTATGTTAAGCAAAAGAGGGAAACCTATCCTGAGAAAACTTTGGAAATCGAAACCGAGGATGACTCAACAGAGCGGGAAAATACTGAGCAGCTGATTAGCCAGGAACAGGGAGCACATTCTAAGCCACCAATCAGTGCAAGGGAAAGGTGAGCCGAAAAACGTGCCAAACAGAAAGAAGCCGGATTGGTCTCCGAGGATAAAAGGCGCAGAGGGAACAGGATAAAAAGATGCCAGCGCAAGGAACAAGCCACCGGAGACAACCGTTCCACTGAGCTAACAACTTCTTCAGTAGAATTAGAGCCAGAGTTGCTCTCCAAAACCTGCTCTGTAGCCTCCATGGAATCAGAGCCAGTGCACTTCACCATTTTGGAGTTCCTCCAGTTGCCTTCCTCTTTAGCCGAGTCTCACTGTGACCCCTCACTGCGTTTCCCAGCCAAGCCTTGCCTTGCCGCACCATGCAGTTCAGCTGAGTCCTGTTTAGCCACGCCGCCATCTCCAGTCAAGTTCCGTCCTGAGACGCCGTGCCCTCCTGCCGAGTTTTGCCTTGCCACGCCGCGTTCTTCATCCAAGTTGTGCCTTCCAGTCAAGTCCTGCCTTGTTCTGCCGTGCACTCCAGTCGAGTCCAGCCTTGTCTTTTTGCGAATTCCAGCCTAGTCTCTTCTAGTCTCCTTGCCTTGATCTCAAGCTGCGTTTCGCCTTGCTGCTGTATTACAATCACCAATCAGATCTTGTTTGTCTGTCTCGTTCAGTGCTCCGACATTGCCGGGTTGGGATTAACTCTACAACGTTCACCCTTCCAAAAGACTTTATAGATGTAATTAGTTGAACTTGTAAATAAATTTAATTCTATTCAATTCTCTGGTCACTTCCACTCTGAACAGGACACACTCCTGGAATTTTGCAGGATAATAACATCTACTTCCAACCCTGCCTTATTAACTTATCATATTTCTTTTCTTTTGGCAAAAATATATATTAGGCAGAAAAGATGGAAGAGATGCATAATGTATTTTAATTAGAAGCAGAATTATAGAGTTGGGTGTGACCATAGAGGTAATCAAATTCAAACTTCTCAGTGCAGGATACACTAGGGCAGGGGTAGGCAAACTTTTTATGCCGGGAGCCATTTTGACATGCTCGTGCACATTTTGAAATGCTCGAGAGCCAGGGGGCGGGGTTTGCGGGCGGGGGCCAATCGCGCGGAAGGGAGTGGGGTTGGTGCTGGCGCTGGGCTGTGAAGCTGGATGAGCCGCCAGACCTGGAGCGCTTCCACGCACAGCTGAGCGAGGCCCCGCGCCGGTCTTTTTGGAGCGCTTCCGCGCGCAGCTGAGCGAGGCCCCGCGCCGGTCTTTTTTTCGCGCCTCTGGGAAGCAGGGCCAATCGGGCTTCGCCTTGTTCAGCCCGCCTCTCTGCTCCCCTTTGGCGCGCGCTGATTGGTGGAGGCGTCCTTCCTTCTGAGCCTCCACCAATCAGCATCTGTTTCTTCCCCAGGGTTCGCGCTGCTTCCGGACACCGGCTTTCCGGATGTCGGGCGGCAGACAGAGAGAGAGAGCCAGAGCCGAGGGGCCAAAGAGCCAGATCTGGCTCAAGAGCCGCCATTTCCGACCCTTTCACTAGTGCATTTCTAGCAGATGACCATCAGACTTTGTCTGAAGATCTCTAGTGAAGAACTCACCAGGTCATTTGGCAGCTTCTTACACTGGCTGACAGTTGATAGGATTAGTAAGTTCCTCCTAATGTCTAGCCTGCACCTCCTTACTGTAGCTCCAACTCACTAGTTCTGTTTCTGCCCTTTGGGACATAGAGAGTTAGTCTACTCCCTCTGTGTAATACCCTTCAGATATGTGAAGACTGCTCCAATATCACCCCTTGGTCATCTTTTCTATTTACAGGGATAATGCAGATTTTCTTATTAAAATTGTACTTCAGGATGGTTCCAGGCAAGACATCCTAATCTATAAATCATTTTGTCTTTCCCTCAGTTAATGAATTTTTATTTTTGTTTATTTTTGTTTTAAAGGGAAAAACAGTGGAAAAATCACAGAAAACAACATATGGATCCCTTACAGAAATGTATACAAGTTAGGCTGCTATCATCATCATCATCATCATCATCATCATCATCATCATCCCATCTGTGTATCTTTGATTGAGTAACTTACATAGTGCTTTACATTAAATTTCCTTTTTTTTTGTGAATAGGATCATATTGGCTGGGCAACCACATTGGTCTGAGAGACCAACTGGAATTTTGAGAGGGGGTGGGCACACTCAAAAACCAGCTACCATAGGGATTTGCCTATTCATAAAATGGCTGCTATAATGGGCAGGATCTATCACAAAATAGTATTTTCCAGAAAGTGAACTATTCTCTGCAGTGCTGTTTGTCATTCCAATAGGATCTTAAACTTTCCTACAATAAAGAAGTAGGTGCTTTGCTTTACAGCAAGCCAGATCCCTGTTTAATTACTTAAGGAATCTTTAAGAAATCAGGTGAAACAGGAAGCTTAGTGGGCACCAGTGGAGATTAATAGATGCATATTTGTGCCTATGGACTCCATGTTGTCTAGCTATCTTGTGCCATGTTGTTGACTATCTTGTGGATTGCCCTAAGACAGTGCTTAGAGTTTAGCAAAGGACTCTTAGTCAGGATAACCTGGTGAAGAACAGTACTTCATATTTATCTCCAAAAAGTGCTTCGGAACTACAGAGTGAAATGAATGTAGCATTTGCCTGCAACATCTTAATCATATGGATATCTGCTGTGTGATTTCAGGAAAAGACGTACTGTAAGTGCTTTAAGGGGATGCAGCCAACTGCTGAGTTAATGCTCCTGTGCACTTTGGGGAGATAGAAACATTTTTGGAACTTGAATGTGGAGCACTGCATAGCCCTAGTGAGAATAATCTGTAGAACTGGTAGTTACCAGTTTGGTAGATCAGAGAAGTGCCATAGACATAGAGTACATGGATCTGAGCAAAGCTTTCAATAGAATATCTTATGGTATCCTAATTACTAAAATGGTAAAATATGGGATAGATGATATTACTGATAGGTAGACTCACAGTGGCTAAATGATTGATGAATTCTCTTCAGCTTGGAGGGAAGAATTGAGTGGCGTATCAGAAGGCTCTGTCCTGGGCCCTGTGCTGTTCAACTTGTTTATCAATGATGTGGGTAAGGAAGTTGAGGGGATGCTTTTCAGGTTATAGATGACAAAAAGCTGGGAAGGTTGGCTAACACTTTAGAGAAGGGAGACAGCTACATCTGAAATGAATAGGATAGAATTTAATAGGGAGAAATATAAAATTTTGAATCTAGGCAAGAAAAAAGAAAGGCATAAGTATAGGATGGAGGAGACCTGGCTTGACTGTAGTACATGTGAAAAGGGTCTGTGTATCTTTGTCAAGCATGAGTTAAAAATGAGCCAGCAATGTAATGAAGTTGCTAAAAAGGCAATCCTATCTTGGAATTCATTAACAGGAACATACAGTCTAGAGCATGGGAAGTAATTGTCCCATCCTACTCTTCCCTGTTCAAACCCCACTTGGAATATTGTGTCCAGTTCTGGACAGCACAGTTCAAAAAGGACAGTGACAAATTAACTGAGAAACAGTTAAAACGTTTACATATATTTCATCTACAGAGGAGACAATTGAGGGAGATATTATAGCAGTCTTCAATTAACTGAAGGGGAGATGGGCGGTGATATAAATTTAAATAATAAATAATAAATAAATAAACTGAAGAAATCATATAGAAGAATGGACTTATTTTCTATTGCTCCAAGAGGGCATGACCAGAAGTGATGGGTTAAAACTACAATGAAGTAGTCTGTAGCTTGAATCATGTCAACTGGATTTCTATTTTCTTAGTGGAAACGTTTCGCTCCTTATCCAAGGAGCTTCTTCAGTCTGAGCAAAGTTGGTAAGGGAATCCTAAATATGTTCCTAGGTAGCTGTGTGACCTTACACCTGGGGCTAGGTCATGGTTATATTGAGATGTAATTTTTAAGTCCTTTTATCATCTAAAGGAGGGTCGTTAAAATCACCATGCTGCTGTTGAGCTTGTGAAATGGTCTTAATCTTCCTAGGCACAGAAGACAAAACGGGGAGGAAGATGGGGGAGAGTTTGTGCCTGAGGCCCCCACCTCTATTCAAGGAAGGATTTTCCAAGTTGGCATAAATGGATTCCTTGACCCCTCTCTCAAACCACCTATCTTCTCTGTCTAAAATGTGAACATTAATGTCCTCAAATGAGTGTCCTTTTTCTTTTAGATGAAGATAAACTGCTGACTCTGGTCCTGTGGTGTTATTTCTCCTGTGTTGGGCCATCCTCCTATACATAGGTTGTTTGGTTTCTCCAATGTAGAGTTCAGAGCACTCCTCACTGCACTGGATTGCATAAACTACATTGCTTTTCTTGTGTTTTGGAGTTTGATCTTTGGGGTGTACAAGCCTCTGTCTCAGTGTGTTGGTGGGTTTGAAATATACAGGTATGTGGTGTTTGCCAAATATCCGTTTTATCTTTTCAGACACGCCAGCCATGTAGGGAATGACCAGGTTCTTTCGTTTACTCTGAGTCTCAGCCCTATCTGTCGCTGTTTTAGGTCTGGTAGATTTAGATTTGGTGAAGGCCCAATTTGGATATCCACAGGCCTTCAGGGCTGTTCTCAGGTGCTGATTTTCATTCTTTTTGGAATCCATGGAGGTGGGGATGGTTTCTGCTCTGTGTGACAATGTCCTGATGACTCCTAGTTTGTGCTGCAGTGGATGGTGGGAGTCAAACATCAGATACTGAAGATTAAGACCATTTCACAAGCTCAACAGCAGCATGGTGATTTTAACGACCCTCCTTTAGATGATAAAAGGACTTAAAAATTACATCTCAATATAACCATGACCTAGCCCCAGGTGTAAGGTCACACAGCTACCTAGGAACATATTTAGGATTCCCTTACCAACTTTGCTCAGACTGAAGAAGCTCCTTGGATAAGGAGCGAAACGTTTCCACTAAGAAAATAGAAATCCAGTTGACATGATTCAAGCTACAGACAATTCCACCTGGATGACTGAGAACCTTCATAGACATACAATGAAGTACATTCAGGGTAAATATTAGGAGGAAATTCTTGACGATATAAGCTGGTAGCCACTAGAATAGGCTGCCACATGAAATGGTGGAGATCTTCAGAAGAAGGTGGCTGATCTTCTGTCAGAAATATTCTAATGAATCCTGAACTGAGTGTAGAGGACTAGGTGACCTCTAAGATCCCTTCCAACTCTACGATTCTACAAACTGTTAGGCAGTTGCTTCTTGAAATATGGCCATTCTTTCCAGATCAGGAGGGTAAACCTGATACAGAGAAGGAGACTATTTTCCCTGCTTCAGTCTAAAGATAATACAGTCTAGCTGTCTGTGCATCAACCAAATGGTGGGCATCTTTCAAATGGGATTAAGGTAGCAGACAAAGACAAGTGAAGCTTATTTCAGTTCTATAAAATACCATGTTAAGTTATTGGCTTCTTTCCTCTGATGTGAGACTATTGACTTTGGCTGCCTAGTGGAATGCTTTAAACTATGTCTCCACTGGTTTGCAGCCTATATATTTTGTAAATAAACTCAATTATAATGGCTGTATATTGCCTTTGGTATCAGGCAAACACTCTCAACACCAGTTGCCAAGGAATACGAGCAGGAGGGTGCTATTTTCTTATCTCCTGTTGTGAGTTTTCTATTGGCATCTGATTGACTAGGGTGAGAACAGAATGTTGAATTACATGGTTATTTTGATCTGACCTAGCCAGCTCTTCTTATGCTTTTATGACTGCCTCCTGAAGGAAAAAAGAACTCAAACCTAAATAAGTGGTGCAGTGCTGAAGCATCTTATCGCTCAGGGAAAGGGAATGAATATAAGAATATGCTCCTGGAACTGGGAGAAGTTGTTTACTTTTAGCAATAGAAAGGCTGAAGTATGCCTTGAAATCTATCTGTAGGCCTCTGGGACACTCATCTGGGCATTACTGAAATTAGCAGATGCAAGGATTCATATGGGTGGATATGTGGAAACTATCTGGACCACTAGCTATTTGCAACATACAAGAACTATTTATTTATTTATTTTAATTTTTATCCCGCCTCTATTATTTTTATAAATAACTCAAGGTGGCAAACATACCTAATACTCCTTCCTCCTCCTATTTTCCCCACAACAGCAACCCTGTGAGGTGAGTTGGGCTGAGAGAGAGTGACTGGCCCAAGGTAACCCAGCCGGCTTTCACACCTAAGGCGGGACTAGAACTCACAGACTACATCAAGTCCACTATTTTGAATATTTTTGGTTTGCTTGTTTCAGCATACTTTTATCTACTTGATTATGAAATACAATTCTAGCTACTGAGGTTCATGAAATAGACATCTAATCATCTGATTTTTTAAAGGATGCTTTAGCAAATGTTTAGTGTGACTAAGAGCATTTTATTTCTACATATCACTTCACTCTGATGCTATATATTATCCCATTTCCATGGTTACAATGTAGAGAATTGCTATGAAACATCTCACAGATTTTAATGAAGAGGTAGCTACATTTCATTAGCTGGTGCAGAGACCTTTCCTGCACAATGCAACTTACAATTACTTTTCAAAGTTTGCAGAATCTATTCCTACAATAAAAGTACTAGCAGCCAAAATAATTCTATATTTACTTGGCTTTTGTGAACTGCACATAAATAAACATCTTCATTTCTGTGAAATAAAAAGTATAATTTTAAAGATATTTTGAATATTGATTCCTATGTCAAGGTTGAAAATTGGGGATTTTTATGAATAACACTTATAATTCACATTTCCCTGAATCTGTATGGCTTGACCAAGCACTCAATAGTAATAGGCCATTAAATTCCATACAGAAATTGCAAAAAGTCAAGCAAAAAACAAGTGACTTGCCCAACTTTCTGTGTAAACAAACTGGATTTTTTAAATCTTAGCTTAACCAAGCTTTCTTAAAACATGGAATAGAGATTAGAACTCTAAATTTGCAAACAGACTGTCCCTGTCCCAAAGTATTTCAAGTAATTCTGTTGGGGAGAAAATGGGAATTTATTTGTATTCTTGTGTACAATTTTTCATCATTATTATTATTATTATTATTATTATTAAGATTCGTCCAGGCAATAAACAATTGAGATACATTACATCTGACTTCTTTGGCAATGTCATGAATTAATATCATCCTCCTGAGAGAAAAGAAGGATATGACGTTATAGAGGTGGAGCTGTGCTTCTTTATGAGAAGACAAAGAGAATGAAGAATAGAAGAAAATGGGATTGAAAAGAGAGGATGTGATCACAGGGCAGAAAATGCTGAAAAGAAAAGGGAAAAAGAACAGCAACAGATTTTAAGGGGCCCTTATGCTGTCTCTCTGGAGACGTATACATGGCCTTGCTTAAGTTCATTCAGAAATGTGAAGAAAGGAATGGCTTGGGAGTTCTTTATAGATTACATATTTTTTAATGGAAGAAGCTGCCCACCCAGATTAGAGTTGGAAAGATACACAGTACAGGAACAGGAGTGTGAGAGGTAGGGAAAAGGATTTGTATTTATTTGAGCTTTACTATGAGTAAGTAAAAAGAAACAATGCCTCACCTGTGTATCGATGAGTTTTAGAGAAGTTCTGCAGGAATTAGGCTGTGCACTACTTACTAAATTAAGATCCATCATTTTGCTAATTTCCTAACAGAAGTGAGTCTTAAAATAAATTAAGCCTGGAAAATAAATAATCAAATTATATTCAAGCACCTGTCCAGGTCACCAATGTTCACAACAGCAAGGAAGTTGTTTTAGTTCAATTATTCTGTTCTGCTTTTCTCCTCTTGCCTTTTGTTGGTTGGTATTATAGGTGATGGAGTTGTTTCAAGTTCATTAATCATTACATACTATTATCTTTTTGATCCTGATCTACTTTTGAAACATCTAATTTTTATAGTCTTTGACTAGGAATATATACCTACCCTTGAGTCTGTGCATTCATTATCTATGTTTTGGCTTTCGTAACCTCCATCCATGTTGTATTAGCTATGAAGCCTTAACATTAATCCAAGATTATTTTTCTCAATCTCTTTCCTGCCTCTATTTTATTCTAGCACAAGTTTCCTAAGAATCTGCTATCTGAATTTGCTATTCAAAGACAGAGAACATTGAAGATAATATGGGAGACTGAGAAGAAGTGCCTACCTCTTTACCTTAAACTGTACGAATCCAAATTCACTAGATTCTAGTCCCCAAATTGTCTAGTGCTACTACATACAATATCAGCGTCATTCAGATTCTGGATGTATTTAGAACAAGAATGAGCAGCCAGCAGCCTTTATTCAGCCCATGCGGTTCCTATTTGCAGTTCTCAAAGCCCACTCTCACCATGGTTGCTGAAAACTGAACCATTGTTTCTTACTATTCTGAAGTGGGAAACACATAAAAACTGTAGTATGAGTCCTAAAATAGACTAAAATAGTTAATACTGAAAACCCCTAGAACTCTCCCCCAAAACCTATGCATGATGGGGCCCCACTCAATTGATACCTTTCAGCTCACATAAATTGTTAAAGATGGTCTTTGGCCACCAAAAAGGTGTCCCTGCTGATTTAGAAAAACTAGCTTTTAACCAATGTTTGAATGGCATCTACCTAACTGTGCACAATTTATCACTATAAACTAAGTGGCAAGAATGTGAAACTGTGTTTGTTCTTCCCATTCAAGTTTCTTTTCAGCAACTGAACTTAGTCTCATTGAATTCCACAAGAGGGCATCAAGGCATCCCAACTGCTCAAGACAGTGGTGAAAAAGAGGATCCTAAGCACTGAGACATAGGAAAGAGACAAAAGTCCCCCCCAGCACAAAATCCTTTGTCACGACAAATGGCAACGGAACCCTCCTATTTTGTCTCCATATCTTTTTCCCCTCACTTTCATTCCCTTTCAAGCCTTAGCGCCTTAATCTGCCTAACTCTAGCCCTGTAGAGGAGACTGTTACTTGTTATATCTACCTACCTACCTACATATCATCACATTCATTCTCTTGGGAGTAAGCAACATTGTGCAGAGCACAGAAAGGAGTACAACATAGTAATTCAAAGAAATTAAAAGCATGAGATAAGAAAAGGCAATATGACTATATCTAGGTTAAACCAACAGCAATCACTATAACTCTCCATAAGTTTCTGTTCTTGCAAACCAGTTTTGATTTCATCATTTCATGCACTGTCCTTTGTTCTCAACGCTTCTCACCTCTTTCTTTCTGAAAATCTCATCTACTCTGTCTGATCACAGCATTCTCAGGCTTCCCTTTCCTCATGATTTCTTGACCACTCTTCTTACAGTTTTATGATTCATTTTCTTCATACATTTTCTCTGTATGACCAATCCACCTCAATATACTTCTTTCATTACAGAACATTCACTTATGCCAGAACTTGGCCACACAGCCCGGAAAACCCACAACAACCATCGGATTCCGGCCGTGAAAGCCTTCGACTATACATCTTACTTAGCTATTTTTCCTTTGCAGCTGCAGAAAATCCAGAAATAGTTTGGCATTCTTATGGTTCAGTATTGGAATAAAAAGAAAAAAAAAGTTTGTTCTTATTGTTTACCCATTTGTTCCAGAGTTATCACCCACTATATCCAGACTAAAAAGGCCAAGTACACTGGATGTATTAGGAAACAATAATGTATATAGAGAAAGGGATATTTATTGAAAATAAAACTTGAATATCAGAAAATGACCTTGAAATCAAAACAAAAGGAGCCTCATGAGATGCTCTCAAAAAATTCCTAATTTAAGGCAAGGAAATATGAAAAATAAATAGAAGAAGAACCTCTAATATCTAAAATACATATACAGTATAGACAGGATTTTTTAGAGGTATCTGGGAGCTGGAATGCCAGACAAAAATCGAAACAAAAACTTGGGCATCTCTTTTGGCAGCTGCTTCCATTTACTGTATATCTGTCTCCTAAAATATTAAAGAAATTGCTTTAAAAAGCTTCATTGACAGCACAACGTGACTAATAAGGAGAGCTGAAGGTTTAGAGATGAGATTATAGAAAATGGGGTGAGGTATGGAATGAAGATGTATTTGGTTGTATTTTAAGAGACAGTGATAAGTTGTTAATGGGGAAGCTTCCTATTTTTTCCTTCTTCTTTATATTTTTTCTTTTCTTTTTTCTTTTTTCAATGTATTTTTGTATTAGGTTCTTGTATTAGTTTTATCTCTTTAATGTAATTTTAATTTAAAAATTATTGAAAAAAGATAGTGTAAAGTGACTGTTATATGTTCACAAATTATTTATGAATTATGTAAGTATATGTGTGCTGTTGGAGAAGCTGTCAATGGCATGAACATACCTGTGGAGTGGTTTTATTAAAAAGTGGCCCTTTGGGGGAATAACTTTTTTTTTAGATTTTAGGTATTACTAATCAAACCCCCCCCCCCCTCGTCTGGATTTCCTACAAATATATGATTAAGCAAATAAAAATTTGGATAAGATAAGATATTTAAAGCCACCAATTTATAGTTGCTCATGTGGTTATGTCAGGCCCAGCCCAAGAACAACGAAGAATCAGTCCATTCAAACTCCAGTTCTTTATTTGCTCACACTGTATAGACAGAATCTTGCCAGACTAAAGCTACTCTACCTAACCTAAGGAGAAATAACCTGGGAGAGCTCTAGGGCGGGGCTATCCTGAACCTCTTCATTTTCCCACCATTGCCTCCCGGACTGTGCCTCCTCTTATCTCCTCCACCTCCTCAGAATGTGTTCCCTCTTTCCTGAGAACCAGCAGCACTGCCGAAATCCACCACAAGTTATTGTTAGACTGTAGAGGAAAACAGAGATAAAGTTGGTGAAGGTAGGCAAGAACTTCTGCCTAATATCTAAAATTTATAGACTACTACTAAATGAGGGTGGGTTTTTTAGAGGTATCTGGGAGTTGGATTGTACAAGATATCTCAATCTTGGGAAAAGAGGGAGTGTGAAAAAGGTCTCTGTATGTTATAAGAAGGGGCAGAGGGAGACTCTGGCAAGTTTTCAATATTCTGTTATTATACCCTATAAAGTAGAATTCCAGTAGTCTTTGAGGTGTCTGTTTCCTGACCTGTCCTACCTCAAAGGGCTGACACAGACATTGGTGTTACCTAATGGTTTATCTATTAACAGCTCATTTGAAAAAGTTTGGAAAATTGTGGTAATAGAATAGCTTACCTTCAAACTTCAGTTGTTACATAATACAACAAACACAGATTATTTTCCAATAGAAAAATGTTCCTTTTTTTTCTTTATGTGAATTGTGATAAGTTTATTGAAAATATCCCTGATGGTTATCATGACATATGGGAAGGGCAATTCAGGGTAGACCAGTAGATAAAATATTTATTATTTTACTTCCTTTTTATTGCTTTAATATAGTTCATAAGTTAAATATTATAAACACAGAACTTGGATAATAATATCTACCAAGTGATGAAGCACATACAATTTTTGTTGGGGTTCTTTTGACAATCATGTATTATTTTCTGTAATCCTTAAATAAAATTATTGAATAAAAAGAGTGGATCTGAAGTATACAGAAGTGATGGAGAAGAAACCAATGAGGATATGTTGTATTGCTATCTTCATGACTTAATCTATATATTCATATAGAGCATGCAATCTGATTCATCTAGCTCAGTGTTGCCTTCTCTGAATGGCATTATTTCTCCTTAAATTGAGACAGGACATTTCCTAGTCATTTGTACAATGCTAATAACTGAACATCGATATTAGGGATGTAAACATGAATGGTACTGTTCACTTGAATGAATGACAATACTGGCCTCTGTAGTGTGGTTATCTACTGTAAGCTTTATCCTGCCTTTAAGTATCTCTTCCCTCATTGTCTTATGAGGAGAAAGGGTTCTCTCTGTTGACTGCTCAATTTTTCATCCTGTGAAGTTGATCAAGCTGGAAGACAGCAGTGACTAGTCTAGGGTCAGTTAGTAAATGTGATAGCTGAGTGTGTGTTTGAACACAGGTTTTCCCGATGTGAGCCTAACACTGTCACTATTACCACATATTGTTGTTGTTGTTCAGTCGTTTAGTCGTGTCCGACTCTTTGTGACCTCATGGACCATAGCACGCCAGGCCTTCCTGTCCTCCACTGTCTCTCAGAGTTCACTCAAATTCATGTTCATTACATCGGTGATGCTATCTAACCATCTCATCCTCTGCCGTCCCCTTCTCCTTTTGCCTTCAGTCTTTCCCAGCATCAGGGTCTTTTCCAGTGAGTCCTCTCTTCGCATTAGGTGGCCAAAGTATTTGAGCTTCAGCTTCAGCATCTGTCCTTCCAATGAGCAGTCAGGGTTGATTTCCTTTAGGATTGACTGGTTTGACCTCCTTGCAGTCCAAGGGACTCTCAAGAGTCTTCTCCAGCACCACAGTTCGAAAGCATCAATTCTTCGGCGCTCAGCCTTCCTTATGGTCCAACTCTCACAGCCATACATTACTACTGGAAAAACCATAGCTTTAACTATACGGATCTTTGTCGGCAAGGTGATGTTTCTGCTTTTTAATATGCTGTCTAGGTTTGCCATAGCTTTCCTCCCAAGGAGCAAGCGTCTTTTAATTTCATGGCTGCAGTCACCGTCTGTGATGATCTTGGAGCCCAAGAAAATAAAATCTGTCACTGCTTCCATTTCTTCCCCTTCTATTTGCCAGGAAGTGATGGGACCAGATGCCATGATCTGGGTTTTTTTGATGTTGAGTTTCAAGCCAGCTTTTGCACTCTCCTCTTTCACCCTCATCAAGAGGCTCTTTAGTTCCTCTTCACTTTCTGCCATTAGGGTGGTATCGTCTGCATATCTGAGGTTGTTGATATTTCTCCCGGCAATCTTAACTCCAGCTTCTGATTCATCCAGCCCGGCATTTCTCATGATGTACTCTGCATATAAGTTAAATAAGCAGGGTGATAATATACAGCCTTGTCGTATTCCTTTCCCAATTTTGAACCAGTCGGTTGTTCCATGTCCGGTTCTAACTGTTGCTTCTTGACCCGCATACAGGTTTCTCAGGAGACAGGTAAGGTGGTCTGGTACTCCCATCTCTTTAAGACTTTGCCACAGTTTGTTGTGATCCACACAATCAAAGGCTTTAGCGTAGTCAATGAAGCAGAAGTAGATGTTTTTCTGGAACTCTCTTGCTTTTTCCATGATCCAGCGAATGTTGGCAATCTGATCTCTAGTTCCTCTGCCTCTTCGAAACCCAGCTTGCACTTCTGGAAGTTCTCAGTTCACATACTGCTGAAGCCTAGCTTGTAGGATTTTGAGCATAACCTTGCTAGCATGTGAAATGAGCGCAATTGTACAGTAGTTTGAACATTCTTTGGCATTGCCTTTCTTTGGAATTGGAACGTAAACTGACCTTTTCCAATCCTGTGGCCACTGTTGAGTTTTCCAAATTTATTGGCATATTGAGTGCAGCACTTTAACAACATCATCTTTTAGGATTTTAAATAGCTCAGCTGGGATACTGTCTTCTCCGCTAGCTTTCTTGTTAGTAATGCTTCCTAAGGCCCACTTGACTTCACTCTCTAGGATGTCCATTAGCTCTGGTTATATCAATCATTGAATTCAGTGAGATTTATTTCTAATGATTTATACACAAATGAACTGTGTGCCCTAATAATACATAGCCTAAATAGTATCACGAATATTTTCTTTTTTAATATTCTAAGCAGAAATATTCCTGACAACACATTCATGCTGGTTCTCACATTTCCAGAACATTTGCTGCTAAGATATTTTTTCACATAGCATTTGTCACAGGATCAAAAATCCATAGCAAAGCTGTTTTCTCTTAACTAGTTTATGGAATGCTGAAATTGGTGGGGTCATAAGTAAATAATAGGGACTTTTTTACCAAGATATTCAAAATATCATACTCAACTACAGTGCCAGAATCCTTTAAGAGCTGTAATAAGAATTCAGTATGGAGTCCTTGGTGTTCTCTGAGCCTTGTTTTCTTGTAGATGTTTCATTGCCAGACTAGGCAACATCTTCAGTGCGAAAAGGGAGTAGGACTTGCTTTCTGTTTCTATATTGTGGTTTGTCCTGCTTGTGTTGGTGGAGGTGTTGTTCACTCCTTGGGAGTTCCTTGATTGGGCTGTTGTTTGCTGTTTGGTTGATTGACTAGGTTAATAGTTCCTTGATTAAGTTATAATGTAGTGAACTCCCAAGGAGTGAACAACACCTCCACCAACACAAGCAGGACAAGCCACAATATATAAACAGAAAGCAAGTCCTACAACCTTTTCGCACTGAAGATGTTGCCTAGTCTGGCAACAAGGCTCAGAGAACACCAAGAACTCAACAGTTCAACCCTGAGCTACAAATATTCTCTTCGATTAGAATTCAGTATGGACATGCCCTGATCCAGCAACAATTTTTGATTTCAGTTCTTGGAACTTTTCCTTCAAACAGAAGAATGCTAAATCCATACAGTCAATAAGCTTTCAATATTACAAGCCAGAAGAATTAATTTGGTCTCTCTCTTCATTGTCAACTCTGCTTTGTATAGTAATATTAGCATTGGCTGGTACCTTACGTTCTTTCATTGTATTAGCTCTTCATGTAACAAAACAAAAATGTGTCATAGCCATTGAGAATCCTAGCCCGTGAGATCCCTGGGATGTGGTCATGTGGAATCAGGTATGTATAGTTTTAGGCCTGAAATTTTATTGCACTCTTGAAATGTAATCAAACCTGCTTTTTTGTTGTCCTGGTTTGTTTTGTTCCCAGAAAGCCAATTTAAAATAACAGCTGGGATATAAATATAGTGATTGAGTTTAAAATAATAGTTATTCTTCACTTGCCCACTATACATGGACGTGTAAGATCTCCTCTTTGCACAAACTCTATTCAAAACCTGCAAATCTGATGAGATGTTCTTTTCAAGCAGAGTCTTCAATCTTTTTGTCAGCTAGACCTCTCCTCCTCTCTTTCCTCCTCTGTCTCTGCATGCTTGTGTGATAGCTTCCAAATATAGATTAACTGTACCCAAAGAAAAAGCCTTTCGTAAACATTTTGAGCATTCAGAGTGAAGCTATCCCAGAGCAAAAGTATCAAAGAAAATATATTTTGTTTCATACATCTGAAATGTTTAATACAGAAGAATAGGTAATGCACATTTGAAAAATTATTTGGTAAAATAACAGATTACAAGGTGCAGCCAAAAAAGGACCTCTGTATTTGGTTACATTAGATTTTCATTTAGGGAGAATGGCTGAACATTCATTGGGAATGCTGTAACAATGAATTTCTCACACTGGTTGACCTTTGATGTAAATTCAATGGATGAGTAACCCATGATCTTTAGGTGACACGAAGGCTCCAAATCTCTTTTTGCGGGTGCTGTAGACCCTTGAAATTCTGCTTGTAATTCAGCAGCAAATTGCCAAACCCCACCACACCACACCCCGAAACATAGATTTTTACTTATTTTCAGTGGAAAAAGAACAAGTTTGAAAACTGTTGGAAAAGTTTAACACACCCAAAAGAGAAAATAAAATTACAAAAACAAAGAAACAAACCCACAACTACCAGAATTCCTTGTCAGTCCCACTGCAATCTTCAACTACCTGTTCCAAAAAGATGCCATTCCCCCATCATTAGGCTGACCATATTTCCTTGAGACAAAAACGGGACATTGGGATGGAAAAAACGGGACGGGGTTAAACTTATGTAAACTTACGTGCTAGCTGTGCTGGCCTTTTATCTTTCGAATTTCGTGCCGACTGCATGTGGGGGCCAATCGGGCCTCACACTGCTTGGCCCGCCTCTCTCACCTCCTTTGACGCATGCTGATAGGCGGAGGCGATTCCTCTTCTGGGTTCCCTCCAATCAGCTGCTCTGGCTCTTTCGCGCCGCTCCAGCAACTTCTGGCTCTCGGTTCCTCTTCCTTTGGCTTGGAGTCTGGCATGGCGGCAGCTGGCCTGGCAGCAGGGACAGGTTAGTTCCTGACAGGTTTTTTAAAAAACAGGACAAATTTGACTTTTATATTAAAACGACGGTCCGGTCCGTAAATGTTAAAAAAAAACGGGACTGTCCCATTCAAAACGGGACGTATGGTCAGCCTACCCATCATGGAAATTTTGTCTGCCATGTGGTAAGAACTCAAAGCACTCCTATGCAGCAGCATGAGGCATCTCTACTGTGGATCTCAAGGTGGCATCAGGAAATAAATTAGCTGCTAGCAAGGTTGTCCTACACCAAGAGGAGCAAGAAAAAAAATCCATCTTCCCTAATTAAGGGCTTAATTCATGCAGTAGAGGTAGATGAATCAGCCAAGATTTTATTTGAATTTGAAATGCAATGAAACAGGATTTCATTCAAAATGATCTGAGATTTAATATAACAGAGTCAAACCTAGGCTGTAATGAGAAAGCATCAAAATGTTTCCATCTGCTTTAATTTTTGGCAGAACAGTATAAAAACAGCTTTTAGATGACCCTTTAGATGACATTGGGAATAATAGAATCTAGAAGCATGGAGTTGGAAGGAGTCATTTAAACCATAAAGCCCAACTTCCCAATAAGAACAGGAGTCCAAATTGAAGATTTCACAGTAGATGGCAGTCTAGTCTCTAGTCTAGTCTAGTCTTTGCCATCTCTGCTTGAACATACCCAGCAAAGGGAAACCCACTAATATTCCAAATAATTGGCTCCATTGTCAAAATAGCCTTACTGTTAGGATTTTAAAAAATGTAACATTCAGTCGGAACTGTCTTCCTATAGTTAAATCCGTCAATGCCCTGCCTGCTTTCTGGAATAGGTGTTGACCTTTCTGTACTGTATGTGACATCCTTTCTGGTCCTTGAACGATGTTACTATATTCCCTTCAGTCTTCTCTTCTCAGGGCTAAATTTCTTCTCCTTGAACCAAGTCCACTTTCACTGAACTGAATTAAATTTGGTAGGAAAAAATGCAGGATATTTTTTTCTACCAGGCACAATTTTGCTTAATTATGATTGGTTGAATAAGCTATACTTATTCACACATCAAGCTAAGACGTAATCTATGTTCTGCAAAACTATAGCTGGATTCAAACTAATTTCTAGAGTAAGCTAAAATAAATAAATATGGGTTGTTTGTGCTTTCGCATATTAATCTTAATATGTTGTGTGAATCAGGATGCTGCTCCATTATATCAAAAACATCTCTGAGACAACTAACAGACTATTACAGCTACTTGGCATCACTGTAGCACACAAACCGACAAAATCCTCCAAAACACCTTAAACCAAAAGATCCCATAACCAAAGAAGAAAAAACAGGAGTCACCTACAACACATAATGTAAGGACATTAACTAGGATAGACAGGTAGAAGACTGGCAGAACACATCCATGAACATGAACTGGTGGTCAGAAGACATGACAAAAACTCTGCAGTGTTACAAAACATGGACAAAGTCACCATAGTTTCAACTGGTAAAATTAACATTTTAGATCAAGCCAAATCAAAATACTAGAGAATTCCTGGAAGCTTGGCATTCAGACAACTCAGCCATCAATAGACACATAGAGATAAATCCCATTTACATATCATTCAAATGATACAATCAAAAGCCTAGGAAGGAACACCCACCCCCCACAACAGCCAATACCCAGATAAACAATCAGGGAGGAAACAATACCCTAATCAAGGAACTATCAAGGAGAAAGCCACCCCACCCCCAAGATCACCATATATAAACAGCCAACAAACCCCACTGCCCCTCACACTGATGATGTTACTTAGCCTGGTAATGAAGTATCTGAAGGAAAACAATGAAGCTCAGAGAGTACCAAGATCCCAGCTGTATGAACTTTGTAAGAGTGACATTATAATACAATAAAAATTTGCTTTAGGCTAAGGTCACTCGGCTCTAGAGTGGTATGTTACAGATTGAACTCTCACATGACAAAAATTAAGGAACCAGAGAAATTACCTAAGTTAGAATAAGTGGGCACCAGTCATTAATGATGTCAGTGTTAGATAAAAGAGGTCACAGGAAATTAAAAGCAATAAACCAAAGTAGAATGAGATTAATGGTCTGTGGAGAGCCATAAAAGTAAGAATAAGGAATTTGTATTGGCTGTGGAATAAAGAGCGGGAATTATGACACAAGTTGACTAATGAAAGAGGTGATTGTCTTTTCCACTACAGTTCTAGATGAAGAACTGGGAACGGGAGAGGTGAATCAAATTAGTAGCAACACCAAAAAAAGTTGTAGGAGTGAAGATCAGAGTTGACTACAGGATAGACAGGAATTTCAGTCAAAAGGTCAAGAAGGAAGGGATTGTTCCTTGTAATCCTGAATAAGAAGAAGCAAATAACTTGATTGTAATCATAGAATGTAGATTTTCATAGTAAAGGTAAAGGTTTTCCCCTGCACAGTCGTGTCCAACTCTAGGGGGCGGTGCTCATCTCCGTTTCTTAGCCGAAGAGCCAGCGCTGTCTGGAGACGCTTCTGCGATCATGTGGCCAGCATGACGCATGTTGAACACTGTTACCATCCCACCAAAGTGGTACCTATTTATCTACTTGCATTTGCATGCTTTCGAATTGCTAGGTTGGCAAGAGCTGGGGCAAATGCGGGAGCTCATTCTGTCACACAGTGCTTGGGTCTCGATTTTCATAGTTACTATTTATTGTTGAAATTTTCAACAATGTTTTTCATATTTTTCAGATTTCAGATTTCAGATTTTCATAGTTACTATTTATTGTTGAAATGATTTCCATGCATTACCCTGAAGTTATTTCACCAATTTTATTACAAATTAATTAAGGGAGTAAAGCAGAAGGAAGTATCTGAAATGGAGTTGAAGGGTAATAGTGTATGAGCAGATCCTAGTGTATGAGCAGATCCAAAACTTAAGAAGAGGGAAATCTTTGGAGGACAGCAAAGAAGTGTTATAGCTTTGGACCTAATTTATGGTGGGACATGCCGTAGAAATAGAATGTAGGGTTGTTCAGGTAAAATGTCTCACATACATTTACTGAAGACTTTCAATTATCTCCTACCCCCACCCCCGGTCAGTGCTTTGAAATAAGTGAAGCAACTTTCAGTAAAGCATCTATAGGGTTGCAGTTCAATGTGGTGTACAACTGGAAAAGGAGACAGAAGAAGGGAGTACAGAAGGAGGCAGAGTGGCACAGAGTAAAAATACAGATTTGAACTGCAGATCTTGATCTTGAGTGTTAGAGCTCTCAGCAAAGCCGTGGGCTGAGGTCACCATCTCCAGAGAAAAGTTGACACCTGTGGAAGATACATGAAAGGATGAAACATTTTGTCATGCAGAGGCAAAGATGTTTTTAACAGCTAAATGACAGAGACAAATCTAAGCTCTCCTCCAACACTGAATCTCTCGATGCTAGAAAAAGTTCTTTGCAGTCATTGAAAGACACATATCACCTATCAAGAAATGCAACTGCCCTGACATATCTAAGGAGAGTTGTTTAAACAAAAGAGGTTTTGTTCAGAGTTTAATACAGGTTTTTCTATGGCAGGTTAGAGCAGAGGGAAGAGTGTAATTCACAGGAAGATTTCCCCCACTCCTTGCTTTCACAGTGAATATTTTAACATTTTTCTAGCTGTCACTTTTGTAGTAACACTCTTTGGCTGGCAATTCACATCATCTTTAATGTATGTACTTCAATGTGAGTTTTGCACAAATGAGGTTCTCAGTTTGACATGAAGACTTGACGTGAAGGCAACATTATGACTGAACTTCAAGAAATACTTTCTAAAGTAAGAGGCCTCAAAAAAATTGAACCATAGATAAAATTCCAAATTAATCAGAGCAAAGTTTACTTCTAGAGCAGAAAGTCTGAACTATTTTATATTTTGATAAGGAGGGATTTGATACTTCTTTGATGTCTATAAGATTTATCTAATTATAGAATAAAATACCTGATCCCCAGTCCAGTGGCGGTCGTAGACATCCATTGGAGGTAGAGGAGTCAGGGAAAATGACAAAACCTGTATGATGATGTCATCATGCAAATACCACAACTTGCAGACTTGCATCAGATGTCAGGGTCACAAGTACATATTTAGGACATTTACATGTGGACGTCACTATGCAGGCACTGTCATTTTGGTGTCATTGTGGTGTGCTATGGACACCACAGTCTACTCCCACAGGTTGGTATACTCAGATACCCACTGAAGCTCTATCCTGAGGGGGAACACTGAAACATAGAAATTGATCTTCTACTGAATCAGTATCATGATATATCTAGACAAATATTGTCTACAGCAGAGATGCAGATCATGCAGTCCCAGTGTTACATGGGTCCCTTAAATGGTTCGGATTTGCCCCTTCCAAAGCACCTTTAAATGTTAATACCAAAGTAATAGAAAGTTAGTAAATATATAACTGGAGAGTAATCATATATATTTCTTTTAATTTTAATAAGATATAAATTTAAATGGAATGAAATTAAATGTTTGCCCTGTCTCCATTACCTTTCTGAATGCAGTTCCCAGCATGCCCCAAACATCCAGTGTATAAATAAATTTAATAAGGAAGTGGACAGGATCCTCCGGAGTGTGAAGGCCACCACATGCCATCTAGACCCTTGCCCTTCCTGGCTGGTTCAAGCAGCCAGGGAGGTGACCTGTGGTTGGGTCCAGGCGATGGTTAATATATCTCTGGAGCAGGGGGTGTTTCCAGATGCTTTTAAAGAGGCGCTGGTATACCCCCTGCTCAAGAAGCCATCGCTGGACCCTACTGTATTGGGCAATTTTCGTCCTGTCTCCCACCTCCCCTTTTTGGGGAAGGTGGTTGAGAAAGTGGTGGCCTTGCAACTCCAGAGGATTCTGGATGAAACGGATTATCTGGACCCCTTCCAGTCAGGTTTCAGGCCGGGATATGGGGTGGAAACTGCATTGGTCGCGCTTACAGATGATCTCTGGCGGGAGTGGGATGGAGGAAGTGCATCCATCCTGGCTCTCCTTGACCTCTCAGCGGCCTTCGATACCATCGACCATGGTATCCTTTTGGAACGGCTCAAGGAGTTGGGGGTGGCCGGCGTAGTTTTGCGCTGGTTTGCCTCCTTCCTCTGGGGCCGGTCCCAATCAGTGGTAATAGGAGATGAAAGATCCAACTCTCGCCCCCTCGTTTGTGGGGTGCCACAGGGTTCGGTTCTTTCACCTCTCCTATTTAATATCTACATGAAACCGCTGGGTGAGATCATCCGTCACCATGGGATGAGATATCATCAGTATGCTGATGATACTCAATTGTACATCTCCATCCCTGGTGAAGTAAGTGATGCAGTGGCCGCCCTCTCTCAGTGCCTGGAGGCTGTGGGGGTCTGGATGGGGAACAACAGGCTTCAGCTGAACCCTGGTAAGACGGAGTGGCTGTGGATTGATGGTTCTTCTAGATCTGGGAAATTACCATCTTTGGTTCTGGATGAGGTTGCTACCCCGTTCAGAATCAGTGCGGAATCTGGGGGTCCTCCTGGACTCACGACTCCTGCTTGAAGAGCAGGTGGCAGTCGTGGCCAGAAGGGCCTTTGCACAACTTGGTGTTGTGCGCCAGTTACGCCCTTTCCTAGATCAGGAGTCCCTCCATACAGTCACTCATACCCTGGTCATCTCTCACATAGATTACTGCAATGCGCTCTACATGGGGCTACCCTTGAAGAGTATCCGGAAGCTTCAACTGGTCCAAAATGCGGCTGCGCGTGCAGTTATGGGTGCCCCTAGATCGGCCCATGTGACACCTCTGTTACGCCAGCTGCACTGGGTGCCAGTGTGCTTCCGGGTGCAATTCAAGGTGTTGGTTATGACCTTTAAAGCCCTACATGGCATGGGACCAAGCTACCTGAGGGACCGTCTCATCCCCATGACTTCAAACCATCCCACTCGATCATGTAGAGAGGGCATGCTTCGGACCCCGTCGTCAAGGGAGTGTCGCTTGGCGGGGTCCAGAAGGCGAGCCTTTTCCGTGGTGGCACCCACTCTTTGGAACATTCTGCCCCCGGAGGTGAGACAGGCCCCATCGCTCCTATCCTTCCGGAAGAATTTAAAGACCTGGCTGTGCCGCCTCGCGTGGTATGGGAATGGGAATAGTTCCTCTTGGGGATGGCTAGTGCCATAGAGCCCTTTTAAAGAGAACCATCTATCGCCTATTGGATTTTTATATTTAATGTATTAGTTTTGTAATGTATTTTAAATTGTAGTTACTTTTAAAGATTTTAAATTGTTGTACTGTAAACCGCCCAGAGTCCCCCTCGGGGGAGATGGAGCGGTAATACAAGTTAACATATAAATAAATAAATAAATAAATATTTTTTGTTCTGTTACTATTACTTTTTTGAATATGGTTCCCAGCATTCCCCAGCCCAGAAAAATTTATTCTTTAATCTGATAACAAAGGAAAATTATTAAATACAAAGAACCTTCCTATTAACTGTATTATAAATTTAGTTCAATTACATTAAATTAGTTTTTAGCTTTTTCCCATCCAAAAGTGCGACCAATGCTGTTTCCATCCCATATCCAGGTCTGAATCCTGACTGAAAAGGATCCAGATAGTCTGCTTCATCCAAGGTCCTCTGGAGCCATTGTGCAACCACCTTCCCCAAAAAGGAGAGGTTGTATACTGGGTGAAAATTGTCCAGAATGGTGGGGTCTAGCGATGGCTTCTTGAGGAGGGGGTGAACTGAAGCCTCTTTAAGAGGCAAAGGAACAACCCCCTCACTCAAAGAAGAATTAACCACTGCCAGAACCACTCACAAGACACCCCCCAGGCCGCTTTCACAAGCCAGGAGAGGCATGGATCTAAAGAGCAGGTGGCTGAGCTCACAGCACGAAGGATCCTGTCCACTTCCTCAGGTCCAACCAGTTCAAACTGTTCCCAGATAACTGGGCAAGACTCCACCTCGGGTATCTCCTCTGGACTTGCAAGAAGGCTGGCATTCAACTGTGAGCAAATCCAAGCAATTTTATCCGACAGGTGCTGAGAAAATTCCTCTGCATGTCCTTTGCATTGAAATATACATCCTACCCATTCAGTACAGGTCATTTGTATATCTTCTTCTATAAGAAGCAAGGAAAACTGCTTACAGAGTACTTGCTTAATGACCATTTGTTTAGTGATGGTTTGGACTTACAACAGTGTTGAAAAAACTGACTTACAACTGGTCCTCACACTTACGACCGTCGCAGCGTCCCCACGGTCGCATAATCACGATTTGGATGCTTGGCAACTAGTTCGCATTTATGACTGTCACAGCATCCTGTAGTCATGTGATTGCTATTTTCAACCTTCCCAGCTGGCTTCTGGCAAGCAAAATCAATGGGGAACCACGTGATTGGCTTAATGACTACATGGTTTGCTTAACACGCACGGTGATTAGCTTAATGGCCGCCGCAAAAAAGGTCGTAAAATCAGGTCAGATTCACTTAATGGCTGCTTCGCTTAGCAACCGAAATTCCAGTCCCAATTGTGGTTGTTAAGCGAGGACTACCTGTATACAAACTCTTGTTTCTTGCAGGAGCAGCAGGGTGGAGGAGAGATGTTTACGTCCACAACTACTGTATATACTGAAGTTCTAAAAATCATACATTAAATCCTACACTAAAGTTTTGTTGAACCCTAAAC
Source organism: Charina bottae (assembly GCA_023362775.1). NCBI lineage: Eukaryota > Metazoa > Chordata > Lepidosauria > Squamata > Charinaidae > Charina > Charina bottae. Next base: position 92,998,323 of record JALMGJ010000004.1, on the reverse strand, counting down.
TGATGTTCATTCCGTCTCTAAAAAGAAGTTAAGCTAAAGCAAGGAAGAAACTTGTTTTTTTTTCCAATACCAGAGGATATTTTAATTGCAACATGTGTGGGGTTTTTTTTTTTTTTTTTGCTTTTTGCTTGAAGGATATTTAGGAATTCTAATTATTCTGGGGATGTTATTTTAGTTGTTTTGGCAGCTGTGAAATCTAATCCAAAACTAGCCTGCCTTTTTTTTCCTTCTGATTCCAAGCCCTGCAATGTTACTGCATATTCAATGTCTGGTGAAGATTATAGTTTTTAAATTCAAATAGGTTGATACCGAAGTGGGACCATGTCACAGTAGAGTCTGTTGACAGGGAAAGGGATAATCATAAAATCTCCCTGCTTTAGAGGGTCTGAGAAACTTCTTGTTGCCCAATCAGTACAAACACATGTCAGCTTCCCACTCCACCCCACAGACTAATTTAGTACAGTTTAGGCTACAAGTATGTTACAAGCAATAACAAATGGAGCACACACAGAGCAAAAAAGTTCAGATGATGCAAGCAGATGGCCAAAGCCACAGGCTGTAGAGTAAGTCGAACACCTGATGCACACACATGCAGCATCATACTTATACCATTTAGAAAACATTTATCTCACTTGACAGCTGGGAAACACCAAGCTTGAGACAAAGTCTTGAAGGATAGTTGGTGAATCTGTGACATGAAATGTTTAAACCTAAAAAGAAATAATCACCCCCTGTGCAGCAGAACTACTGCCAAACTAAAGTGAAGTTAACTGCATCTTTGCACCAAAGTTATTTTAAAAATGCCAATAGTATCAGCTGGGCAGGAGTAGTTTGGTAAGTGTCAGGATTGCAGCAGGAATGGAGGGGAAATTTAACTCTTTTCTTTTCCCAGGAAAAGTGAATCCCCTGATTTGGTAGGTGCTGGGGGAAGAGTGACCTTGGGACTAGATGGGCCTTTGTGGACATGAGACTAGAGAGGCCTTTGATCTTATTTACCATTCTTTAATTCTAAAATGAAAGGTGTAATATGAGGATCCAGGGCCACATGCAGCCCCAAAGCCCATGGCCCATTCAAAAGCTGCTAGCGAGTTACAGTTCTTAATGCAACAAAACTGTCCAGTGTTGATATGTCTATGAAGGTTCTCAGTCATCCAGGTGGAATTGTCTGTAGCTTGAATCATGTCAACTGGATTTCTATTTTCTCAGTGGAAACGTTTCGCTCCTTATCCAAGGAGCTTCTTCAGTCTGAGCAAAGTTAGTAAGGGAATCCTAAATATGTTTCTAGGTAGCTGTGTGACCTTACACCTGGGGCTAGGTCATGGTTATATTGAGATGTTATTTTGTCCTTTTATCATCTAAAGGAGGATCGTTAAGATCACCATGCTGCTGTTGAGCTTGTGAAATGGTCTTAATCTTCCTAGGCACAGAAGACAAAGCAGGGAGGAAGATGGGGGAAAGATTGTGCCTGAGGCCCCCACCTCTATTCAAGGAAGGATTTTCCAAGTTGGCATTTATTATCCATTGATAAAAGGACTTAAAATAACATCTCAATATAACCATGACCTAGCCCCAGGTGTAAGGTCACACAGCTACCTAGAAACATATTTAGGATTCCCTTACCAACTTTGCTCAGACTGAAGAAGCTCCTTGGATAAGGAGCGAAACGTTTCCACTGAGAAAATAGAAATCCAGTTGACATGATTCAAGCTACAGATATGTCCAGTGTTGATGCTAATTTTATGTTGATTTTTTTTCTTATAGCAGGGGAGAGCAACCTGTAGGCTTCCAGAATTTGCTAAATGATAGGTCCAAGTAGCACTACCCAGCATGGCCAATGTTGAGAAATTCTAGCAGTTGTAGTTCAGAGTATGTTAAAATTTTACCTGTTGATTTTTAATTGTTGTTGCATTTTCTCCAAGATAGCATTTTAGCTTTGTAATAAACCTGTGACACAGCTTAGGCCATGGAGCTACTACATGATTTTTCCCATGGTCAGTCCACTACACAAGGTACTAAGAATCAGCAGACCTGGAGACAGCAGTCCTGAAAGTCTTCTTGGAAGAAGTACTAGAAATTTGCTAAACAAGGAGCAGATTTTCTCCATATATTTTAGTTAAATCATCTCTTCATATTATAGTTTAGAAAAATAGTAACAAACCCTCCCAAATGTTTGGACAAGGTTGGAACAAGTGAAATTTTATACTGTATGTTAGAAACATCTGTTAAACTATCTCATTTGGAAAGACAAAAAAAGCTTTCAGGCCTTGATTCCTTCATTTAAATTTCATACTCTCTTCTATCTTTGTTAATCATAACTACCAGAGTATTCTGAGAAGCAAGCAAAATTAGGTTAGGTTTACCTTATTTTCAAACAACTCAGTCAGGGCAAAGAAAAAGAATTAAGACATTTTCTAAAGCCATCCAGCCTTTTAAGACCTTTGGTGTACCCAATCCTACCTCTGGTTAAATGCTCCCAGGCTGGATGGTTTCAGCAAAGGTTCCTGAAGCAATCCAGTCTGGAATTGCTTTGGTGAATACTGGGATGAAGATTCTTCCCAGCCTTCTCTCTCCTCCCCCAGCAGTGGCCAAAATGCTTCCAGGCTGGATAGTATTAGGAATTTTAAACACTGGGCAGGAAGGATGAAAGAAGTCCAGGAACACTGATAGCCTAAGTGGGAAGGAGGTGGAAGGAGGGTATGCAGTATCTCCTCCCTCCCCCCATGGCTGGTAGGCAACATTGACCTGCTGGAGGGAAGATATAGCGCGTGCTCAGTCAACTCCCCTGCATGAGCTGGTAAGGACTATTGATGGTTCTGAAGCAGGGAGACTGCACTGCTGCCTCCTTCTTAAAATGCCAACACTTCCAGCACTTTCCTCCCTATGGGAGGGAAAACAGTTGGGGGGCACTCCTTGCCTCTCTCAGGCCATCAGTGCATAAACCAGAACACAACTCAACTCTTCTTAGTGTCACTCCAGTTAGATGCCAAGGCATCAAGAAGAATATTTCAGAATCTGGTAATCTTAGAGCATGTTTCCATATTTTTGTACCTTCTGCTAGGGATTTTTTTAATAAACTAGCAGGGATGCCAGAACTGCAGCATAAAACTGGGGAAATACCAGTCAGAATAGGACAGATGGTAAGCCCAAAGGAAATTAAGACAGACAGAAGGACCAGGCATTTTAAGGATTAGCAGCATTTGTTTCAAAGCAAACTGTCTTAACTGTCTCATCTCCACCACTCTCTCCCACAACATTCTGTACAGTATCATACCTGCAAATAAACATGCTGGCATGCAGCATCACTAGAAACATCCCAGTAGACTATTGGGCCATTCCAACAATCCACTGAGTTAGTAGTGACTTTTAAATCCAGAGCCAATCTCTTAAATATGACCAAGTGGGATCTCTTTGCCTCCCTTATTTGTGGATGAGAAGTGCATTGTGGGAAATTTAAAATGGGTGGTGTGCAGTTGCCTGCTAGTTAAGACAGAGTTTGGATGGGAGCAAAGGAGATTCTGTGGCCTGAAAAAATAAGGGTCAGTGCTGTTGTGCTCTTATCAGGTACTCCTCTTACCAGGAGTATGGCCTTGAAGAAAATATGCAGCAAACATTAGCAAAATATGAGCATACTTGGGAAAACAGGAAGGTCTGAAAAAGAAACACAAGATTGTCCTGCCTTGACTTTCTTTGGTATAAGAGGTAGGGAAGGAGAAACATTGTTGAGTCCTTGGTGTTCTCTGAGCCTTGTTGCTTTCTTGCAGACTTATCCTAATCAAAGAACTATTAACTCAGTCAATCAACCAAGCAGCAAACAACAGCCCAATCAAGGAACTCCCAAGCAGAGAACAACACCTCCACCAACACAAGCAGGACAAGCCACGGTATATAAACAGAGAGCAAGCCCCACTCCCTTTTCGCACTGAAGATGTTGCCTAGTGTGGCAATGAAATGTCTACAAGAAAACAACAAGGCCCTCAACAAGGACTCCACAGTTCAACCCTGAGCTACAAATATTCTCTTCGATAGGAGAAACATTGCCAGGTTTTTAAGATTCTGCTAGTTTGGTGTAGTGGTTAAGGCATCAGTCTAGAAACCGAGAGACCGTGATGGATTTAGAAGTCGCACACTAGGCACAAAGCCAGCTGGGTGACCTTGGGCCAGTCACTTTCTCTCAGCCCTAGGAAGGAGGCAATGGTAAACCACTTCTGAAAAAGCTGCCAAGAAAACAAAACTGCAAGGACTTGTCCAGGCAGTCTCTGAGAATCGGACACGATTGAATATATGTATACATATACATATACATATACATATACATATACATATACATATACATATACATATACATATACATATACATATACATGTACATCATTGGCGATCACTCGTAGCCGAGTAAGATTGCCTTCCAAGGGTAAAATTTTAACAATGGATCCGTAAGTGGCTGTAAAGGCCAATTCTGGATCCACACAACCTCCCACAATGAGGGCATAGGTTTCCGGGTGGGAGACGGTCATGATGAGGGTTTGCTTGACGTGCCTTCCTTTTAGCTCTTTTCTCCCTTTCGCCCTGTACTCGTGCTTCTTCAAAGTCCATAGCGCCTTTAATAAAGGCTGACCTCCAAATGAAACGCTCAAGAGTTAGGGCTTCCCAGTTCTCAATGCTGATATTGTTGTTGTTTATTCGTTCAGTTGCTTCTGACTCTTCGTGACTTCATGGACCAGCCCACGCCAGAGCTTCCTGTCGGCCGTCACCATACCCAGCTCCCCCATGGTTGAGTCTGTCACCTCCAGAATATCATCCATCCATCTTGCCCTTGGTCGGCCCCTCTTCCTTTTGCCTTCCACTTTCCCTAGCATCAGCTTCTTCTCCAGGGTATCCTGTCTTCTCATTATGTGGCCAAAGTACTTCAGTTTTGCCTTTAATATCATTCCCTCAAGTGAGCAGTCTGGCTTTATTTCCTGGAGTATGGACTGGTTTGATCTTCTTGCAGTCCAAGGCACTCTCAGAATTTTTCTCCAACACCACAGTTCAAAAGCATCTATCTTCCTTCGCTCAGCCTTCCTTATGCTCCAGCTATCGCAGCCATAGGTTACTACAGGGAATACCATTGCTTTAACTATGCGGACCTTTGTTCTCAGTGTGATGTCTCTGCTCTTAACTATTTTATCAAGATTTGCCATTGCTCTCCTCCCAAGAAGTAGACGTCTTCTGATTTCCTGGCTGCAGTCAGCATCTGCAGTAATCTTTGCGCCTAGAAATATAAAGTCTGTCACTGCCTCCACGTTTTCTCCCTCTATTTGCCAGTTATCAATCAAGCTGGTTGGCATAATCTTGGTTTTTTTGAGGTTTAACTGCAACCCAGCTTTTGCACTTTCTTCTTTCACCTTCGTCATAAGGCTCCTCAACTCCTCCTTGCTTTCAGCCATCAAAGTGGTATCATCTACATATCTAAGATTGTTAATGTTTCTTCCAGCAATTTTAACTCCAGCCTTGGATTCCTCAAGCCCAGCACGTCGCATGATGTGTTCTGCGTACAGGTTGAATAGGTAGGGTGAGAGTATACAGCCCTGCCGTACTCCTTTCCCAATCTTAAACCAGTCCGTTGTTCCGTGCTCTGTTCTTACCGTTGCTACTTGGTCGTTATACAGATTCCTCAGGAGGCAGACAAGATGACTTGGTATCCCCATACCACCAAGAACTTGCCACAATTTGTTATGATCCACACAGTCAAAGGCTTTAGAATAGTCAATAAAACAAAAATAGATGTTTTTCTGAAACTCCCTGGCTTTTTCCATTATCCAGCGGATATTGGCAATTTGGTCTCTAGTTCCTCTGCCTTTTCTAAACCCAGCTTGTACATCTGGCAATTTTCGCTCCATGAATTGTTGGAGTCTACCTTGCAAGATCTTGAGCATTACCTTACTGGCATGTGAAATAAGTGCCACTGTTCGATAGTTTGAACATTCTTTAGTGCTTCCCTTTTTTGGTATGGGGATATAAGTTGGTTTTTTCCAATCTGATGGCCATTCTTGTGTTTTCCAAATTTGCTGGCATATGGCATGCATCACCTTGACAGCATCATCTTGCAAGATTTTAAACAGTTCAGCTGGGATACCGTCGTCTCCTGCTGCCTTGTTATTAGCAATGCTTCTTAAGGCCCATTCAACCTCACTCTTCAGGATGTCTGGCTCTAACTCACTGACCACACCATCAAAGCTATCTCCAATATTATTATCCTTCCTTTACAGATCTTCCGTATATTCTTGCCACCTTTTCTTGATCTCTTCTGCTTCTGTTAGGTCCTTACCATCTTTGTTTTTGATCATACCCATTTTTGCCTGGAATTTACCTCCAATGTTTCTAATTTTCTGGAAGAGGTCTCTTGTCCTTCCTATTCTATTGTCTTCTTCCACTTCCGCACATTGCTTGTTTAAAAATAATTCCTTATCTCTTCTGGCTAACCTCTGGAATTTTGCATTTAATTGGGCATATCTCCCCCTATCACTGTTGCCTTTTGCTTTCCTTCTTTCTTGGGCTACTTCCAGTGTCTCAGCAGACAGCCATCTTGCCTTCTTGGTTTTATTTTTCTTTGGAATGTTTTTTGTTGCCGCCTCCTGAACAATGTTGCGAACCTCTGTCCATAGTTCTTCCGGGACCCTATCTACTAAATCTAGTCCCTTAAATCTATTCTTCACCTCCACTGCATATTCCTTAGGAATATTAGTGAGCTTATATCTAACTGATCTGTGGGTCTTCCCTATTCTCTTTAGTCTGATTCTAAATTTTGCAATAAGAAGTTCATGATCTGAACTACAGTCAGCTCCAAGTCTTGTTTTTACCGACTGTATAGATGTCCGCCACCTTTGGCTGCAAAGGATGTAGTCAATCTGATTTCGGTGTCGACCATCTGGTGAAGTCCATGTATAAAGTCGTCTTTTAGGTTGTTGGAAGAGAGTGTTTGTTATGCACAGTGAGTTGTCTTGGCAAAATTCTATCAGCCTATGTCCTGCTTCATTTTGTTCTCCCAGACCATGCTTGCCTGTAATTCCAGGTGTCATCTGACTACCCACCTTAGCATTCCAGTCTACTGTAATGAAAATAACATCTCTTTTTGGTGTATTATCCAGTAGGTTCTGCAGATCCTCATAGAACTGATCTACTTCTGCTTCTTCAGCATCTGTGGTTGGGGCGTATATTTGGATCACTGTGATGTTAAATGGCTTACCCTGAATTCGAATTGAGATCATTCTATCGTTTTTTGGATTGTATCCAAGCACTGCTTTAGCCACTTTATTATTAATTATGAAGGCTACTCCGTTTCTTCTGTGGTCCTCTTGTCCACAGTAGTAGATCTGGTGGTCATCTGATGTGAAGTGGCCCATTCCAGTCCATTTCAGTTCACTGACACCTAAAATGTCTATATTTAATCTTGACATCTCACCAATAACCACATCCAATTTGCTCTGGCTCATAGATCTTACATTCCAGGTTCCTATGGTGTGTTGATCTTTAGAACATCGGATTCGTCGTTCACCACCAGCACCGTCGGCCGCTAGCCGTCCTTTCAGCTTTGAGCTAGCTGCGTCATCACATCTGGGGCTAGTTGAACGTTTCCTCTGTTCCTCCCCAGTAGCATTTTGACCATCTTCCGACCTGGGAGTCCCATCTTCCGATGGTATACCGACATATCTCTGGTTGTACTGATCCATTTAGTTTTCACGGCAAGAATACTGGGGTGGGTTGCCATTACCTTCCCCAGGGATCATATTTAGTCTGACCTCTCTGCCACGACCTTCCCGTCTTGGGTGTCCCTTCACGGTTTAGCTCATGGTTTCATTGAGGTGCTCAAGCTCCAGCACCACGACAAGGTAACGATCTCCTTTGCTGGAGACAAATTTATATAGTAATTACTATTATTCTAGAAAAGACTACAAGATGCAGAATTAACCCATGATTTGATCCAGTGTGTCTTGAGATAATTACAAATAATAATAATAATGATTACTACTACTACTACTAATATCTGAAGGCATAGCAAAACATATGGCATTTTATCTAGACAATCAGTTTTAAAGACCTTATTATATTTACCAGACTGGCCAACATTCATCCCTACTGAAGTGGGAAATATTTTTGGACATCTGAAAGTAAACACTTTTGATCTGATTCCTTAAATTCTTATTTTTTTTCTAGCTACAATAATTACATGTCAACAGTGTCCAATGTATTTAGAGCTAGGCCTGTGCAAAGCGACTTTCATTTGTTTCGATGAAGCCATTTGTGCCATGGAGATGAGTGATTTACTTTGCCGAAATGAAGTAACCTGATTCACCTCAATGAAGCAATTTGGGTGCCTGAAATTGTTTCAGGTGAATACTGCAGGGCAGGAAGTGCTCCCAAAGTTTTTGGTGTTTGGTTCAGAACGTTCTTCACCCTACACCTTCCAGCCAAAATCATTCATCTAGCCATCCATACCTTTGTTATACACCAAGGGCATTCCAGGTTTAACGACAAGCCAATAATGTGCACCAAAGCTACCTAGCTTGGAAGCCCTTCAGCCAGCAGGAAAAATGTCCTTTCAACCTTCTCCTGCAGCTCTTCTGAGGCCAAATTAATCTTTACCATTCTACTTTTGCATCAAACTAATTTTTCCAATGGATCACTTATATCTCTAACTCTCCAAGATGTATTCATTTTACGACTTGGTTTTCTTCATTTGAGCCTACGATGAGGGACAACATTTATGGCCATCGTGGATCGAATTAATCGATGGTCTGTCCAGCAGTCATCGGCACTCGTCATGGCTCTGGTGAGAAGTACATCATGATGATCTCTAGCACAGACAATTACATAATCTAAAAGATGCCAGTGCTTCGACCGTGGGTGCTTCCATGATGTTTTAAATTTATTTTTCTGGCGAAAGAGTGTGTTAGTAATGACAAGGTTATGCTCTGCACATTTAGTCAGAAGTAAGATTCCATTCATGTTGCTATTGTCAACTCCTTCTTTCCCAATGATCCCCGGCCACAAATCAAAGTCACGCCCAACTCTTGCATTGAAATCGCCCAGGAGGATAATTTTATCCTCCTTTGGTATCTCTGATAAGATGGTGTCCAGCTGGGTATAAAATTTTTCCTTGATATCCTCATCTGCATGTAGTGTTGGTGCGTAAGCACTTAGGATAGTTGCCTGTTGGTTTTTGGCGAGTTTTATTCGGAGAATTGAGAGTCGTTCGTTAATCCCAGTAGGAACTTCTGACAAGAGCTTCACAAGGTCGTTTTTGATAGCAAAGCCTACCCCATATATTCGTCGTTCTTGTTCAGGCAGTCCTTTCCAAAAGAAGGTATAACCTCCTTTTTTTCCTTCAACTGTTCTTCTCCTGCTCTTCGAGTTTCTTGGAGTGCTGCTATATCAATATTAAAACGTCTCAGCTCCCTTGCAATAATGGCAGTCCTACGTTCAGGTCGTTCACTATCCATATTGTCTTGCAGTGTCCGTATATTCCATGTTCCAAAATTCATGTGTTTTTTACGACCGCTAGATGGTGACCCCACTGGTCGCGGTAATCCAGTCAGGGAGAAAATGAGGAAGACTATGTTTAGGACACCTTTTCTAGCCCCCTCCCCATATGGGGTGAGCAGAGTGGATCCTAAATAGGGCTGCTCAGTCGTGGATACAGCTGCCGAACTACTCAACTGCCTCGATCCTTGAGTCAGGGCGACTGAATCCGTATCCACCGCCCATGTGCTGGTCCATGACTAGGAGCTTCCGGATTTCACAGTCCTGCCCCCATTGCCATTCGTCAATCGCCATGGGACTTTTGGTTGTTTTGGGTTTGGTGTGGTTGGAAGACGCCTGTGCGTGAATTTGTTTTATGTGTGGAGATCGGTGCACAACGATCAGCACACAACCTTCACAGAAAAAGGCTCTAATCCAATGGCATGGGTACCATGACAATTGGTGACCTTTTGTCTGCTGCAGCCTTCATCCACCTTTGCAGCCATTGTAACAATACACCTTGTTATCTTCTGCCTGTTCTGCCGTTGAGGACTTTCTTCGATCATTCTTTGTCTGGTTCCTCCCCCTGGACCTTACCGCCATGGGTGACCCTACCAGGAGTACATGACTCCCGACGGCATATACATATACATATACATATACATATACATATACATATACATATACATATACATATACATATACATATACATATACATATACATATACATTATTATAACATGTACATGTATACATGTGTGTGTGTGTGTATATATACACACACACACACACACACACACACATACAGTACATACACATACATATATACATACATACACACACTATATGCTATGCATATGGTGATGTTTAATACTTTTTTGTAACACCTGATCAGGACTTTTTCTATCCTTTTCTTAATTCTTATCTAACTTCTTGTGTCATTTTTGACCTTATAGTGTTTGCATGTCTTTCCTGTTCCTATTCATTTGGTTACAGGTTTGGCAAATCTTTGGGATGCCAAATGGTTTTGTCCTGCCAAGTGGAGCTGCCTCCTTCTAGGGATGCTACTGTTAGGTATACCATATCTGGACTGCAAAAATCCAGAAACCATTAGATGGCAGCAGAGATATGGGGAAAACTCTTAACTCTTTGCTGCCATTTAATGGTCCACTGCATTTTTGCACTCTGGATATAGCATGCTCAATCAGTGTGCTTGCAGATATTTCCTTTGGTACCCAGCCGTCTCCCTGCCCTGCCTGATATTTAATTAAAAAATGGGAAGCTGGCATGTTGAAAGGCATAACATCACCCTCCAGCACTATCTTTATTTATAGTTTTAATTCATTCCAGTATTATCCCTTCCTTTTATTTCACCTTTTTTTTTATTTAACAAGTTTCATAGTCTCTTAGGTTTCTCCTAGAAAAAGTCTTACATTCCCCATCCTATTAATGCAGGTTAAGACATCTGTGGCTTTCCAGATGTTCCTGTACCACAATTCCTAGCATCCCTCCCATTAACTATCCTGACCACAGCTGCTGGGAGATAGAGTTTGACAGCATTTAGAGGACCACCAGTTCCCTATCCCTGCCTTATAAACATTCTAAACATATATTGCCTTATCTGAGTTCATGAAAGAATGGTTTGTGGCACCACAAACCAACCAACCAACCAGCCAACATCATGTTTTGCAGACATATTGGAGAAGCTTCCCTAATCCAAAAACTAATTGCACACTGAAAATTCCAGCGCGCATTCAATTTAAATGAAACAGACATCCCTACACGCATATAGTTTCTCCCGCTGAAGTGAATGGGGAAACTGCTTCCTTGTTATTTTGGGTTGGAATGGCCTTTAAAATTTGATCAGGGAACAGCAGTTGCTACGGTGGGATATGAATAATCTACATACTTTGGTGACTTCTGCTTCTTGATCACTGCCTGAAAGTAATACGGTACTGGAATATGGTGGCTGCACTCCAGGGCGTTAGACTCAGTTCCACAGACAGACAGACTGTCTTCCCTGTGCTCCTGCCATTTCTCCTCCAGGCTGCCTATTTCCATGTCATCATTTCTGCTAGCTCTAAAGAAATACATTTTGAAATGTGTATAATAGTCATTATAATTCTTGGCCAGTTCAAATATTAAAACAGAAACATCTTTTCTACAGTATGAGTTGGCATTTAAATGCAGATTAATCAAAAAGTTGCGAATGAACATTTTTAACAAGCATCACTCATTTTCAGCAAAGAGAAACTGCCTAAACAGATGTAAAAAAATGATGTGGGAGGAGACGGTAAATTACAGCTGGCAGAAAATATCAGAAAATAGATTATTTTAATTGCACCATGTAACTAACCAATATGAAGCAGCAAGAGTTAGTTTGGGGGGTGGTTGTTGTGTTTCAGATTCAGATTCAGAGGAAGACAGTGAAACAATAAGCTGCCTGCCAGATAGATTTTCTATGCAGCTTGTGGGATGCTGGTGGGTATTTCTTTTTCTTTTCTTTTTTTTCTTTTGTTAGAATTTAGTCATCTTTACTTTCCCTTTATTTCTACTCAAAACATATAGCTCCCTTTTCTTTTTGTAATACAGATTCTGAAGTTGCAATATTAGATGAATGCTGTTAACATCTACCAACCATAAAACCATATTGGTGGTGACCTCACTGAGGTGGGCGGGAAGGGAAGGATGCCGTTAAATTCTTTTGTAATGAAAGATATAGAATAGTAATGAAAAATATGAAGACACAGGCAGGCCAATTAATATCTCTAGTCATTTTCCCCATACCTTTATATATGTGGGGCATCATTTCCCATTTTTCCCAACCTGCATGATTAATTAGCCAGGAACAATGGAAGCTGAAATGAAGGGGAAGGCTAGTTATCCTTCTTAAAAGAAGATACCAGGAAGGGTTATTCAAGGGTTAACTTTTTGCTGGAGCGGTGTTGAGACAAAAAATATATACTTTTTTGAACACATTCAAACATTACAATGAAAAATTCTACATCCTCCTCCTTGGTAAATTAGGGGATCCTCAAATCCTTTCCACTAGGCAAAGTTGAAGAAGGGGGGGGGAAAGGACTGGAGGGGTTTGAGTTTCCTTCAAAAGAGTAATTGTCTGGAATTTCTTTCCTTCTTTCCTCTCTATCCAGCATTTTCCAATTGGTCTCTGAGTTCAGCTTCTATCCACAACCTCCCTTCCTCCTCCCTTTGGGCCACTCTTTTTCTTTTCTTATCCTGTTGCCTGATCATACCTCTCATAAACTTTAGCCAGATCTGTCATTACCCAACTAGGTAATTGCTACCTAGTTGGGTAATGAAACACCTGCAAGCAAACAACCAAGCTCAGAGAGCACCAAAGACTCCACAGTTTACTTAATATTATTATTAAGGTCCTTTGCCACATATTTGTAAATAAACTCCTCCAACTGAGGAATTAATTTGTCCAATAATTGTGCATGGCTTAGAGTCATTGAATCAAGCACAGCAGCATCTATGGAGAACAGCTCAATGACTCCTGAATTATTAATTCTCAAAAATTATTATGTATTTCAGTAAATTTAATAATTCAAAATTTAATATGGTAAATATGTTCAGAGCTATGTCAGTATTTACACTAGCAAAGCTAAAGGAATCAGCCTTTCTCATTGTTTTTAAAAACAATGTTAATCACCAGAGCATTCATCAAATGATCTGGTTCCTCCTGGGTAGTAACAATCACCCTATAAATTCCAGAGTGCACTTCTCAGGCTCACTGGGTTAAAAAGTAGAATTGTTTTTTTTCTAATAATGTTCTGGATTGTTCTGCAGGAGGGAGGGGAAATCATTTTCTTAATATATTGTATTATATTGTTCAAGGTTTCTACTTTGATGGGAAAAGGTTGGTTTAGTATTTTTTAAAATATCCATTCAATATGTAAACATTTGGTCGTTATCTAAAGAATTCTTACAACCAAGTAGACTTTGAGCCTGAGTTTCTCTTACCCAGGTATGGGGAACCCATCCCCTTTGAGATATTGCTGAAATCTCAGCAACCCCAGCCAGCATGGGCAATGGTGGAGGATGCTGGGAGTTGCAGTTGAACAACATCTGGAGGGGTACAAGTTCCTTGTGCACACTCCAGCAACAGCATCCAGTGGCACATAATCGTCTTTGGAAATGGAAACTACTTCCAAAAGCTGACTGTAATATGTTATGGGAGGGAACTCATTGGATTCTGTTTATTGCACTTATGCAGGGCTGATTTATTTTAGCAAACTGTGATCTGGTGATACATGGCTGAAACAGTAAACCTGAACCATTAGAAATAACTATAAGAATCTTATAACCTGTTCATTTGGGGGTAATTTCTTATTTATGATTAAAACCCATGAATGTTAGGATAGGGGGGATGAGAAGCAATGGATAAGGAATGCCAGCTACCAGAATATGAAAGTATAGGAGGGGAATATAATTAGAAACTCCAAGTCCACTACCACAGGTTTTGACCTTTCTGGTAGTAAGCTAATACTGCATAATACCTGTAAATTCCTAGTATAAAACAATGGCTCATATAAGCAGCAAAAACGTTTCTGATAAAAACTTAATTTTCCTGAACATTCTCTCTGAAAAGGCAGTAGAAACAATTATGGCATTTCTATAGCCTATCTCAGATTAGTCTGTTACCACAGTTGTGTTGAATACTTTTTCATATGTCATTAGAAATTATTCATTTCTTAATATAATGCTGTGAACTCAGTAATAGTAGTCAATATTACTGTAAGTTAGTGATTCTCAGCTTTTCTTTTTTACTTTTTCATAGCTTAAAATTAATACAAATATATTTCATTGTGCATTTATAACAAGACATCTCAGGACTTAATTGGGCCCTGTAATTCAAGGTATTATTTTAGCAAGAGAGAAATACATTGCAGAACTACAGTAAAATATTTCTATTGCTAGTTCCAATGAAATATGATTTAATTTTCGATTAGTTTTCCTATCACCGGTTCCTTCTGATACCAATTCAAGGCCCATGCAATATTTTTCCAGGGTGTTCTGCTATTTCAGTTCTTTTTAGATGTCAGGATGCTCAGGGACGCATGTTTATATGCAGGGAACCCGCAGCCAATCATTGCTAACTCTTTCAGCCCAATGTCTGAGCTCAAAGTACTGACAGCCAATCAGTGATCAGTTGCTGCTCAGATACAGTCTGCATTGTCCTGTTCCCCTTTTGAAAGAAATAAAAGGGGGCCATTGCCAAAATTGGGCCATTGCCCCATGCTGGCATCTGTCCCCTTCTGTATTTGGACTCTTTTGTCCAGTCAAGCCAATGAACTGCTTCTATGGGACTTGGGAGGCTGGGATCCAAGTGAGATCACAGGTGCCTCTTCCAGTGCAAGAAAGTGAACCAAGCCATTTAGACAAAATCCAAACCCCACCCCCATCAATTTTCATTCAATTTGATGAAAGAGAATTTGCTTTTGAGATTTATCTTACATTATAAGTACTCTTGCACATTTTGAATTTATGAGGTAGCCAAAAGTTGTGTGATAATCTTGTATCTTTAATGGTACTATCATCTCTCCAGTATTTGGGACACTTCTTATCTTCCTATGATTCAATGAAATACTAATGAAGATATTATGAGTAAAACTCCTCTATTGGGCTTTTTATGGATGAGAATGTGGGCAGTCAGGAAGGTTTCAAGGATGATAAAACAATTATACGGTAATAAGGAATAGCACCACCAACCATAATACCCCCTTATCACCTTCAATAATAAGGTAATCTTTAAAAAAGAGAAATCCAAAAGAAAGTCTCAAGCACCTTGAGAATAAGAAAAAACAGGCATTGATTTTACGGGGGAAGAAAAAATGTTCAAGAAAGATTTTGGCATAGCATTAAAATGACTTTAACTATTTTGGCCAATCTACTCCGAGGCATACGCTCTATAATTATTTTGAAATAACATACAATGCATATTTGTCATGGTGATACCCATATATTTTATTTTTTTCTCAATCTTAAAACCCGTTTTCTTCATCAATTCGGTTTGATCCTCTAATTTCATATTTTTTGTTAACATCTTTGCTTCTGACTATTATTCTTAAAACCTGCTAGTGTACCAAATTCTTTTAATTCTCCCTGTCTCTATTCCTCTTAGTGGATCCTCCAGAGTCAACACCAAATCATCAGCAAATGCCCTTAACTTATAAGTTTCTTTGTTAATATTTATTCCCACAATTCTCTTGTCTTATATCTCTATTCAATATTTCAAGAACTAAAATAAACAGGAGAGGAGACAACGGGCATCCCTGTCTTGTCCCTTTTTGTTTCTCACAGGGTTTTTGTATCTCACAATTTTCATTGACAATTATTTGTGCTCTCTGTGAAGTGTAGATCCATCTTACCCATTTAATAAAATTCTCTCCAAAATTCATATCTTCCAAAATTGTCAAAGTCTTTCTTTGTGTCTAAGACAATCAATGTGGCTTGTTTTTTCATTCTGTTGCTCCAAGTATTCCATTATGTCCAACACATTTCTTATATTATCCTTCAACTGTCTTTTAGGGAAAAACCCACATTGATCCTCATGAATAAATTCTTGCAAAATTATTTTCAATGTCTCAGCTAAAATCATTGTAAACAACTTATAGTCATTTTCAATAATGATATTGACTGATAGTTCCTTGTTAAAATCAAATCATATCCCTCCTTAGGTATTAATACTATATTAGCCTCTTTCCAGTTCTCTGGCATCTTTCCTCTCTGTAAAATAGAATTGATTGTATTTTGTAAAAGTTGTAAAAGTTCATCCCCAAAGCATTTATAGTAAGAAGCTGGTAACCCATCTGGTCCAGGCACCTTTCCTGTTTTCGTCTCTTTTATCGCTTCGCATACTCTTATTGTTGGGGTCCATTCATAATCTGTTTCTGTTTCTCTGTAATCTTTGGTAAATTTTGTTTCTTTAAATATTCATCTATTTTCTCCAGATAAATTTCTTGTCCTTTATATAAATTAGAATAATATTGATGAAATACTTCTTGCAAAACCACATTATCTGTTATAACAGTACCTCCCTCTTGTAATTTCAATATCATTTTCTTTTCTTTTTCTTTTTGTAATTTGTATGCCAATTAGTCTGTCCTTAAGTCTTTTATAGAACATTGCTTTATCCTCATTTGGGGCATAAATTCCCCCCAAAATTATGTTAAGACATGGAATGAAGTTAAAAAAGATATGTTAAGATAGGAAAAATTAAAATTGTCATTGCTGGGGAGAATTTCTGTGATAAAAATAAATGTTTTGCCTATAATGATATTTTTGTTTCAGACAATACTGGTTTTGAAAACTAATCCACCATTTAAACAGTGGCAAAAGGATATATCTAAGTTTGTATGGCAAGGGGGAAAAAAAACCAATGTGTTTTCTTTAGGAAAATGCTGAAGACCAACAGTCAGCTTGGATTTGAATATGACCTACTAAAATCAGTCACCAAAACAAAACATAAGGCATACACTTGTAATTTTATATGATTTTTGGAACAACTCTATTGAATTAGTGGTGAGGTGAGAATCTTCACAGAGTCATAGAAAGTAAGGGTTGAAAGGGACCTTGGAGATTTAGCCCAACTCTCTGTCTAGTACAGGAATCCAGAACAGTGGTACAGCGCTTTACATGACAGTTCAGATACTTAAAAACAGCTATCATTTCTCTCTGTAGTCTTAACTTTTCCTGGCTAAACATTCCCAATGCCACCAACAGTTCCTTAAATTTTTCCTTTCAGTCCTTTGTCATCTTAGCTGCTGTTTTCTGGACACACTTGAGTTTGTCAGTGTCCTTCCAAAAATGTAAGAAAATGTATAGACTACTGCAATGCGCTCTACATGGGGCTACCCTCGAAGAGTATCCGGAAGCTACAGCTGGTCCAGAATGCGGCTGTGCGAGTAGTCTTAGGAACCCCAAGGAGGGCACATATAACACCATTGCTGCATGAGCTGCATTGGGTACCAGTCTGGTTCTGGGTCCAATTCAAGGTGTTGGTTATCACCTTTAAAGCCCTACATGGCATGGGTCCAGGTTACCTGAGGAACCGCCTCACCCCCATTACATCGACCCATCCCACCCGGTCAGGAAGAGAGGGCATGTTACGGACCCTGTTCATGAGGGATTGCTAATTGGCAGGGTCCACGAGGAGGGCCTTCTCTGCCGTGGCACCCGCCCTTTGGAACAGCTTACCCCTGAAGGTAAAGACAGGCCCCCACTCTCCCAGCCTTCTGGAAGGGGGTGAAGACATGGTTATGCCACCTCGCTTGGGATGGGAGGGGGGATAGCCATTCATGGGGGTGGCTGGCACTGTGAAGATCCTATTGCCATCTTGAATTTTATATTTTATGCTTTTGTATTTTTATACTTGTACCTGTATTTATGTGTTATTTATACTTGTATCAATATTATACTATTGTGTTTTTACTGATTGCCATTTTATTATTTATAAGCTGCCCAGAGTCATTGTATACGAGATGGGCAGCAGAGAAATTTGACAAATAAGTAAAAAAATACAGGTAGCCTTCAGATAACAACTATAATTGGGACCAGGAACTCCATTGCTAAGCAATGCAGTCATAAAGCGAATCATGTGACCGCACCGACTTACTATTGCAGTTCCAGCAGTTCTGGTTGCGGTTGTTAAGCGAATCACACATGGTCATTAAGCACAACATCACATGGCCACAACTTGTGACTTCCTGCTGGCTTCCTCATTGACTTTGCTTGTCGGAAACCAGCAGTGAAGGTCGCAAATGGTGATCACCAGGTGGGGTCCTTCTCCATGCTGTACCCCACATCCATGGCCCATGTACACTTGGGCTCCCGCACCACTCCGGGTAAGGGCACGTCTGACTCAGGGGTGGGAAGAATCTTCCTCCTAGCCCCCAGGGCTTTCAACTTCTTTAGCAGTCCATTTGGAGGCTCTCTCTAGTCACCTCGCTCCACTCTCTTACTCCCCCCATCTGGGAGAGGCACCTTTGTGCTCTGGGTATTCCTGCTGACCTTCATCGGTAGACATGGTGTCTCCGTGCAAGGTAGCTGTTTGGAGTCTGATCTTTCTGTGATGAATCTGGTACTCAGTTATTAATTCAGAGTCTCTCAATCACACGCCACCAGAGGATGAAGAAGAGCTCTTTATTAATACAGGTGATCAGTCCAAGTCAAAGATCAGACTGAGGAAAGCCCGCG
This sequence comes from Charina bottae, assembly GCA_023362775.1. Lineage (NCBI taxonomy): Eukaryota > Metazoa > Chordata > Lepidosauria > Squamata > Charinaidae > Charina > Charina bottae. Next base: position 92,979,606 of record JALMGJ010000004.1, on the reverse strand, counting down.
CAATTGCTGTTACAAAACTCCTAGTACCCGCCTCTCCATACCAGCTCCCCCAAATGCTGATTTCTCTCTAACATTCTCCTAACTCCCAGCTGCAAATCATTTAGCTAACAAGCACTGATAGCGCCAACTAAGCTGACCTTGGAACTATTCAGGCCATCTCAACAATTTCAATCAGCATATCAAAATGCCTACTACATGCATGCTAAAACACTTACTACAATACCTATACAATAATACAATACTACAATACCCATCATATATACTGGAAGGATACAAAATCCTGCCAGCTCTGATGTATGCTGCCCAACACTTCTTTCCATCTTGATGTAGAGTCATTAGTGTATACTTACCGAGTACAATTGTTCAATCAGTTAGTAGCCATCTAATGATAGCATAGTCAAGCCCACATTTTACTTTATTTAATCTATTCTAGATTTTTGCCCAGTATTGATGTTAAATTAGCTAGTTTGTAATTTCTCAGGCCTTCATGCTTTGTCTTCCTAAATATATAAATATTGGCCCTTCTCCAATCCTCTGGCATTAAACCCATCCACCATAATTTCTCAAAGATCACAGAAAGATCCTCTGAGATGACATTCACAAGCTCCTTCAAGAATCTCAACTATAATTGCTCTGGTCTTGGGAACTTAAGCTCATTCATGGTTGCTAGGTGCTTCCTAACCATCTGTTAACTTACCTTGGATTGCCACTTCCTGCTTTTATCAGTTGTTCCATGTGAACAGAGTTCCCTTCTGGGGAGAACTGAAGCAAAATAGGAATTAAAAACTTCTGCCTTCTCCCTGTCACCTGGTAACATCCTACCATCCTGTCCTAGCAGTAGGCCCACCACTTCCTTTTTCTTTTGTTTACTCAGGGATGTTAGCTAAATGAGGCAACAATCTGTTTTAATAATAATTTGTTTTGTTGGCATTTTAAAATGAGAAGTATCAAAGTAGGAAATAATTAGGATGTACTAATGTGTTTTAATAAAAGATGTATTATTTCATCAAAGATGAAAAACAGTCACAAAAATGCCAACAATATAAGGGTTCTCAAACTTTGCAGTGCCAGGAACAACTTAACATTTCAAATAGGAATGATCATTCTTACCACCTTGATAGTAAATTTACCACCCTTCAATAGAACTTCCTTAGGATTCTGTTCAATTCTCCAAAATGTGTCCCTAGTGCAGTTTTAAGGCTTGAAGCTACTGTTCCAAGCATTAAGGCCCAGGCTTGGACGAGAATTTTAACTTCATGGCTCAGAATTGTTTGATCCTACAGGGCTGTTTCCTCGGGTACTGACAGTCATTGGTATCAAACTTGTATGGAGGAATTATATAGTCTCATCCTTTCTCCTGAACATATAGGACAATTAACCCTTGTGGAGGCCAAATCAATGGTAAAATAATGAATTAAGGTCATTGATCATCAGAATTATCTCACCAGCGTTCCTGAATCTTATCTCCAAATGTTAGACCGCGACAAGTCCTCTACTATATAGATTCTAACCCTCAGAGACTTTTACTTTGTGGTTCCAGGGAGGTAGAAACTCTTTCCTACCGTGTCCCTTAGCTGATATCCTGAGGCCCACTCTGCTCTGTCCAATTACTTCCAAATTTGAGAATCATACAGTTAAATGTTATGCTCATTATTTTTTAATGGATGTTAAATCTTCATTCACATTACTGGTTGACAAATACCATTGCTGAGCCATAAAACTGCACAAGATTTCAGCTTAGATATGCTGTTCTACTGTTTTTTGATAATTTTTTTGGTAATGGGTTTCCTGTAGCCATTTCTTTTTCTTTATCTGAATGCTGGTTAAAGACCATACAGGTAGTCCTCACTTAACAACCACAATTGGGAGCAGAATTTAGGATGCTAAACGATGCAGTTGTTAAGTGAGATGTCACATGACTGCTTCACTTAGTGACCACAATCCCAGCAATTTCCTTGCCGTTGTTAAACGAGAATCACGGGTCATTAACTGGCCATTAAGTCCCAGGTAAGGAGTGTGGAGGTGCCTCAGGGGGGTGGGGGAGGCCCGGTGCAGGCCGTGCACAAGTTGGGGGGTGCTGCAGTGCGGCGCAAAGCCCTAATTATCCCCACAGCCCCGTGCTTCATAAGCTCAGCTGACCTTTGCCATTTTACTCCTGCTGCTAACAAGGTGTGCCTGGCTATATGCAAGGCAGCTGCTTGGCTGCGCCAGGCCTTCTTCCCAGGGCCACCTTGTGCCATTCTCCAAGCTGTGTGTGCCATTCCCCAGCACCACCTCGGGAAGAAGGCCTGGTGCAGAGTTTTTTCAGCCAGCCCAAAGAGTCGAGAGGGCCTCTGGCTTCCCCACTGATTTGATTGTCACAAGGAGGCTTTTCAGCCAGCCCAAAATCACAGAGCTTTTTCAGCCAGCCCAAGGAGTCGGGATGGAGTTCTCTCGGCATGTGGCAGTGGCTCACGATCTTGCGATTGCCATCGGCTTCCCCATTGACCTTCTGGGGAAGCCAGCAGGGAGATTGCAAATGGCGATCACAAGATCGCGGGGCACCTGTCAACCAGTTGTAAGTGCGAACCAATTGCCAAGGACTCAGATAGCGATCACGTGACCAGAGGGGTACTGCAATGGCCATAATTTTGGGCACAGGTCACAAGTCCATTTTTTCAGCACTGTTGTAATTTTGAACGATCGCTAAATGGTCGTTAAGCAAGGACTACCTATAATAAATAAATTGTATTTTATCACAAATTCACCAATCTGCTCTGAATAACAGTTTGACTAAAGTTAAGTTAAAACCATTGAAAAATGCAGTAGTTTCAGAATGTAAGACTAAAAGGGAAAAAAATCTTCCATATAAAGATTTCCTTTTAACCAGTTGACATTTCTTAATAATAAAAGGCTAGAAAATTTGCTTTACTCAAGAAATGAAGACATAAAGAGAAATAGCTTGATATCTCTTTTGAGTGTGAATGGTGAAATTATAAGTGCTTATAATTTTTTCTTCATATACTTCTCCTCCCCGTTTCTAATATTGATGATATGGTACACAGATCATTAAAATAATTTTAAAGACTTTATTAGTTAAGAGTCTCCAGAGTCCCACTGAATTTAATAGGCATACAGTAGGTGCATATACAATTTAGTTATGGTTTATTCAACCATAAACTACAGTTACGCACATCAAGTCTTATTAAGAAGAAATCATTAGAACAGAGCTTTCCAAACTGTGTGTCGCGACACAAAAGTGTGTCGCCACACACAGCGTGGTGTGTCGCCACACCACCCGGAAGCGGCGGCGCGCGCGTACACGGTGGCCGCCATGCACACGCGCGCCGCCACACGCCCCCCGCGCCGCCACACGCCCCCCCGCACCGCCACTGTGCGCCCGCACCGCCGCACGCCCCCCCGCGCCGCCACTGCCGCCGCTGGCGTGTCACCAGCGGCGGCACTTTGGAAAGCCCTGCATTAGAAGTTAAATTATTCATTATGCTGTATGCTTAAGTCCCTTTATTTTCAGAGCTGGACAAACTATATGGAAAGCCAAGTGCATATTCCTGTTAGGCCTGCATCTATACCTGTGCACGTAAGCCCAATTCCTATTAGACACACTTCAGGCTTTCCTTCCCTGGCAGGTAGAGCAGGAAAAATGTGAGGTTTTGGCTGAGCTGTAATGTGTACAACCATTTCTCATGAACCAGACTGAATCAGTTAGACCAGGGGTTGGCAACCTGTGGACCGCGGGCCATTAGGAATTGGGCCACAGGGTGAGCCAGAGCAGCTGATTGGTGGGGGCCCAGAAGGGGAAATACCTCCACCTATCAGCGCACGGCTCACGTCGTGCGCGCACGTGGTGAGGCTTTTGTCTTTCTGCCGGAACCGAGGGCATTCTCAGGGTCCCTGGAGCCTGCCCTTTCAAAGGGGCAAGCTCTGGGGACCCGGAGAATGCCCTCGGTTCCGGCAGAAAGGCAAAAGCCTCGCTGGGCACCCAGGCTGCCAGCCGCTTCCCTGCTGCACAGCTGAGGGACACGGGTGTGTGTGTGTGTGGAAAATCTCCCCGCCGTGCATGTGCACGCTGCCAGCCCCTTCCCTGTGGCGTGGAGATTTTCCACCCCACCCCCCCGCGCCGCTCAGCTCTGCAGCGGGGAAGCAGCCGGCAGCAAAAGCCTCGCCGCGCGTTCATGCTGCTGGCCACTTCTCTGCTGCACAGCTGAGTAGTGTGGGGGGGTGGAGTGGGAAATTACCCCATGTGTGGACACTGCCAGGCCCCTTCCCTGCAGCATGGAGATTTTCCACCCCTCCCCCCTGCACCGCTCAGCTGTGCAGCGGAGAAGCGGCCGGCAGCAAAAGCCTCACCGCATGCGCAGGCTGCCGGCCACTTCCCCACTGCACAGCTGAGCAGCACGGGGGGTGGGGGGGGGTGGAAAATCTCCACACCGGAAGGGGCCCGGCAGCATGCACGCGCGCGTGGTGAGGCTTTTGCCTTTCTGCCAGAATGGAGGGCATCCTTGGGGTCCCCGGAGCTTGCCCCTTCGAAAGGGCAGGCTCCAGGGACCTTGAGAATGCCCTCGGTGCCCTGGAGTGGCAGGCCTGAAAACCCCGCCCCGTCTGTCTGATTGGCTGCCGCCTGCAAACCCCGCCCCCCATCTGGCTGATTGGCTGCCGCCCACAAACCCCACCCCTGTCCAATTGGCTGCCACCTGCAAACCCCGCCCCCATCCGTCCGATTGGCTGCCGTCTGCAAACCCCGCCCCCCGGTCCTTGAAAAAAAATTTCCGATAGGGGTGGTCCCTGATGGAAAAAAGGTTGCCGACCCGAGTTAGACAACATTCCCGTTTTTACTATTTAACACCCCCCCCCATTTTTTTTCTGTTTTGGTTGCTTTGAGCATCCCTTGACAGCCCAAGTTCCTTTTGAGCTTTAGTCATTCTAACTGATTAATCTCCTGTTGGGGGAGATGGGCGGTGATAAATTTGAATTATAAATAAATAAATAAATAAATAAATAAAACCCATTTTCCATTTCCTATACAGTTTTAGCTTATACATAACATTTCTGAAACTCCCTCCCATTCTTTGTTTCTCATTGATGTGTAACGCAGCTGTACTTCCAATATCCTATTTTAAGCAACTGCCCAATTGTCCTGCACTTCCTTTATCCTGAGAATTTCTCTCCATGGGACTCTGCCTAGTATTACTCTATGCTTGTTGGAATGGCCTCTCCTGAAATCTAGTGTGCATGTACAGTACATCTGTTCTCCAATTTCTCTTTCTGTAGTATTTTGAATTCCAAAATGACATGGTTACTCCTTCCAAAGTTCTCACTACTTTTTCCTCTTGAATCAGCTCTTCTCTATTGTTTAGGATCAGATGCAGGGAAACCAACCCTTCTTCTCATTCAACTTTCTGAAAAATGAAACGGTAAGACCACTACAGAACTTTAGGGGAGCTTGCACTCTTGGCTGAATTGGTCTGGGGAGTTGAAGTCTTCCATTATTACCATGTTTCTCCTCCCTGCATATATAATTTGGTCAATAGGGAATTTATCCATCTCTTATGCCTAGCTTGGTTGTCTTTAGCACATTAGATTGGTCTGCCCCCAGTGAGTAATGGACCCAAATGGGTTCTAGAGGGAGCTGGCGGGTGTTCCTGAGCGTCTGCTGCACAGTCCAACTGAGGCTTTGGTCATTGCTTGGAATGCAGCTGAGGCTTTAGATCAGATTGCGCCCATGCAATCTCTCTATTCCCATGGACCCTGTCACTCTATGTGGTTTACGGAAGAGTTGAGGGAAATGAAATGAGAGATGTCTAGCGTGCCACTGGAGGTCAATGATGAATAAACCCAAACATGGCTACACAAGGGCCTATCTTGTGGTAGTAAGGGTGGTGAAGTGACAATACTTCTCCACCCTTATTACATTTGCAGATAGCCATCCAAAGACATTGTTTCGAGTAACCTGAGCCCTTCTGGGCAAGGGGGACTTAGAGATTTATCTACAAGGCTGTGCAGAATTGTCAAAGCATCTGTCAGACAAAATAGCTCAAATTCATTTCCAGTTTAGATGACAGCCTTGATCCAGTCCTGTAGAGTTGCCTGGGGCACAGTCTTGCCCTGTTATCTGGGAATGGTTTGAACCTGTTTGTGCCCGAGGAAGTGGACAGGGTCCTTATGACTGTGAGCTCGGCCACCTGCTCATTAGATCCATGCCCCTCCTGATTGGCTAAGGCTGCCCGGGGTGTGACATGTGGTAGGGTTCTAGTTGCTCCTCCTCTTAAGGAGGCATTGGTTTGCCCCCTCAAGAAGCCATTGCTGGATCCCACCATACTGGACAATTTTTGTCCAGTGTCCAACCTCCCTTTTTTAGACAGGGTTGTGGAGAAGGTAGTCACACAGAATCTTCAGTGGACCCTGGATGAAGTGGATTATCTGGATCACTTTCAGTCAAGATTCAGGCCTCGACATGGGACAGAAATGGCACTGGTCATGCTTTTGGATGATCTCTGATGGAAGTGGGATGAGGGTAGTGCATACATCCTGGCTCTGCTTGACCTCTTGGAGGCTTTTGATACCATCAACCATGGTATCCTTCTGGATTGGCTCCTGGGACTGGGAGCGGGTGGCCCTGTATTGTGCTGGTTCTCTTTCTTCCTGTGGAGCCAATACCAGTTGGTGTTGATCAGGAGTGAGAAGTCACACCCTCAGCCTCTACTATGTGTAGTGTTATAGGTTTGGTGCCCTCTCCATTCCTGTTTAACATCTACATGGGGTAGATCATCCATCACCATGGGGTGAGGTATCATCAGTACTCTGATGCTACTCAGTTGTATCTCTCCACCCCTGGAAAACTAAGCAATGCTGTTGATGCCCTGTCCAGGTGCCTGGAGGCTATGGGGGTCTGGATGGGGAGCAACAAGCTTCAACTGAACCCTGGCAAGACTGAGTGGCTTTGGGTTTTGGGGCCATCCAAATCTGGGACTTTACCATCTTTGTTACTGGATGAGGTGGCACTGCCCCAAACGGACCCGGTGCACAACCTGGGGGTCCTTCTGGACTCACTTCTGCTTGAGGAGCAGGTGGCAGTTGGCGCTAGGAGGGCCTTTGTGCCCCTTTGGGTTGTGTGCCATTTGTGCCCATTCCTGGATTGTGAGGCCCTGCTCAGAGTTACTCATGACCTCGCCACTTTCTGTATGGACTACTGTAACACGCTGTATACCAGGCTGCCCTCGAAGAGTATCTGGAAGCTTTAGCTGGTGCAAAGTGCAGTGGCATGGGCAGTTATATGCGCCCCCTAGAAGGACACGTTATACCTCTGCTCTATGAGCTGCATTGGTTACCAGTTTGCTTCCAGGTCCAATTCAAGGTGCTAGTTTTGACCTTTAAAGCCCTACAAGGCATGGGGCCAGGTTATCTGAGGGACCACCTATCCCTGATTACATCTACCCATCCCATCAAGTCTGGCAGGAGAGGCATGTTGTGGATTCCATCTGTTAAGTAGTTTCATTTGATGGGAACTAGGAGATTAACCTTTTCTGCTGTTAAACCCAACGCTTGAGGCCTTCTGGAAATCCCTTAAAACGTGGTTCTTTCAACAGGCCTGGGGATCCCCTGGTAACAGGGAGCATGTGCACTGGTTGCATCATGTGTAACATCATGATATACAGTATTCCCCTCTCGCAATCTTGTCTCATTTATGTTTCATTGCTTTAATTTGGTTTTGTAAAATGTTTTAGCTTTTGGTTCTATTGTACACCGCCCAGAGTTGCTCTGTGCCTGATGGGCAGCCATATAAATTTGATAAATACATAAATACATAAAATTCATACAATAGCATCTTTGTTGTTTCCCTTTTGTTGTGTTGTGTTCTTCCCCAAATACTCTTGACTGGACCTTCCTGCTCAAATTCCTAGACTAAAATACATTTATGCACCTCTTTCAAACATAATGCTACTATTCCTTCCCTTTTGCCTTGTTTATGCATTTTGAATAAGTTATACCTATCAAACCATGCATTCTACCCACGAGTTTCATTGCAATAGGTTTCAGGAATGCACAAAAATACTAAAATATTTTCATCTTCTTGCATTAAGACTCCTAGTTCGTCCTGTTTGTACCCCCTACCTATTCTGTGCATTTGTATATACATGGAATCTTGAGTCACATAGCTTGACCCACTCCTACTCCTTCCTGTATAGTATTTGCATCCTTTTCATCGAGTGCCTCCATATTTTGTAGAACCTCTTAGTTCCATTCCGTGTGATTAGCACACTATTTCTGGACTCTCTTCTCTCTCCCCTTCTCCCTCCCCTCTCTCCCTGGATTTAATCGAAAGCCTTCTGGATCAGGTTTGCAGATTACCTTCCAAATACATTCTTCCCAGCACATTAGATTACATGCAGCACATCTCTCGCCAGGAATCCCTCAGCTTGAAAACACACTCCATTACCAAAGAATACAGCCTGCTCCCTTTGGTACCACCCGTGTAGCCAGTTGTTCGCTTCCAGTATTCTGTTTTTTTCAATAGAAAGGGGTGAAGAAAAATTACCTGTGATCCAGCTTCTTCACCCTTCTGCCCATCACTTCATGGCCCCTTTGCAGTTTCTTTAAGGCTGGGCCTGGCTGAGTCTTCTTGTTTTCTTGTTCATTTAAAAAAGTCTGTTTGATCACTTTCCCCATTAGATAAGATTGTTTGTTTGTAAATGAAACTCATCATCCTCTCCCCCCACCCCCCGTTTCCTAACTAATAGTACAATACCATTTGGTCAACATTGGACCAGTGTGATTTTTTGAAATAAAAATAGAATAGTACAGTGAGTAAAATTAATTTCTTACTTTGTAGATATTTCAGATTCATCTGAATGATGTTTCAGGAATATTCTTTCTACTCTGTAATTTCAGTACTAAGGAATTTACATGAAAATAGCTAGCAATGCAGGCCCTCTGAGGGAGACCCCCCCCTTAAAGCAATGGCCCAAGTTGATATAGCTGACTTGGTCAAATCCAGGAATGCCCTGAGACTTAACTGTAAGAATAAAAATAATGTCTCATTTATGTATGATATTAAGCCAAGAGAAAGGGCTTACTTAACCTGTCTTGTCTTAGTTAATGTGCTGGAACTGGAGGAAAGGAAAGATATAACTCTCTACAATAAATTCTATGATGCTGTAGGTTTCTCTTAATACTATGTTGAAATCTTGTCTTCCAACTTCCCTGAAGTTTGCTTTTGTTTTTCTGAAGTTTGAAGAGGCTTCTGTTTTTCTATCTTATTCCCAGGTTGTTTAGCATTTGTTCTAGTGGGTTTTTTTTTTTTAGCTTAATTGATCCAAGCTGACAGAAGGTGCTATTACTGTTATTTTCACTTGCACAACTCTCCATTAAACTACAGAATGGTTCCTTAGTGTTCCCTTCTTCTGGATCTTTAGTAGTAGTTTCAATTTTATTAAAATGACTATTCCTCCACTTAGCTGTCATTTTAATATAGGGCACCTCTGAAAAGACGATTCTACAATAAAGAGAAGAAACTCACCTGCAACCTCATAACTAAGGTAATAGTTTCTATCATTCATGGTGGACTTGTGGAAAAGCTAAGAAATTCTGGAATCAAATATGTACTATTATTCAAAAGATTCTCAAAGTGGACTTACAATTGAAACCGGAGCTGTTTCTTTTGGGTTTGATGAACAGTCTGAGAAGCAACATGGGACTCTGCTTTTATATATGATAACAGCAGTGAGTCTCTCATACTCTTAAAGATGGAAGGATGCACAAATTCCCTGAATGGAGAATTGGATTATTAAGTTAGTCGAACTGGCGCAAGTGGCTGAACTGACAGCAATGATAAAAGAAAATACTGTAACTGGATTTGTTTCTATTTGGAAGCCGCTTTTGGACTATTTGTTTGTAACTGAAAAAAATGAAGTTCTGATTTTGGGCTTTGATGATTAAATGGTTTGATTTTATAGAAATAATGTTACTTAACATTTAATTAAGAGCAAGAGATTAACTTTTATATGCATTTAAAAGGAGGGCATGCCATCTGTGGGGAAGGCGCCCCCGGTGTTTGTTACCGGTGGTGCGTTCCGGCCCCCCGTGTTCACACCCAGGCCCTGGTAGGCAGATCCTCGGGGGCTCCGGTCTCCGGCTGCTGCTATTGAATGCCAGGTCGGTGAACAACAAAGCCCCCCTTATAAGTGACTTGATCACGGATGAGGGGGCCGACCTGGTATGTATTACCGAGACCTGGCTGGCACCAGAGGGGGGAGTGGCCCTCTCGGAAATGTGTCCAGCCGGGTTTCAGGTCTGGCATCAGCCGAGACACCGGGGCAGGGGAGGTGGGGTGGCAGTGGTCATTCGAGAGTCTCTTGTGGCCTTCAGGGGCGCTGCTCCACAAGTGGCCGGGTGTGAGACCCTGTTTTTCAAGTTGGGTTCACGAGAACAGTTGGGAGTGTTGCTGCTGTACCAGCCTCCCTGCTGCGTAGCAACCTCCCTGCCTGAGCTGCTCGAGGCTGTCTCGGGGCTGGCAGTGGAGTTCCCCAGACTTATGGTTCTGGGGGACTTTAATCTGCCATCTCTGGGACGGGACTCGGAGGCGGCTCGGGAGTTCATGGCTACCATGGCAGCTATGGGCCTGTCTCAGATTATTCGTGACCCGACTCGGGACAGTGGTCTCACCCCGGACTTAGTTTTCTTGTCTGAGCAGTGGCAGTGTGATCTGAGGGGAGAGCTACATCTTTCCCCATTGTCATGGTCAGACCACGCCCTGGTGACCCTTAGACTCTCTTGTGCTGCCCCACTCCGCAGGGAGGCGGGACCTATTCGATTGGTCCGCTCCCGGCGACTGATGGACCCAGTGAGGTTTCAGAAGGAGCTGGGAGTTGTTCCCGAGGACTTGCTTCACGGTCCAGTGGAGCTCCTGGCCGCGGCCTGGAACAGGGCCGCGGCTGGAGCCCTGGACAAGATCGCGCCTATGCGACCTCTCCGGCCCTACTTGGCCCGCCGCTCTCCGTGGTTTACCGAAGAGTTAAGGGCCTTGAAGAGGGTTAAGAGACGTCTAGAGCGCCGCTGGAGAAAGACGAAGAATGAATCTGACCGAACACAATCTAGAGCCGCAGTTAAGGCCTACCTTGTGGCGGTAAGAGCGGCGAAACGTGAATATTTCTCCGTTCTTATTGCATCCGCAGAATGCCGCCCGACGGCCCTTTTTAAAATTACAAGATCACTGTTGGGTCGGGAGCAGGGGGAGACCCACTTACAGGGCCGATCGGAAGAGTTTGCTGAGCATCTGCAGGATAAAATCGCCCAGATTCATTCCAAGTTGGACTCCAAGCATGAGACAGGATCTGTGGAGATGCCAGGGGCTCGTACTTACCATGTTATCTGGGAACAGTTTGATCCTGTTGCGCCTGAGGAAGTGGACAGGATCCTCCGGACTGTGAACGCCACCACATGCCAGCTTGACCCTTGTCCCTCCTGGCTGGTGAAATCGGCCAGTGAGGTGACATGTGGATGGGTCCAGGCGATGATTAATCTGTCCTTGAGTGAGGGGGTGTTCCCAGAGGTCTTTAAGGAGGCGCTGGTGCACCCCCTCCTCAAGAAGCCGTCCCTGGACCCTACTATCCTGGGCAATTTTCGCCCAGTCTCCCACCTTCCCTTTTTGGGAAAGGTGGTTGAGAAGGTGGTGGCTTGGCAACTCCAGAGGATTCTGGAGGAAACGGATTATCTAGACCCCTTCCAGTCAGGTTTCAGGCCGGGATATGGGACGGAGACCGCATTGGTCGCGCTTATGGATGATCTTTGGCGAGAGCGGGATGGAGGGAGTGCGTCCATCCTAGCTCTCTTAGATCTCTCTGCGGCTTTCGATACCGTCGACCACGGTATACTATTGGGACGGCTCAGGGAGTTGGGGGTGGGCGGTGTAGTTTTGCGCTGGTTCACCTCCTTCCTCCGGGGCCGTTCCCAGTCGGTGTTGATAGGGGAGGAGAGGGCTGACCCCCGCCCCCTGACTTGTGGGGTGCCGCAGGGGTCGGTTCTCTCTCCTCTCCTGTTCAACATCTACATGAAACCGCTGGGCGAGATCATCCGTCACCATGGGATGAGGTATCACCAATATGCTGATGATACCCAGGTGTACATCTCCATCCCAGGTGAAGTAAGTGATGCGGTCGATGCCTTATCTCAGTGTCTGGAGGCTGTGGGGGCCTGGATGGGGAACAACAGGCTTCAGCTGAACCCTGGTAAGACGGAGTGGCTGTGGATTGATGGCCCCCCTAGATCCGGGAAGTTGTCATCTTTGGTTCTGGGTGAGGTGGCACTACCTCGCTCGGATCCAGTGCGGAACCTGGGGGTCCTCCTGGACTCGCGACTCCTGCTCGAAGAGCAGGTGGCAGTCACGGCCAGGAGGGCCTTTGCTCAACTTCGTGTTGTGCGCCAGTTACGCCCTTTCCTGGATCGGGAGGCCCTCCGAACAGTCACTCACGCCCTTGTCATCTCCCGTATAGATTACTGTAATGCGCTCTACATGGGGCTACCCCTGAAGAGTATCCGGAAGCTTCAGCTGGTTCAGAATGCCGCGGCGCGAGCAGTTATGGGTGCCATGAGATCGGCACATGTAACACCTCTGCTACGCGAGCTGCATTGGCTACCAGTTTGCTTCCGGGTCCAATTCAAGGTGTTGGTGATTACCTTTAAAGCCCTATATGGCATAGGACCAGGGTACCTGAGGGACCGTCTCGTCCCGATAACGTCGGCCCGCCCCACCCGTGCATGCAGGGAGGGCATGCTTCGGACCCCCTCAACAAGAGAATTCCATCTGGCGGGGTCCAGGAGACGTGCCTTCTCTGCGATAGCGCCCGCCTTATGGAACATCTTGCCCCCGGAGGTGAGACTCGCCCCCTCACTCCTGGCCTTCCGGAAGGCCCTCAAGACCTGGCTCTGCCATCGAGCCTGGGATGACAGAGGTGGCAGTGCCTCCTGGGGTTGGCTGGCCCCGTAGGAATACAATCTACACCACGGTCTCCAATCCATCTTGGATTTAGATAATTTATTACTGTATAGTATTATTTATTATTGTATTTTTAGAGGATATTTTTATAGTTTTTAAACTTTCAATTGTTGTAACCCGCCCAGAGTCCCTTGCAAGGGAGATGGGCGGGGAATAAATTGAAATAATAAATAAATAAATAAATAAATAAATTTATATCTGTGTTAGAGAAGGTTGGAAGTCACGTGTCTTTTATGTTTTTCTGTCTATTCTTGCACTGTTTTAGTTTTTATTCTTTTTTAGACTTGTATTCTATCTGTTCTATATTCTGTATTTTGGGTTTTAATTATATTTTGAAAAATTAATAAAGCCTTATAAAAAAAGATAATATAAACCCTTTATTTTTTGCTTTGCCATATATAGTACAAATAAACGATATCTTACAGGAATGCTCTAAATCTTTAGTAACCTAAGGCATCTGTGTAAGCACTGGCAACCTTGAAATTTCTCAAGTGGCATAAATAACTATAACAAATATATCAGCTTAGGCATGTATCTTAAGTTGCTCTTCCAGTAACATGATAGACAATAAGATGTCAAGGAGTACCAATATGTCCCAGATACCACCACTGGAACTTACATGGTGCCATGCCATACTAGACTATCTGGCTTTTGAATAAAAGTTATTGTAATCTGGGGTGGAAAACAGCAAATGGAAAGGGCTAGTTCATCTTGCTGTTTTGTGACTGACTAGTCCCACTTTGGCAGCCATTTTGTGAGTGTGCTCCCCACAGACTTACACAAAATTTCAAATATGTCCCTGGCCAAAAGAACCCCTACCCTATCAAAACATTTCCCAAGTACCTGGTGTGGAATGTAGAAGGGTTCAGATGAATGAGAGTAAAGGTAAACCTAGTTACCTTAATTTGGTTCTGTTTACAGAAGTAAAGTAATGCAAATCATGGGGAGGAGAAACTACTGTACAGTATGTGAAAACATGACAGAAACCAATGTAATGAAGAGAGTGCATTTTGTTGTATCAGTCCCCATTTCAAAGTCTGATAGTCATGAAGATCACTGGATGATCTTATACCTCTTAAAGTGAAGGATACTATGATAAGAAAAGTGCTAAATTTATTTATGAAAGAAGGCCTTTTTCTATGGTGGCACCCAGATTTTGGAATGCTAAGATTGTTGCATTATTTTCAGTGCGATGTTAAAACATTCCTGTTCAAATTTAAGAATTTGAAAATGAAATTGAATGTAAAATCACCATTGATTTTAGATAGTTTAAAATGTAGATTTTTATAGTGATTATGTCTGCACTTAATTTTATAGTTATATTGTTGTATAGTTTTTTATCTGCACTGCTATGGGATAACCTGGCGAAGGAACGATATACAAATTGCAATACAAAATAATCCCATGCACATTCTGGTAACCTGAAGAATACCAAAATAATACCTTTTGATACCTTGAAGGCTGGGACCAGTCAGTAATCAAATATCACCACAACACTGTTTATAAATTGAATCCTGACATAGTTTCTTTTGTGGCTTCCAGGATCTCCTCAGCATAGGTAGTTTCATTGCTGCTATTACAAAGGGACTTATCTATTCACAAAATGAATTCCATACAAGCATAAATGGTTTAAAAAAGAAAAAACCACCATACAGCCATCTGATGAGAGGGAACTCTCTCTTTCCAGCACTAGACTTCCCAATTTATTATTTTTAATAAAAGAGTTAAAAAGGGAATTAGTCAAACAGAGAAGGTTGCTGGTAAGCATCAAGGTCCTGGACACCACATGGCAAAGTTGTATAGGGTGTTGTAAAGATAAGCTATCGCATCCTCAGAAATTGAGTTTTTTAATGTCTATTTTGCTTATGTAACTCTGCATTAAAAGCTCTCATCAAATATCTCTATTTACTTTTTATGGTGTTTTTAAAATAATAATTTATGCATGAGAAATATTGTGCTATAAAGATCTGTGTTAAAATGTCAATCTGACAAGCATCTGATCAAATACATTTATTTCTTTCATGAGCTCCACTGAACTTTCTTAGGACATATAATTAAAACCAATTTTTAAAAATAACTACACTTTATAACGTGAGTTGAATGAATAATGTACATGGCATTGAAAAACTTTCAGTGACTTAAAACACATAATAGCATGCTCCTCATGATGCGGCAAACAGGATACTGTATTTTACATTTGGAATAATTCATTTTCATTATCTCTGCACTGATGCTCATAACTCCAAGGAATTTACTTTTTATGCATGGCTTGAAATAAATTCAAACATGTAACGTTGTTATACAGTAATTTACAATAGTACTGAATTATTTTAGTTTTAAACAAGGAGTAACATCACATTACCGACCATATGTTTTAATGATTTTGAATAAAAAATATGGACTGTTATGAACATTGTTAAAATAAGAATTTGTCACAATTTTTAGATTTACTGTGATGGAAAAGCAGAGCTTGAAACTGTTGCTAGAAGCTAGGCCCACTGAAAGAGAAACACCAAAAATAAAAATAATAAAGCAGTTCTAATTATATAGTTCTATTTACAAAGCCACATTCAATAAATTAAAACTCATGCTTTAAATAGTATTTCTCCAAATGGAGAAACAAAGTTCTGGTTGAGTATCTATACAAAAAATAAAGAATGAACCCACACAATCATTAAAACAGTCATAACCACTTTGGGTTTGTTTTTTTAGACATTAGGAAAAATTATTAGGTAAGGTGCATGAAACTATTTTATGGCAGCCAGAATATAAAGCACATGATCTTCTTATATGTGTTACCTCTTTTTCAAAAAGACATAGGAAGGATTTGAGGCCTTCCAAAAGTCTTACAAACTTTCTATTAAAAACCAAAGGAATTTGGTTTTCATTATTAATGTTATACAGTTTTGTTACTGCAAGCCTCCTTTGCATGTTTTTAAGCAAAACTATACAAGGCAAGAATCATAGGGGTTGGAAGGAACCTTGGAGGTCTTCTAGCCCAACCCCCTGCCCAGGCAGGAATCCTCAGGCCATTCTGGACCAATGGCTGTCCAGTCATTCCTTGAAAACCTCCAGTGATGGAGCACCCACAACTTCAGGAGGCAGGCTGTCCCATTGCTTAATAGCTCTCACTAGCATGACTGGATTTCAAATGTACAGTGGCATGGGATGAATTGCTGAAATTTCTTTTCTTTTCTTTTTTTGCATGCTCCTAAACTCTCTTGATCGATCACCAATACATCTGACTTTGACCTCAGGGTAAGGCCCTACAAGCACAGCACAGGATCTCCCTACAATATGTTCCATGCATATATTTTGAAAGTATGATTAAAAGAGATATAATGAATTAACTATGCTGCCAAGAACAAAAAATAAAGTATTTAAAATTAAAGGAAATTTATGACATTTCTAGTCTTCAATAGCATAGTCTTTCAAGAGCCAAAGCTTTGACAAGTTTTTGTTTTAACTGCTAGACTGAATAGTTCATCCAGATGAGGTAGGAGATACATGGAATAGTTTTAGCTATTTAGGAAGTTTTATGTACCCTGCCACTTTTTCTTCTTCTTCTTCTATTTGTAGCACAAGGATGAAAGGAGGGATGCTGAATATAATAGGAAAAATATTCAACTAATTTAAAATAAAACAAACACTATACCTTTCTGGTATGAAACACAATTTATTGATAAGGGAAAAAAGTAGCAATAGTCTGTTCTGAAAACTTATAAGGAAATAGAGTAAATTTTCCACTAAACATTAAAACAAATGGGAGTAGATTCAGCATACTGATCTGAATTTACAGAAGGGAGGTAACTACAAATTAAGTACTCAGTAAAATAGAACACTTATTTAAATAAAACAGTTGCTTTTGCAATAAATTTATGATAGGTGAATTCTCAGTGAGAGGGAGACAGAGGGCCAGAAAAAGCCTTTTTATGCACCATGTGGTAGAATGAATGCAGTATAGAATACTTTAAATACTTTAAAGTGCACGAAGACTAGAGATACACAGTTCCTTGAATCCTCTTGCATAAAGCTTTTACAAAATCACATAAATCATAATATGAGTTTATGAATTTGCAGTCTAATCTGGAATACTTGGCAACCTGTAGTACAAATGAGAACATTACATATTTCAAAGCATACGTTTCTCGTGACTGCAGTCTATGGAATATGGGGGTGGGGGGGGGGAGATGATTTATCAAAACTGTTATGGGTTGATTCCTAGCTTGATGAATATTAAAGGACTACATTCAACAGTATAGAAGTTGGGACTTATGCCACTAAAACTCAACTTGGCCCTTGCATTTAAAAGTATTTTAAAGAAGAGGAAAAGAGAAAAAAGATATTTGGACTACAATACTGATCACCAAAGAACACAAAGAATTACAGTATATACAGCAGATTTACTAACAGCAAGTGGGTGGATGGGACTTTTGTGACCATCTGAATTTGTTCAAAATTAAGCTTTTATTTAGGAAAAAAAGACTAATTTCTATCTTTTTTTAAAAAAAAGTTATACTAAGAATATTTGTCCACTTAAGACCACATCCACTCATATTTATACTATATAGGGATAAATAAAGCTTATACAAATTGTTTCCTTTAATCTATTTCTGTTTTGTGTATTTATTATAGAAAATGTCAAAATACAGTTGCGTGAAAAAGTACACCCCATTGAATTTTTTTAGTTTTTCAACATATTTCAACATACATATACTTGATCTTCATTTCAACAATTGTTGTTGTTCAGTCGTTTAGTCGTGTCCGACTCTTCGTGACCTCATGGACCATAGCACGCCAGGCCTTCCAGTCCTCCACTGTCTCTCGGAGTTTACTCAAATTCATGTTCATTACATCGGCGATGCTATCTAACCATCTCATCCTCTGCCGTCCCCTTCTCCTTTTGCCTTCAGTCTTTCCCAGCATCAGGGTCTTTTCCAGTGAGTCCTCTCTTCGCATTAGGTGGCCAAAGTATTTGAGCTTCAGCTTCAGCATCTGTCCTTCCAATGAGCAGTCAGGGTTGATTTCCTTTAGGATTGACTGGTTTGACCTCCTTGCAGTCCAAGGGACTCTTAAGAGTCTTCTCCAGCACCACAGCTCGAAAGCTTCAATTCTTCGGCGCTCAGCCTTCCTTATGGTCCAACTCTCACAGCCATACATTACTACTGGGAAAACCATAGCTTTAACTATACGGATCTTTGTCGGCAAGGTGATGTCTCTGCTTTTTAATCTGCTGTCTAGGTTTGCCATAGCTTTCCTCCCAAGGAGCAAGCGTCTTTTAATTTCATGGCTGCAGTCACCATCTGCGGTGATCTTGGAGCCCAAGAAAATAAAATCTGTCACTGCTTCCATTCTTCCCCTTCTATTTGCCAGGAAGTGATGGGACCAGATGCCATGATCTGGGTTTTTTTAATGTTGAGTTTCAAGCCATTTCAACGATATTGATAGATAAAGGGGATATCACATAACAAACATCAGGCCCCATTTACATTTTGTAGTCCATTGTGTAATTTAAATAAATATAAATTCAAATTTTACATGTGGAGAAAGTAAGAATACCCCTACATTTATCACTACCTCAAATATCTAAAATTAAAAATTGCAAATGATTAGAAAATCATTACACAGGACTGGGAGGAACCTCTCCTATTTAAATCCCAGAGATTTAGTTTGTTTTGCTCTTTGTTGTTGAAGTGTGCGGTATTGCCTAGATCAAAAGAGCACTCTATAGATGCCTATGTGTCTGGGAAGAGATTTAAAAAGTTCACCAAACAACTGGACATCAATCATCTCACTGTTCAGAAGTTCATATGCAAGTGGAGAAGCTTTTAAACAACTGCCAAGTTGCCCAGGCCAGGCTGTCACCAGAAGTTCAGCCTGAGAGCAGAATTAAAGTTGCTGAAAGAACTCTGTAGGAACCCCAGACTTTCATTACGTGACCTATAGATAGCTCTCGTCACTACTGATGTCAAAGTACAGGAGTCTACCATTAGAAAGAAGCTGCACAAATTAGATCTACATGGGAGGTGTGCCACAGAGGAAACCTTTCTGTCCAGAAAGAATATTAGGGCAAGACTTAAGTTTGCTCACAAACACTTAGTAGGCAAAGACCGGGACTTATGGAACAATGTGTTCTGGACACACACAAGCCAAAGATAGAGTTATTTGGTCACCGTAATATAAGACATGTTTGGCAAGAACCAAAGACAGCATTTTACCAGAAGAACCCGATACCAACTGTAAAGCATGGTGGTGTTTTGGGACTGCTTTGCTGCATCAGGGCCTGGCCAGCTCACCATCACAGAATCCACTATGAATTCTTCATTGTATCAGTGGGTGCTTGAGAATAATGAGACACCATCTGTCAAAAGACTGAAGCTCAGTCAGAAGTGGACCTTGCAACGTGACAATGACCCTAAACATTCTGGTAAATCCACCAAGGAATGGCTGAAGAGAAAAAAAAAGAAATGGAGAGTTTTGGAATGGCCAAGTCAAAGTCCAGATCTAAATCCCATTGAGATGCTGTGGAGTGATTTGAAATGGGCTGTGCATGCAAGAAACCCCTCAAATATCACACAGCTAAAAAACATTCTGCATGGAGAAGTGGGAAAAAATTCCTCCCAGTCAATGTCAGTAAATTATAAGAAACGCCCACTTGAGGTTGTTTCTGCCAAAGGGGGCACTACAAGGTATTAGAGCCAAGGGTGTACTTACTTTTTTCACAGAAAGAAATGGCATATCTGCTAATTTTTTGGTTTAATAAATGATTGCAAAGTCAATTTTTCTTTCTTTCTTAATCATTTACATCACCTTTATCTTTATACCAGGAGACCGAGAGTTCTAGTCCTGCCTTAGGCATGAAAGCCAGCTGGGTGACCTTTGGCCAGTCACTCTCTCTCAGCCCAACCCACTCAACCCACCTCACAGGGTTGTTGTTGTGGGGCAAATAGGAGGAGGAAGGAATATTAGGTATGTTCGCCGCCTTGAGTTATTTATAAAAATAATAAAGGAGGGATAGAAAATCAATAAATAAATATTTTTTGAATGAAGACAAAATATTGGTATGTACCACATATGCTAAAAAAAACTTTACATGGGGTGTACTTACTTTTTCACATGACTGTATAGATTGGGAATGCAATTGTTTTTAGAGGACAGTGACTAAAAATCCAAGAAAGAAAACCATACAATCAATCATGCAGTACAAATATTTGAATAAGTGGTCCCATAGAAATCTGTTCTGTGACCTTGAGATACTTTCAAACATCCCAGTGCTGGCTTAGCTGAACCTTTTTTAAAAAAATGGGGCTGAGGTTCACCAATTTTCAAGCTGTGGTGGAAGGGGGCAGTCCAGTCCAGTCCAGTCCAGTCCAGTCCAGTCCAGTCATATATATATATATATATATATATATATATATATATATATGGATTATATATATATGGAATGTATGTATGTGTGTGTGTATGTGTGTGTATGTATGTATGTGTGTGTGTGTGTGTGTGTATATATATATATACACACACACACACACACACACACACACACCAGCAAATAAATAAATACATAAATTGTTCTGGCAGGAAAGGAGAACTGCTAACATTTGAGCAACCCCCACTTCAGACTTTCAGCACTGCAACCTTTTCTAAAATAGAAGGATGTGCTGAAGATTGCTATTCTATAGAAGCAGTTGCTGTTTAGTGAAACCAAAAGCAAAAGCAAAATAAAAACAAAACAAAACAAAAAACCTGGCCCAGAGGTGATGGCAGCCAATGTATTAAGATTGTGATGTCCAAAAGTAGTCCCTCGTGATGTTTGGTCTGTATGCAAAACAGCCTTTTCCAGATCATTCTGAGCAGTGCAGCACAAGAGGAAGTGGCTAGAGAACATTTTGTTTTTGGCCCTCCTCCACCAGTCAGAAAGGGAAGGGGGAAACCTCATGTGCATACACTTACTTCTCTTTTAAAATTACTACAGCTGCTGTGACTATAAAGTTACATCAGGTGAGTCATTACAGAACTTCCAAACATGCAAAACAACTAATTTCCTGATTTTACTTCTCTTTGAATAGTGCATCTTCAAGGCCACGGTGTATCAACAAAAGTCTCTCTCCACTTGTTTCCATGTCCATATTGGATTCAATTACCTCACATCAAGTGCTGGAAAATAAACACAACATCCTTATTCAAAACCTGAGCTTTTTTCTTTTCTTTCTTTTTATAGTTACACTGAGCATCTTACTCATGAATTGCTTTTATATTTCCAAAATGAAAGGAAAGGTGAAAGGACAGCTGTAACACTGTCATTTCATAGGGAAATCTCTAGTAAAATTGCATAACGTTTTCACATTTTTTTCAGTACCTCAACATTTATTTAAATGCATTTCTCATATGTGTGATTTATAAACACATATAGGATCATTCTGAATGACAAAAGGAAGAAGGGTCTTTGTTTACATTTAGGGAAGGTGCTGCATCTGATGAAGAGTCATGAAGTTCCTTTTTCATTGACAATAAATGTTTGCCAACTTCCAGGGACAGCTTTCAGCAACCTCAATATATTATTATAGGAACTTAAACCCCAGTGTGCATATATGTTAGTGCATGACCCTTTAGACCCCACCAAATGTATTTAAATAACTGTTCCATATTACTATAAAATTAGTTTAAGGACTATGTTACTGAGTTTGAGTAAATAAAGTTATTATTTGACTGCATCTAAAATAAGAATATTGCATGTGGAACAAACTGATGAAACACTCATGATTATCCCACTGATTAACTGCTTGACTGCATAAGACCTAATTACTTACTAGTTAGGCTACAGTGAAAGATTAATTAATCTCGATCCCCATGTAATGGCTTTGGTATAAAATAAAAATCAATGAAGTCTGAAGTAAATAGCAAGTCAGAGAGGAATGCTGCA
The DNA here is from genome assembly GCA_023362775.1 of Charina bottae. Lineage (NCBI taxonomy): Eukaryota > Metazoa > Chordata > Lepidosauria > Squamata > Charinaidae > Charina > Charina bottae. The sequence goes on along the minus strand of JALMGJ010000004.1, from coordinate 92,957,695 downwards.
CACACAGTATGAACATTTGTTCAATTATTTTTCCTCTCAGCTGATTGATAGCAAATATGGCATTCTCCACTCTACTTTAATAAGTCAGTAAGAAAAAATACATTTTAGAGACTGCATGCTTGGGCCACTGCAGTCAGTTTCATAGCTGTAAATTAGCCAAATGGATCTAGTTACACAGATCTTACAATTCATAAAAACAGATACATAAATCAAAAAGACTGATCATTTCCATAGTAAATAGATGTCTCACAAACATGACTGTTTATGTTACTGAATGTAATAACCAAAGTAGCAAGTTATACCAAGTGGAACCCATAACATAATGTTAAAATGTAAAGAGCTCCTATTCCATATACAACCACCCAGCCAGGCCCTTTACCCTAGGATATTCCATTCCAAACTCTGTGCCAACCATCATCCATACTCAATCCTCATTAATATGTGTTGGAATTCCCCCTTCTCCCAAACCCTATCAGTTTCATACTTCTTCAAAAGCTGGAGCATCTCAAGTCTACTGACATTTCCCCCTTTAAATATGGGCAGTACAGTTTTGGCCTTGAAAGGAATAATGTTCAGAGAATTAGCTTTTGCTAACAATAAATTACCTTCTTTGCTATAAGACAGTGTTTCTCAACCTTGGCAACTTAAGAAGTCCAGACATCTTAAAGTTGCTAAGGTTGAGAAACACTGCCATAAGACATCAGAGATGATCTTCAAGTTTTAAAGATATAATGAAAATATTGTAGAGCAGGGATTCTAGTGTTTTCCTTTATACTTACAACTATATTATTATCAATAACTTTGAGGACTATGACAAGAACCAGGACTCAGCACTGCAGGGTCTGCCGGCACCAAGGGTGGAACTTATACAATTTAAGTCTTGGACAAATCTTCTGCCCAGTGCAGAATTCCCCCAGACAGCACGTTCAGGATTTTTCTATTGATTAAAATATGTTAAATCTTGGGAAATTGCCAAATCTCTGAGATTGTGGTCTGACTAAAATCCTTCAAGATTTTGGGGAGGAAAATCAAAATTTTGCAAGGTTTGGCAATATATTGAGATCTTCTCCATTTTTAAAATACTTTATTTTATTTTGGTGCCTGTCTCAGAGGCCACTTACGGTACCCACATGGACTATCAGTGGTTCCTTGACCAGGGGTAGGACTAGAATTGTGAACCAAACAATATATATTATTTATATATATATATATATATATATATATATATATATATATATATGTTAACTTGTATTACCGCTCCATCTCCCCCGAGGGGGACTCTGGGGGGTTTACAGTACATGTTATACAGACCGGGATACTTCAACATATATCTGGGAATTTAAATTAAACCTAAGAACATTAATTTTCTCTGCTCCCAATGGCAGCAAAAAACAACAACAACATATCAGCTTTAACCATTCCCCTCAAATTCCCTCTATGTTCCAACGGCCTGTGAAAATTCCTCTTTACACTAGCTTAGGAACAGACAGAAGCCTTATAACATTATTTTCATGTGGAGTTTTGAAGCTCAACTATTTAGACATTTTGGGAGATAATTATGTTTTGCTTGGTATGCCAGAGGGCCAGGGACACTTAGTGTAACAATCATATTTCTGGAGCAATTGCAACAAAAACAATATGGGACAACGGAGGTGGCAGTGCCTCCTGGGGTTGGCTGGCCCCGTAGCAATAAGACCTATGCTACGGTCTCCAATCCATCTTGGATTCTATTTTATTTTATTTTATATCTGGATTTATTTTTATACATTTTCTACTTTGTATGGTTTTAAATATTTTAAATTTTTAAGTCTTAATTATTGTAACCCGCCCAGAGTCCCTTGTATGGGAGATGGGCGGGGAATAAATTAAATAAATAAATAATAAAATAATAATAATAATAATGTGCCAAGATTCTGAAAAATAAGAAAAACAATGGTTTGTGGTACATTGCTGCTATACATTAGAAGAGAAACAAAACCCATGGTTGAGACATAGGAGCAATTTTATGATGAAGCTTATGTCATAACGAAGCTGATAACTATTTATGTCTTATTGGGACGAGACTATAACACTAAATCATGCATTCCAAATTCTATTTTAAAAATATGTAGAACAAAAGAAAAACAAAGACATGTTGACTAAAAAAAATGCACCCCAAATACAGACTATGATTACTCACCATCATCATTCTAACATCACTCCTTTTGCATCTTTTGAAAAAGCAACCAAGAAGTTAGTAGTTAGTCAAACAAGCAAGAACAGAATAGATCACAGCATGCCATAATTCCATGTAACATGGAAGAAATGAGAGTACCAACATTAAAAAAATACCTCTTGATAATCCATACACAATGAACATCCCTCTTGATTTTATATCAGCACAAGCGCTTCCAAACCAGCTGGATCAAATAAGAACTTGGAGATCCAACAGCAAGACAGAAAAAGCAGTTTTTCTTAGCATCATCCCAGAAATTCATGCAGCCCATGCAAAAGGCAGGGTAACATCTACCTTTTAGAAGAAATCTCCTTTCACATTAAGAGACTGATTCTTTTGGCCAAGCAACTTATATGATCACTATCCCATTTATCCTAAAAAACACTGTCAAGTACACAAACCAAGAACTACTGTACTGCAAAGCATTTACTAACACTTGTAATGACCAGAATATCACTAGTGATTTGATGCCATGATTAATTTTATATTATCTTGATCACTATCTGTTGCTAAATAGCACCAGCAGTCATTCTCTGATGTCAATCAAAACCCCAATGCCAAATCTCCCAAACTGGACAAAATTACAATCACCACCTACCATTAAGTGATTCTTCAACAGCTTTCTGTAAAATATTTAAAATATATAAAGCTTTCATGTCTAGTTTGGAGATCCAAAATTAAACAACTCTAATTGATATATACAATAAATAGTGATTCTACAAAACAAATAAAAGAGGCAGCAAAACATTAGAAAGATTAGTGACAGGTTTTGTTATTTCCAGGCTATAAATGATGATGACATGCCTGCTTCAGAAGTACTTCAGTGGCAATAACTTCTCTTTACAATTTAGCTATAATACAGAAAACAAACACTAGAAACAACAAGTAGCTGTATTTAGCAAGATCGCGTCTGCAATGACAAGTGTGGAATACATTTCATTTAACTGGTAGCAAACTACAAATCACAGAAAGAAGCTGAAGAACCAAACCAATGCTCCTTTCAAACACATTATCAAAACTTTAACAAAGATAGTATCAGGTATATTTATGTCAAAACAATGGAGTGCAAAAGAATTACTACTTTAATATATTGGAAATAGGAAGCAGCTCTTTTTCCTAAAACATAGTTAAGGAACCAAGTAAGGGATGTGATGACCTCATCAGATATACTGTATACAGATGCTGTCATTATAAAATACCAATATACATCCCTTTTCTTTCTATTTCACTTCATATCGATAAGTTCAGTAATTTTTTAAATTTGACCACTAAGATGGCCAAACAAACACTGGATACCAAGATAATCATATTGTGAATGCTTTTTTAACCACATTCATTTTTACCAGGCACTAACTATTTAAACTGGTCTAAAGTTTGCCTATGTACATTGTGTGTGACTTTGGCTTCAAGATTTTAGGCACAAATCAAAGATCTCAGTGCCTAACTTCTATTCATGCATTTTTTTCAGCCTGAATCAATCCTCTGGCCTTTTCATTAATCTACCCTACTGGTCCAGTGCAGGTTGGTAGATACATGTTTTTCTACTTCCCAGTCTAAGACTGAGAGAGAGTGACTGGTCCAAAGTCGCTCAGTGGCTTCTGTGCTGAAGGGAGGACTAGAACCTGGGTCACCCCAATCCTAGGCCAGCCCGTTAACCACTACACCACACTGGCTCTCAGTTAGATAGGTAAGTAGGTTGGTAGATTGACAGACGCACACACAGAGACACACATGCTTTACATACACACACAGAGAGCAAGTCTTTACCAGTTAAAGATTGTATTTAACTATTTCTTGTTTTTCTGATTACCGAATTGTACAAATAAATTTATGAACTTTCCAAAAAAGGGCACATGATAGAATAAGATACGAATCATTTAAAGAAAAGAATAAACCTGGTTAGCATGGACCAGGATTGCCCATAAAACCAGTTTGAAATCAAGGAGTCTGATCATAAAAATCTGGCAAATGCCAGTGCAGACGTAATACCATGCTATGGTTAAAGCAAGCCAGAAGGGAGGGATTCACAAATAGGACATGGACAGGAGTAAGAAATGTGTGACCCAACTTCTGCTCTGCTATTTTAAAATTAACTTCTCCACTAAGGCACAGTGCAGAACTTGATACACCCACAATAGTGCACTGCACATTGTCTACCCGCTTTAAAGAAAAGGGCTAGAAATTTCATCTGTTGCCAGAGTAATAAAGGAAACAAGTCGAAGAGTGGTGGATGTCTGACAAATGAGTTATTAAAAGGACTTGTACTACAGCTTATTTTTTTCAGGTATGGTTAGAAAACTAGTAACAACAGACTCAAGTAGAATAAAACTGAGTTAAAGAAAAGATCTAGATGGCACTTCAGAGTGATAAAACTCATATAACTGACTCCCTTATCTTAAACTACTGTACTTATATGCCTTTAAAACTAGGGGTCAAGGAAAAGGGTAGGTATGTTCTCTTTTATTTTTATTTGTGCAGGGGACAATCACGGGCTCCCCTTACCACCTTAAATGTTAGGTGCAAAAACAAAAGTTATCACCCTATCTGCATTTTATTAGACACAAACTTGCAACAAAGTTCACAAGTTCAACCATCTTTCTACTTTCTATGCATATCAAAGGAAAAGGAGCATAATAAAGGCAGCCTAGATGAAAAGCAGTAGAGATGGAGTCAGCAATCATCCCAGGCAGCAGGCACCCTTGGGAAATTTTGCATCTTGCTTTCTCATGAGATCTCGGGCAAGAACCACGCAATCTTGTGATATTTCAGATTTGTTTGTTTGTTTGTTTGTTTCTGGGAGGTCAGTTTAGTACACCCTGTAAGAGTCATCGGGCCTGGCTGCCCATGGATTTGCCTTACCCATCACTATTGTACAGCCATGCTGTCTCCTCTCAATCATCTCCCTAGGCACAATTTTTCATATAACAGAATATGTACATCTAAAGTTGTAGTTCATAAAGAACTTATAGGACAGAGAAGTACCTATCACAAAACAAGAAGCAAAACTTAGGAACACTGTGCACATGCATACTATTATTTGCTAATCCCTTCATAGCATGATATGCTCCCTTTCTTCAATCATCAAGAATTTATAGGGGACCATGCAAGACAATAATTCACATACAACATATTTGCATTTCCTGTACCAGTTATCCAGAACTTAGCAAAATGTCTATCTTAAAAATGCACATGTTCATCCAAATCAACCTAGTAGTGAATCTCTGAAATCTGTTCAATAATTAAATCATAAAGCAGAGATACATAGCAGAAGAAAGAAAATACAGAATACATAGGGAGCTAACATAGGAACTGATTTAATTTGTTAGATTTTATTTTAGCTAGGTGCATATGTAACTAAGTTTTGTTTTTGTCCCACTTCTTTGTATGGCTTTAACTACTTTTTTGATTGTGGCCGCTGACATGCCACTCAAAAGCTAAAATTGGCCTTCGGTCAGGGCGAGGTGGAGTGGGGGATTACATTGTGCAGCACTCTTACAGAATATACATTGATTTATCTATTCATTCACGGCTAAGCGTGAACAGGTCAGCTGCCATTTCAGGGTTCAAACCCTAAATTAATTGACATACATTAGCTTGATTACATTTTTCTAGCATTTTTGGATCTTGTTTTTTAAATGGCTATTTTCCTCATAAATGGGGCTTTTAATTTTTGTATAGCTTTAATATAAAAAAGAGAGTGGAAAGAAAGGTGGGGGAGAATGTATAATGATACACAGAGGAAAAAGGGGGAAAAACAATAAAAATGAGTCCACTGGCCTTGGGCAGCTTATGAATCCAAATAAAATAAAATAAAATAAATAAATAAAAACTTGTATTACATACAGCAGGGCTTTCCAAAGTGCCGCCGCTGGTGACACATTAGCGGCAGCGGCGGCAGCGCGCACACGTTAGTGGCGCGGGGGGGCGTGCGGCGGCGCGCGTGCGCACGGCGGCGGCAGCCTCTGCTAAAACGCGGAAGCAATGATCCCGCGCCGCTACCGCTGCCGCCGTGCATGCCGCCGCTTCCGGGTGGTGTGGCGACACACCACGCTGTGTGTGGCGACACACTTTTGTGTCGCGACACACAGTTTGGAAAGCTCTGACGTACAGGCAATAATTCAACCTAATTTTTAAATACCTCATTAAATCTTGACCATACAGAATAATATAATAATACTAATCACCCATAGACAGAGTGTCCTGATTCCAGTGGATAACTGGTCAAGCTGCAAGTCAAGTTTGCATTTTGCAGAGTTTCTATATAGAACAGGGTAAGAAAAGATATTGCCAGAAAGACTTCTTACAGAGTAGAATGAAAAAGGTGGAAACCCAGGTTTATAGTGTCCCAAGAGAGTTGACACTGACTTGTTGGCACATAATCAGTCAACATCCTTGAAGTATAGATAGCCAGTTGGTGACAACGCACATTCTTGCCATGTTTTCTGTGGTTTTTGCTTGCTACCATCCTGCAATTGTGAAAGGCTCAGCACATCATTACAAATTCCCTGAGCCATCTAGACACCCCAAATACATTAATTTTAAGCTTACCCTTGGAGGCTGATGATCTTTCAAGTTGGAACCTAGGTTACAAAAAAATATAACACACATTTTCTTATTAGATACCTGAAACACAAACATCTAATCACTTTGTATAGCTGATTTCATCAGAACTTCAACCTAATGTCCCATCAATTTTTTTTAAAGTAGGGGATCTATTTCTGTCTTTCAGTTATTGCATTATGACATCCTTATATACTAAATTAGGGGAAAAAAGCCACTGCAATGTTAGGGAAACTCTAGATAGTTTAGTTATACAAGACAGGAGTGAAGACTAACTGAAGACTAGCAAGCTGTCCTCTTACAATTATTCTTCTACAACAGGGTTAATCCAGCAGAAATCTGCTCTGATTCCAGCAAGGCTATCAAAACACTAAGCCTTTAATGTTAACCTATATCTCTCAGATACGATTTGCTATGGGTTCATTTTCTTGTGTTTGGAACATCTATGTCTTGGATTATATATTTTTTTAATTTAAGAATATTGTTTTATTGTATTTTAACTAGTATTTATTCTTGCTTTATTGTAAACCGCCCAGTCACTCTTTGAGTGAGATGGGCGGTGACTAAATTTGAAATATAAACGAACAAACAAACATTGGGATCCCCATTTACTGAACATCTAGGAAGAAAACTGAGCCACTGAAATAATGGATTCTTATAATGGAAGCAGCCATACTGGGATATAGGAATTGAGAATGATCCTGGAATTACTATCTAATCTGACCTTGTGAAACAATTATATCTGGTACAGATTATAGTGAATCATCCATATCCTTTACTTCCTATCCCCTAGAGTTCTGAGCATGCAGGTGGAAAAACAATATGTTTTCAATATATTCTCAACATTCTACAATCTACTTAGCATCATCACCCCACATTTATGTCCCCCTGTGATGTCAGGTGGATAAAGAAGAATATTTTTTTAAAGAAAAGATAAAGTTGTTATTAATGTTTAGATATGTGAAAATCTATTCACATATACTAGTTATAGACACTGTATAATGGAACTGCATATATGAACTAGCTTTCAGGGATATACCAACAGTACTTATTGTAGACTGTGATCCTTGAAATTTTCTCTCTGTTGATTGAAGTTTGTTTTCTCATACTATGATTTTAATCATTTGATTTATGATTTTCATTAGGTGCAGCTATTTGTAACAGAACAACAGGATATAAATATTTTTAAACCAACCATGACTACATTCCAGCTGGCACTGCATATAAGGGCAATAACTCTGTACATCAAAGCTGGCTCAAATCATTTATTATTTAATGCAGTTTTAGATTGCTTTCTTTATTATTTCAAAGCATCCTTTTATCAGCACCCTCCACTTATGCTAAAATCTTGCTGTTTAAATCATGATATAATAATGGTACATCAAAATTAATTCTACTTTAGAATGAAGTGCCACATAAAGTAGAACCCTGGGAATTTGGAAAGGATTTGTCTGCAAGATAATCAGATGTGAGCCATCATTTTGAGGTCTCTGAAGCTCCCTTAAACTGCACCACTGAAATTCAATAGCAAAATGACAACTTTATTGGATTTTTAACTAACTGTATTTAAACTGTTTTAAACTAAAATAGAGTTAAGTCATGGGTGAGCAACCTTGCCCCAAAGTACCTATAGATTACACTGCAGAAATTCCCTGATAATTCTGCCAACATTCTGTGACATAATTTTCTCATTCTGCCCTCCCAAAACTGCAAAATAGGCTTTATATTTATTTTAAGCCATCCAAACTTGCACCCTGAGTGTGGTGTCCTCCCAGAAAGAAATGTTTTGTTTTGTTTTGATTTTTTTCCTGGCTTAATACTACTATTTTGAGCAACATGCTGTCCCTCTGGTCTGGTCACCATCCTATTCCCTCTAGCCTTAGGAGGTCAAAATGAGGGAAAATGACCATCACTGCAACAGAGAACACTGAGCTAGACTGACCAAGTGGTGTGAACAAATATAAAGCAATTTACAGTATTACTATCTGCTGACTCCATGCACAAATTTGAGTATTTGGGGTTATAATTAAGTTCCCAATGGGAAAAATACTGTATAATCCAATCAATTTTTACAGATTGTAGGGTTCCCATAAACCCAGTATAGTGTGCCTCTTTCTCTTTGTACCATAATAGAAATAAAATTAGGTACCTGATACACCTTTGGAAGATTGTAGCAAACAAACCAATCATATATGATGTGGCATGCCCTTCGCTGAAAAACACGCGTAACAACGCAATGTACGAATAAATTAATGGGAAACATATACTAAGAAGTAACTCTAAATGTGATGCTGAGTAGATAATTCTGGACTCAAGTACTTCTCTATATTTGACATAACCTAGGATTAAAGAGCTACTATTGATTAGTGCTTGTTTTGCTTGTTTAAGTAGTCATGGTCGTGCCTTTGTTTACATTTCTGCCTAGCATGACCAGCTCTCTAACCATGCAGTACTGAGGATTTGTGCACCAAGAAAATCATCATGTTTTGAAATACGTAACTATTGAGAGTGAAATCTCCAGTTGCCAGCAGATTCTTCTTTATACAGATTTCAGAATAATATTTTCTATTGGCACATATTTTAATATACTATGAGCAGAAACAGAATGGTTGCATTCACACAGAACCAACGTAACACTAATCCAGTATTTTAAATATCTACTAAACAAGCCATAGTGGCCAGGTCCACACAAAATACTCTGAAACAAGACATAAGCTAACAGACCACATTATGCTTAGTACTGTATCCGAACCAATGAAAAAGACTAATTCTGTGCCAAGTGAAGAAAGAGTTTATGGCATTGCATGCACCGATCATACAGCAGTCACCTTCAATTTTTTACAATGTTGAATTTTAGAGACTCAGATAAATGTTCACATATTTTGTTTGACTGATCATCTGTACTCCTCTTAATGATGTTCCATAAACTCTTAAATACTCATTTAATTTTGGCAGGCTTTTATTTATTTAATAAATGCCATAATTTTTAACCTGTCACTCTGTCTAATTCATCTGTTATAAAGTTTCCTAATTTCCCCCCCTAATTGCCTGAGGCTTCAAATATTCAAATGGAAAGGTGTGGTATACATGTATTAGTAAAAAAATAAGTGAATGCAATAAAATGTTCCTGATAAGGGTATCAAAGCATATTCCAGTTGTGGATCGAAACATATAATACAACTGTTAATGCAGCTATAGGCGTTGAGGGTTGTTAACACTGCATGATGTTGTGTTGTTGTTATTGCCTTTAGTATCAACCAGTGCTATATTAGATTGTCCAATAACCCAAGCTAATTGCATGTTCATTAAGCAATATTTTTTTGTCACAGGAAACTTGGCTAATTAGTAGAACATCACATATTAAGTGTGATTCATTCAGATACTCATATGCCTAAAAAGATATACAATGATAATTACATCAAGTGGTTAAATAACATGTCCCATAAGACACAGATAGTTAACTGGATTTAACTGCTATATATGTGAATCACATACAGGTTTCTCAAGGGATCTTCAGCATAAAACAGAGCAGAACCCATGAACTTTGTTAAGATTCAGAGATTTCTTTGCTAGAGACATGTAGCACTGATCAGTATTCTGTTTTCCTTTCTACTCACATAAAACAGATTCAGACAAGACAGAGAAGAAGGACACCCATTGTGCTAACTTTCCTCATTCACAAACAATGCTAGATCATGATCCAAATATTTGTTTTATAAAAAAAATATTGCTCTAGTATATCTAAAAGCACATCAAGAATTTTCTTAACTGAATATTTATGCATCATATAAGCTTAATCTAAAGTATATTTAAATTATATTTGAATATACTTTGAGAAGCAGATGGCAGCTGTGACCAAGAGGGCGTTCGCACGGATTCATCTAGTGTGCTGGTTGTGCCTGTTCCTGGGTCAGGAGGCCATTCAGACAGTCACTCACACCCTAGTCACCTCACAAATGGGCTACTGCAATGCACTGTACACCAGGCTGTCTGTAAAGACCACTCAGAAGCTACAGCTCATCCAGGATGCAGGGGCACAGGCAGTGAGGAGCATGCTGCATTATGCCCATGTGATGCTACTGCTCAAGTGCAGTTTCAGGTACTGCTTATCATATATAAAGCCCTTTATGGCATACAGCCTGGATACTGATGGACTGCCGATATCTGATTGTTTCTGCCCATCCAGCGTGACTGGGCAGAATGGGTTCACTTAGGGTCCCTTCAATGGAACAGTGTCATCTATTAGGACCTAGGAAGCGTGTTCCTCTCTAGCAGCACCTGCCTTCTGGAACACCATCCCTCCAGAGTTCCATACAGCTCCCACCCTGATGACATTCAGAAAATCACTGAAAACCTTATATACACCCAGGCCTTGGGGTACGGTAGTGGTTGAGCCCACTTAGGATATTGTGCTGTCATACAGTTTGCCCTCCGAATGCTTACTGTATAATCTGTTTCTTTTTCGTTAATTACTGTTAATTGTTTAAAATATAACCCACCCAGAGTCATCTGGGGTCAAACAGCCTTTAAATTGTATTAAATAAATGAATAAACATTTTCTACAGGAATTACTTACCAATAATAATAATAATATAAGTTAAGCCAATTGCTGCTACAACATCAATAAATGCTAAGCCTGCAATCAGAACAGATCCATGTTTCGGGTGACATGCTGTTGAGAGAAGAAATGTGGGCGTTTAGGTTAGCACTGAAAGTTTATGAAAGATGGAGCTTGTACTTTCTACATCAGGGCTTTCCAAAGTTTTCCCGTGGCAACACACCAACGGCGGCGCGCGAGAAAACCCAGAAGCGCTGCTGCTGTGGTGGTGCGAAAACCCCCGGAAGGGCTGCTGCCACTTTCACTTTTTGCGTGCTACCACTGCTGCGGTGCTTTCGGATTTTCATGGGTCACAGCGGTGGCGGTGTCCTTGTGTGCCGTGCGAAAACCCGGAAGCGTTGATGGCCCGCCGGCGGCGGCGCAGCACTTCTGGGTTTTGACGCGACACACCTGGGCCCCGCAAGCGACACACTTTTGTGTCGCGACACACAGTTTGGAAAGCTGTGTTCTACATATTTGTTTCTCCAGCTCTAAACAACTACTACACAGATGTTTGAGTGGTCATAGCTCTCCAGCCTTATGTTATTCAGACATGATACTAGAACATGCAAGGATATCTTGAAATTATATATATATATATATATATAACTAATGTTTGATATTTTCATGGCTTTATTATATAAAAGTTAGGACTAGCAGAATTATATTTATTTATTACTTATTTACAGCAGAATAGTTTGTGCATGAGTCTGCTATTTTGGTATAGGAAAGGCTGTATCAGTTAAAACAGTTATACCCCTTAACAGTGAAACTTTTCCAGATGTAAAAAGGAACCCACAACCCACAAGCCTTATAGGCATATTTGGAATTTTAAGAACACCTCAAAGGCACTCTTACAAAAAATCTGCCGTGAAGAAAGACTTTCTGGTTCACAAAATGTCTGCCATAGTAACATGTCTGTTCTCACAACCACTGATTCATCAGAAAGCAGGATGGTCTCCATACTGAACAAAAATGTATGCTCAAAAATTCAATTGTTTAAATTGTATCACAATGCTTCACAGTTCATATTAAATAGGGCTTCCATATCTGGGCTGCAAAAAGTGCAACAACCACTAGATGGCAGCAAAGAGAGTTTTCTCTATTATCTGGATTTTTACAGCCCTGATATGGCAGCCCTAATATTACGGCAGTATCTTTATTTATATCTTTATTTTTTATATTTGTATCCCACATGTCATATAGGAGCTCAAGGTGGGAAACATGAAAGCAATGTAAAATGTATAATTAATATTTGTTCAAAAGGAACAAATCGCCAAAAGTAAGATTTTTTTCCTCTTTGGCAGCTCCTTAAAGCATCCATGTCTTTTCCCAGAATTGAACAGCTGCTGTCAACAGCTGCAGCAGCAGCACCCCAGGAAAATCTGTGTTTGGCTTAAGGATACACTGACAGATGCTTACATGCAAGCCACTGTGCCAAGTACCTTTTCCCCCTTGGAACTGAAGCAATGCACAACCATGGCACATCCCAGCAAGAAAGGAGGGAGGAATGGAGCGAGGGAAGGACCGCACAGAAATGGGGTAAGAAGAAATGAAGGAAAGCAGGAAGAGGGAATAAATTGAATGAAGAGGAGGTAAGGGGGAGAAGTCATTGGGCAAGTTAGGAAAAAAACAGAGACAGCATCACAAAAGCAACCCCTTATTAAGCTACAGCTAAGCTAATCTTCAGGGGCGTGGTGGCTCAGCGGGTAAGATGCCAGGCTTGTCGATCGGAAGATTGCAAGTTCGGAGGTTCGAATCCCTAGCCCTGCGTGCGGAGTGAGCTCCCGCACTAGCTCCAGCTCTTGCCAACCTAGCAATTCGAAAGCATGCAAATGCAAGTAGATGAATAGGTACCACTTCGGTGGGTAGGTAACAGCGTTCCGCGCGTGTCATGCGGCCACATGACCGTGGAAGTGTCTTCGGACAACGCTGGCTCTTTGGCTAACAAACGGAGATGAGCACCGGCCCCTAGAGTCGGACACGACTGCACAAATGTGCGGGGGATACCTTTACCTTTACCTTAAGCTAATCTTCAAAGGTATTCATTCTTTTTGGCAGTGAGCTTGCAATCATTTGCACTACCTTATTTTCAAGACCACGTTAGATGATGCTGAGCTGCAAGGCCCGGCATTCTTTCCCATGCTAACTAGGACATTGGAAGTCCAGCGGCATTTGATATGGGTTGACAATATCTGAAAAGTATTGAATTTGATATAGATATATAGCTAGGCTTTGTTGTAATTTTGTTTTCGTTTGTGACAGCCACAGTATAAAAGTTAAACAATTTCTTTAGATCCAAACTGTAAGACATATTACTTTGATAGAGTACATAGTTTACCTGTCACACACAAAGCAAATCCAGCCACAGCAATTACATATCCAAGTGCTTTCAGTGCTAGCAAGATAAGTGCGAAGAGTGGTTGCTTTTCAAAAACTAGGGAAAGAACAATAATGTTACTGAGAAAAGAACATATTCAGAAATGAACGAGAAACAAAACAAAGCAGGATCTTCCAAAAAATAATTTAAACTTGTACAAATATGTCTTTGGCATGGAGCATGAAGCAGATAAAAAATCAGAACTGATAAATGAAATAATCCCAGAGCAACTTGTTTTAAGTACAGCTCTCAGAACTTTGCTTTATTGCTATAGTATATGTGTGTGTGTGTGTGTGTGTGTGTGTGTGTGTGTGTGTATGTATGTGTGTATGTATGTATGTATGTATGTTTATTCATTCATTCATTCATTCATTCATTCATTCATTCATTCATTCATTCCATTCAATCATGTCCGATTCTCGGAGACTGCCTGGACAAGTCCTTGCAGTTTTCTTGGCAGGTTCTTCAGAAGTGGTTTGCCATTGCCTCCTTCCTAGAGCAGAGAGAGAGAGTGACTGGCCCAGGGTCACCCAGCTGGCTTTGTGCCTAAGGTGGGACTAGAACTCATGGTCTGCCAGTTTCTAGCCTGATGCCTTGACCACTACCCCAAACTGGCTCTCTACAGCTCTCAGTACAATGCACTATAAGAGAATTTGGATCCCATAGGCCAACAAGCAGTGCCGGCTGGCTCAAGGGTATATGGAACCCCTAGGCCACACTGACTGATGGCGTCACCTCCCGCTGAGGCAAAGATGTCCATATTTAGAATGATTCATGTTGGCGCTTCCTAAGCTTTGGTGCTCTAGGCCAGTGCTAAGTAGGTGCACCCTAGTTGATGGGCTGGTTTGTGGGCTGTACTTGTTGTCAGGGCTGGTTTAGCCTAAAGCCAGCCCTACCAACAAGTACAGCCCACAAACCAGCCCATCAACTAGGGTGCACCTACTTATATTATAAATAAATTAAAGGTACATACATACGTATATCTTTAGTGGGTATTTTTAGCTCAAATTCTTGTCTGACAAAGGACAGTAAGAGATCATCTCTTTACTTCAAGGAAAGTGATAATTCAATGAACATCAAAGGAAACAAACAAATCTCCTGTGCAATGTTACAATTTGGTACTGTGGTGCCAATTCAAAATTCTGAATCTTTTCCTTCTTCTTCCCAAATGTTCTCTAAGACTCAGTGAGATTACTGTTGTTTCATGTTAATAACATCCCTACTAATTATATGATTTCCTTCCACTCTGCAACTCCAAAGTCACATTTAACTTAGCCTCTGAAAAGAAATACAGTGATCAAGCAAATTAGAAGATTCTTACCTGATGTGAACAGGAAGTATAAAAGTGGCACTGCAATGATTACAGGGACTACAATGATGCCAAGACCAGCTTTAACTGATGATGTATATCCACCTGGATGAGGTCAATTAAAACAAATCAATCTAGTCTTTATTAGTTAAGCAATCACATAAGAATACTTTTAATAAGAATAAGAATAACTGCAATGAGAATAACAGTAAATAGACCATCAAGTTTAAGCCAAAGGATATTAATTTTCCACTTTTTCCAAGCTGTCTTTCTGATTATATTCTTAGAATAGGATTGGGCTGGAGAACCGTGGACTTCCCAAACTGTAGAATCTCCCCCATTCCCCACCATTAGCCACATTGGCTGGGGTTGCTAGGAATAAAATTGCTACATGTGAAGAAGGAGGCTGCACTTTCAGCTCTAAAGATTTGCAACTAATAAAGCTACTGTTGGAAAGCAAGAGACAGAACCTATTTGAGTTGTGAGTAGATATGTATCTTCATCAACTCATATTTAATCCACTTGAGTTGTTATGATATGCCACTAATTATTAGTTCTTAGCTAAGAAGCAATATTAATATTGGAAGAGAACATTTAAAATAGCTTATTATAAGAATTTCATCCTTGAAAATAATTGTGATGATCGTATTCTAAAATTAGCAGAAAATTATGAAGGCGACCTACTTAAGTGCCTCCTGAGGGGAAGAACAGCACAAGAGAAATACAATTTTCCTGTTAAATGTTTACCAAACAGTAAGTGGCATTTAGCCTACTAACGCAGGATGAAAAGTATTAATACAAAGATTTTTAAATGAGAAGAATCAATACCGGACACGCTTTATCTACTGTATGTGAACAGTTTTATATTTTAATGAAGGATTTCTACTCTCTCTGGTCCCAATTTCACCTGTTTATGACTGCAAACCAGCTGGGCAAACAACAATGCATTCCAAATTCCTTTTATTTGATATTTGTGTTGATTTATTAAGCAAGCAAAATAAATATGTATGTTTTATATTGTAAAAAGAAATGCAGCAAGGACAGTGTGAGGGAGCCCATGACCAATTATTTCATTAATATCATCTCAGAGAGATATCTCTTTTTTATAATATTTCTAATAAATAAATATTTAATATATAACAGGAGTAATATACATATCAAGGTTCTGAATTCAAAAGATAAGTTGGGCCTATAATAATAGGACAGTAATAGGAGTAGAAATAGAAGTAGTAATTTGATCAGAGATAGGACTAATATCCTTAATTCACTTAGTGGCATATTGTATCCTTTCTCATAACTTGCCTGTTTTTAGGTAAAAGGTATTAACCAGTCATATACCGGCTATTATCAAATTCAGTCCTGCTGTAGCTTAAGGCCCAATTCAACTTGATGGAGCACATTTTATTTATTAAAACTCTTACCTTGGGCAAAAAGAATGGTACCAGTCAAAGCAAAAATTGATATTAATAGTCCTGTAACACTTAAGCCAATCTTCTTTTTGAATGTCATGTCAAACTTTATAGCTTTAAGAAAAATAAAAGATGAAAACAACGATTAGAGACTAAATGCTTAAATAAATACACGGCTTTCAAATTATGCCTTCTGGAATAGCATCAACTGAATATTAATGCTGAATATATCTGTAAGTGATTTTGGACAGCATTAATTATAAAACACAATAATGTTTTAGAGATGAACAAATACATTGGCTTTGCTTAGATTACATTCCCAGATTCTTTATTTATTTAGGCCCATTGCTGCTGCGGTTTACAAATTGTAGAAAAAAATATGAAAGCTGGCAAAAAGATTAATACACACTTCTTCTAAAACATATATTTTGTATCTATTTTCCTCTAGGGCCCAAATGTTGCAAATGATTTTAATCAAGTACAATATATTTTTGCACAATACGCTTTGATTTAAAAATTAAACCAACTTAGAAATTTATCCAGAGGTGGGGGGCTCCCTCTCCTGGAGGTGCTCTAAAAGCGGCACCTCGACAGCCAACTCTTGGGGGTGCTTTGATCTGAGTGGCTGCACTGAGCAAGGGGTTTGGACTCAATGGCAAAAAAGGCCTCTTCCAACTTTTTTGATTCTCCATCTGTCTTGCAAAATTCTGAAAATTTCAATATAGTCCAGGTCACACATAGGTTTGGAAGGTGCAAACTGTGTATCTCCATTTTTAAAATTTAAAATTTTAAAAATGCAGGAGTCAGTGAGTTCTAGTCCCGTCTTAGGCATGAAAGCTGGCTGGGTGACCTTGGGCCAGTCACTCTCTCTCAGTCCAACTCACCTCACAGTGTTGAGGTATGTTTGCCGCCTTGAGTTATTTATAAAAATAATAAAGGTGGGATAGAATGAATGAATGAATGAATGAATGAATGAATGAATGAATGAATGAATGAATGAAGAATGAATATATATATACATACATACACACACATATTCATTCTATCCCACCTTTATTATTTTTATAAATAACTCAAGGCGTAAGTGTGTGTGTGTGTGTGTGTGTGTGTGTGTGTGTATTTATTTATTTATTTATTTATTTATTTATTTATTTATTTATTTATTTATTTATTTATTTTCAGGATGAATTTTGTAAGGCAAAGAATGCTTACACTGCCCAAGCTCTAATCTTCAAAGATCACACATAAGGAAGACAACAACAAAACAATTAAGGCAACCACCTCAAAGGAAGAGTAGACAAAGGAGGGGAAAAAAACAGACAACAATCCTGTGCAATGCTTAGGCATGCCTGCCCTTTGGAAGAGCATCCCCTCCCCCGAAAAAAATTCTGTATGGCCCCAATCCTGCTGTCTTTTAGGAGGACACTTAAACCTTCCTAAGGTTCTCACGGGTTCTGGGCTGGGACATTAATCGTTGAGCAATTGCTATGTAAGTGTTTAATTGTTGAATATTTCATCTCCTTTTTATTTCCTGACGTGGTTATCTTTTATTGCTATTGCCTCTACTGATCTTTTTTAGTCCTCTGGCAGAAGTCTTAGCAAGTGGTCAGCCTTAGAATTGATTAAACAATTAAAAATAAATACATTTAGCTTCCCCGCTTATCATCCTAGGCTTAGCATTTCCAACTGAAATCACCATACAAACTAGGCAGCAGCTAGGCAGTCACACAAAAACTTAAAACAATACAAATTAAAATACAATTAAGAGCCAATTTAAAATCATAGGAAAATAGAAAGGTCTTCATTTAGTGCAGAATAATGCTAGTGTGCATGCCAGGCCAGCCTCTTTGGGGGGGAATTCCATGAATGGGGTCTCACCCCAGGAAAATCTCTAGGTTCTATACACTGTATAGAACATAAGATTATACATAAGATTTCAGTGTCACTGTACTTGTCATTACATTGAACCCCTCTTTTCTAGATGTAGACGTTAGTATCCTCCTTTCCTTTTTTCACTCCCTTCCATCAGTGACGGACAGCAGTATCTAGGTAAGGACACACTTGTTATGGTTTTTATCATTCCAGCAAGTTGCATCTTTCAAACCCTGAAGGAAAGGCATGAAGAGCCAATTTGAATGTAGGCATCTGGCTGCTAAGTGTGTTAAAGAAAATTTTTTAAAAAATCAAACAAACAATAGGAATTATCAATTTGATGAGAAATTAAGGAAAATCCATAAGGAAAAATGATTTGGTTTATTATTTGTACAGAATGATAGAAATTGCAGTAATCATAATGAGCAGTAATGACTAATGATATATTGAAAATATAAAAATATATAAGAGTTATAACAACCATAAGCACATGGATGATAATACTAATACATACTAATACTAATACTAATACATGTATAGGCCCACCCATGATCTATAATGTGACTGATACAGAGCCTGGATAGTTTATAACTCTAAAAGCCATTGCACTGTTCCATTAAAGACAGGGGGTGATCCTTGGATAAGGAGCGAAACGTTTCCACTGAGAAAATAGAAATCCAGTTGACATGATTCAAGCTACAGACAATTCCACCTGGATGACTGAGAACCTTCATAGACATTTAGTTAGAACTGTTATGCTAAGAAACAACTCAGGTTAGTTAACACTGGTTTGAATGAAACATTGTATTACAAGCCATACACAGCACAGGTTAATTTAAAATAACTACTTTCTAAAATATAAGATTAGTATCACTGATTTAAACAAAGATTTTAATTTGAAAGAAAGACATAGGCAGATCAATATGGTACTATATGATAATTCCCTTGACCTACCAGTATGTATTTCCCCATCAGACATGCAAGTCTGCCTTTTACCAACAAAGTTAGGCTTTTTTAAATGGACTAGTGGTTGGTAAGTTCGTGTAGCCTTCCAAAGAAAGGCATTTGGAAGTACTGAACACTCCCTATTACCAGCTATCCTGTCTTTTGCCGGAGGCTTTTTTAACAAACTGGCAGATATATTTCTATTCTAGACACTACAGTTTCAGATATTGCATGAAGCAGAAAAGACTCAGCATGATTTTTGATACGTAGGAAAAAATACACCTTATAAATCAATATTATAGTTGTAGTTGTTGCACAAGACAGAAAAAAACACAGCATGGTTTTTGATTTATAGAAAGCAATCAGTCCCAAAGAATAACTTTTAATAAATGAAGAGCTACTAATAATTACTAATAAAGAGTCCATCCTTTGGGGAGAGATGGGCGGTGGCAAAATTAGAAAAATAAATAAATAAATTTCTCTCCACTGTCTGGTTTCCAAATGTATTAGTTTTGGAGCTGGCTTTTATTTAGAGCAATAATTTGGAAACATTCAATCTTGTTATGATTCTGTTTACATAATCAGTGTGCCATGAAGTAAGGCCAGTAGGTATTAAGTTGGTATCCTCAAGAAACATTATAGCACACAGATGTAAGTCAAATCTAAAACAATTAAGATATTATGTAGTTAACATCTTAATTAACCACACAACAAATATCACAGCAAAATGATGCCTTGGATCTGAAGATCTGTGTCTCATACTATAAAATCCTTTAATATAAATTACTGCAATGCGCTCTACATGGGGCTACCCTTGAAGAGTATCCGGAAGCTTCAGCTGGTCCAGAATGCAGCTGCACGGGCCATTGTTGGTGCCCCTAGATCGGCACACATAACACCTTTGTTACATGAGCTGCATTGGGTACCAGTTTGCTTCTGGGTCCAATTCAAGGTGTTGGTTATCACCTTTAAAGCCCTACATGGCATGGGGCCAGGTTACCTGAGGGACCGCCTCGTCCCCAATACATCTACCCGTCTCACCCGATCATGCAGAGAGGGCATGCTACGGACCCCATCTACGAGAGAGTCCCATCTGGCGGGGTCCAGGAGGCATGCCTTCTCTGCAGTAGCTCCCGCCCTGTGGAACAACTTGCCCCTGGAGGTGAGATTAGCCCCTTCGCCCCTGACCTTCCGGAGGAACCTGAAAACTTGGTTCTGCTGCCTTGCTTGGGGCCAAGGAAGAAGTAGTCACTCTTGGGGATGGCTAATACCTTAGAGAGCCCCTCTCCTACATTGGATTGAGTTAGACCTTTTTACTATTCTTGCCCCTTGGATTTTAATCTTGTTTTATAATTTAGTATTTTTATATTGTATGTATATTTTATGTCTCTTGTTTTTATTATCTTGTTGTAAACCACCCAGAGTCCCTCTGGTGGAGGGAGATGGGCGGTGATAGAAGTTTGATTAATAAATAAATAAATAAATATCTACAAATACTATTATGACTGCTTTAGCGTATTAAGGTATATTAAATGATAAAAGTATTATAAATATGATAGCATCTTCAAGGGCTCTACTTATGAACCAAAAGCAAAGAGCATTTTCTTCTTTTATGCATTTCAATTTTATGTTTTATAATATTCTTAACATACTAAATTTTGTATACCACTTTGTGATATTTTGCATACCTAGTACAGTACATAAATATTATAAATAGGTAAAACAGCCAACATAGGCAAATAAAGTATTTGTAAGTAAATTGGAGAACAATATTACTCAATAAATAAAGGAAAAACCTGTTTCTCATAAATTCTACCAATTAGGTACAAATATGATTCAGTACAGAATGAGAAACATATTAAGATTGGCCAGAAAGTTTTCACTCAAAGAAAGAATGATCCAACAACTGGGACTGAGGATTAGCTTGGTTGTTTTCTTTCACCACCAACCTGCTTTAAGTGGTATCATTTATCTTGATATTTGGAGTTAGTGCCAAAGGATTCTACTTAATCTCTATTGATTCAATATGTATATGGATGATTATTATGATTTTTGCCATCCAGTCAGACTTGACTCCTAGTGACGATATAGAGAAGTCTACAGTATGCAGTTATTAGACAACTTTTTTGAAGTGGTTTGCCATTACCTTCTTTTTAGGGCTGAGAGAGAGTGACTGGCTGAAAGTCATTCAGCAGGTTTCTGTGCCTAAGGCAGGACTAGAACTCTGGTTCCTCCACTCCTAGTTATCACTTTAACCACTAGACCAAACTGGCTCTCATCAATATGGATATTCCATCTTTAATAAAATGTATCACAGCAGTTAAAAGTATAAATCTTTTTAGAAAACAAGGAAAAACTTTATCAAGGCAGATGTTCTTGTTTAATGATAAAAATGATAACTAAAAAGAAAAAGTATCTAAGATTAAAACACAAGAGGTGCAAAATGAGTTCTCTTAAAGAAAGCATTTCATCAATGAGTGAGAGGTCCTTTCTCCGATATTATTATTATTATTATTATTATTTCAATTTATTCCCCGCCCATCTCCCTTGCAAGGGACTCTGGGCGGGTATGATGTGGTTGTGGGATTCTGTTGGTTATATTTATTCTGTTTTAATGGAATGTTGTTGTGAACCACCTAGGATTATCATATATAAGACTGGCAGCCATATAAGTCTTCTAAATAAAGAAATAATCAGTCATTCAGCTTGCTTACACCATATCATCAATGACATTAAGAGCCACTAAGATATAAAGCAGAACCAAGGGAATTACAGTTGCCCCTTCCTGCCTGCCTGCCAGCCTGCCCACCAAAGCAAGACCTCGGCAAAGTCCTAGCATACAGCTTAGTCTCATCCAGAAAATCACTTTTTATGTTTTTTCCCCTCTATGACAATGTGTGTATCTCCATCAGTATTATCACTGTGTCTTGTTTTGTTTTCTTCTTTTTCTTTTGTTATCAATTAAAAAACAATTTAAAAAATCCAGAAATGCTTGGAAGTGTATATCACAAAACACTTTTTAGCATCTAAGGAAGTTATCTTAGCACCATCTAATAGTACCTCTGCTCTCTGAGAAACATTAACTACTTATTGGATCTTCTTGATCACACCGTTTTGTGTGTTATTAGAAGCCAGAAAATTCAAGGACTATACAAGAATAGATCCATTTGGATGCATCAGAAAGGATGGACTGTAAATTTGGAATAATATTGTATAAAATACTGCATAAATATAAAATAGTTATAAAATAATTATAAAATAAGTAGATTTATTTATTTATATTTATTTTATTTTATTTTCTATCCCGCCTTTATTATTTTTATAAATAACTCAAGGCAGCGAACATACCAAATACTCCTTCCTCCTCCTATTTTCCCCACAAGAACAACCCTGTGAGGTGAGTTGGGCTAAGAGAGAGTGACTGGCCCAAGGTCACCCAGCCGGCTTTCATGCCTAAGGCGGGACTAGAACTCACAGTCTCCTGGTTTCTAGCCCGTTGCCTTAACCACTAGACCAAAATATTATCATGTTAAAGATATGAATCCTATTTTGAATTATATTCCAAAATCGTGGAATTTGATCATTTTTGAGGAATGTTGTTGTTGTTATATTAAATTTATTACAGCTGCCCACTCCAGCAGACTCTGGGCAGCATACAAAATCTAATACTAAGTTAAAAGTTAAAAACATCAAGAAAAAAAAAAAGAAAAAAAAAGACCAAAACAGCCTGGACTACAAACACATTAACCTCAGGCCTGGGACCAAAGCCAGGTTTTATGGGGTTTTTGGAACCCCAGGAGAGTAGGTGCCATCCATATCTCTGGGGGGGGGGGGTGCTGTTCCAGAAGGTGGGGGCTGTGACAGAGAAGGCATGCTTCCTAGGCCCCACAAGATGACAATATTTAATAGAAGGCACCTGGAGAGCACCAGGCTCTCTGCCCAAACATATGGGGCAGACAGAAACAATGGGAAACAGGCAGTACCTCAGGTGGTCCCCGGTTATCTCAGGCATGAGGCATAGCCAAGAGAATTATATTAAGAGAGTGACAGTACTACTAGAGTGCACTAGAGTGTCTATGACAAACGATCATTCCGTCTTTGAAACAGGGATGAAACTAGGGTCTGTGTCACACGGAGCAAACATGGATTCCACGTCCCCCCCATGGGTTATTTTGTCATTTTGGCGCCCCCCCCCCCAGCGTGGCACATGCCCCACTTGCCCCCCCCTAGTTGCGGCCCTGCTTTGAAGAACTCTATTAAGTTCTTCACTTCAAGTGGCAGCCTGTTCATATGGCTTATACAGTTAGGCAGTTCCTCCTAACACCTAGCCTGAACCACCTTCCATTGGTTCTGGGTCCACCTTCTGCAGCATAGAAAATAGTCCACTCTGTCTTCAATATGACAGCCTTTCAGTTCTCCAAAGTGAAGTGGAACCATTAACTAGCATTATTTGGGCATGATCGTTCAACCAATTGTAAGGCATTCCAACAATAGTACCATCTTGCCCACATTTTAGCATTTCATTAAGGGAAATTTCATGCAAGACTTTGTTGAAGGCTTTGCTGAGGTCCAGGTACACTCTGTCTATAGTATTCCTCTGATCTACTAAGCTAGTAACTCTATCAAAAAGGGGGATTTGCTCTGGCACGATTAGTTTGCAGCAGACATATACTGGTTCCTGCTCATTGTAGCATGCCTATCAAGCGCTCATAAAATGTTGCTTTTATATCATTAGTAATATCAAAATTAATTTATAGGAATGATATTAAAAGGAAGGAACATTTTCTATAGAACGATACTAGTCTGTATTCATTTTCTGTCACTCTATGGCCAAATGTTGAACACCCACAGGCAAGTACAAGCTTTCTTTTCAGTGCAGACTGTTATAGAAGGTATTAATTACTATTCATAGACGTCACAGATGAAAGGGTAGCAGATTTCAAATTAATTACAGTGTCACCTTTTATTCTGTTATTTCCCCAGTTAAGAAAACAGTAGTAAGCAACCATATAAACCACTAAAAATTAATAAGCTTACACAATTTTTAATCATGTAAAGCACGAACCTCTCTTTGCATTATTCCACAGTTACATATATATTAAGTATTTTACTATAAAATAACATTCAGTATTAATAAAGAAAAAGGAATTTAGTACTTACCTACAGTAATAAACTGGCACCAGTACAAAGCAACAGTCAATATTATCATGGAAATGATAGAGAATCGCTCCACAGGCTGAAACCAAGGTACTACAAATAAAACAAATACAGTACAACTTCAGTAATGATATACATTTAGAACAAATTTCACAAATTTCTGTGTTGAGCTTTTGGACATCTCTTTTTGATTACAGCAGAAAAACTCAAATTATTTACAATACAAAGGTTTTATATCATTAAAACCTATCTAGGTTTCCATTATCCTTATTTCATTATCATTTCATTTTTTTTATGAATTTTATGAATAAATGAAATTATTATTTCATTATCATTATTTCCAGTATCCTTGCCAAGAAAACCCATGGACAGTATCAAAAGGCTAAAAGATATGACGCCGGAAGATGAGCCCCTCAGGTCGGAAGGTGTCCAAAATGCTACTGGGGAAGAGTGGAGGGCAATTCCGAGTAGCTCCAGAAAGTGTGAAACGGCTGGACCAAAGCCGAAAGGACGCTCAGTTGTGGATGTGTCTGGAAGTGGAAGGAAAGTCCGATGCTGTAGAGAACAATATTGCATAGGAACCTGGAATGTAAGAACTATGAATCAAGGTAAGCTGGATGTGGTCAAACATGAGATGACAAGATTGAACATCGACATATTGGGAATCAGCGAACTAAAATGGACAGGAATGGGCGAATTTAATTCAGGAGACCATTATATATACTACTGTGGGCAAGAATCCCTTAGAAGAAATGGAGTAGCTCTCATAATCAATAAAAGAGTGGGAAAGGCAGTACTGGGGTACAACCTCAAAAACGACAGAATGCTTTCAGTTCGAATCCAAGGCAAACCATTCAACATCACAGTGATCCAAGTCTATGCCCCAACCACTGATGCCAAAGAAGCTGAAGTTGACCGGTTCTATGAAGACCTACAACACCTTCTAGAACTAACACCAAAAAAAGATGTCCTTTTCATCATAGGGGACTGGAATGCTAAGGTAGGAAGTCAAAAAATAACCGGAATAACAGGCAAGTTCAGCCTCAGAGTACAAAATGAAGCAGGGCAAAGGCTAATAGAGTTTTGTCAAGAGAACACGCTGGTCATAGCAAACACTCTTTTCCAACAACACAAGAGACGACTCTACACATGGACATCACCAGATGGTCAATACCGAAATCAGATTGATTATATACTTTGCAGCCAAAGATGGAGAAGCTCTATACAATCAGCAAAAACAAGACCTGGAGCTGACTGTGGCTCAGATCATGAGCTTCTTATCGCAAAATTTAGGCTTAAATTGAAGAACGTAGAGAAAACCACTAGACCAATCAGGTATGACCTAAATCATATCCCTTATGAATATACAGTGGAGGTGAGGAATAGATTTAAAGGATTGGATCTGGTAGACAGAGTGCCTGAAGAACTATGGATGGAGGTTCGTAACATTGTACAGGAAGCAGCAACTAAAACCATCCCAAAGAAAAAGAAATGCAAGAAAGCAAAGTGGCTGACTGATGAGGCTTTACAAATAGCTGAGGAAAGAAGGGAAGCAAAAGGCAAGGGAGAAAGGGAAAGATATAAACAACTGAATGCAGATTTCCAGAGAATAGCAAGGAGAGATAAGGAGGCCTTCTTAAATGAACAATGCAAAGAAATCGAGGAAAACAATAGAATGGGGAAGACTAGAGATCTCTTCAAGAAAATCAGAGATATCAAGGGAACGTTTTGTGCAAAGATGGGCATGATAAAGGACAAAAAAGGCAGGGACCTAACAGAAGCAGAAGAGATTAAGAAGAGGTGGCAAGAATACACAGAAGAACTATACAAGAAAGATCTTAATATCCCTGATAAATACGATGGTGTGGTCACTGACCTTGAGCCGGACATCCTAGAGAGTGAAGTCAAGTGGGCCTTAGGAAGCATTACTAACAACAAAGCTAGCGGAGAAGACAGTATCCCAGCTGAGCTATTTAAAATCCTAAAAGATGATGCTGTTAAAGTGCTGCACTCAATATGCCAACAAATTTGGAAAACTCAACAGTGGCCACAGGATTGGAAAAGGTCAGTTTATGTTCCAATTCCAAAGAAAGGCAATGCCAAAGAATGTTCAAACTACCGTACAATTGCGCTCATTTCACATGCCAGCAAGGTTATGCTCAAAATCCTACAAGCTAGGCTTCAGCAGCATGTGAACCGAGAACTACCAGAAGTGCAAGCTGGGTTTCGAAGAGGCAGAGGAACTAGAGATCAGATTGCCAACATTCGCTGGATCATGGAAAAAGCAAGAGAGTTCCAGAAAAACATCTACTTCTGCTTCATTGACTACGCTAAAGCCTTTGATTGTGTGGATCACAACAAACTGTGACAAAGTCTTAAAGAGATGGGAGTACCAGACCACCTTACCTGTCTCCTGAGAAACCTGTATGCGGGTCAAGAAGCAACAGTTAGAACCGGACATGGAACAACCGACTGGTTCAAAATTGGGAAAGGAGTACGACAAGGCTGTATATTATCACCCTGCTTATTTAACTTATATGCAGAGTACATCATGAGAAATGCCGGGCTGGATGAATCACAAGCCGGAGTTAAGATTGCCGGGAGAAATATCAACAACCTCAGATATGTAGACGATACCACCCTAATGGCAGAAAGTGAAGAGGAACTAAAGAGCCTCTTGATGAGGGTGAAAGAGGAGAGTGCAAAAGCTGGCTTGAAACTCAACATTAAAAAAACCCAGATCATGGCATCTGGTCCCATCACTTCCTGGCAAATAGAAGGGGAAGAAATGGAAGCAGTGACAGATTTTATTTTCTTGGGCTCCAAGATCACCGCAGACGGTGACTGCAGCCATGAAATTAAAAGATGCTTGCTCCTTGGGAGGAAAGCTATGGCAAACCTAGACAGCATATTAAAAAGCAGAGACATCACCTTGCCGACAAAGGTCCGTATAGTTAATGCTATGGTTTTTCCAGTAGCGATGTATGGCTGTGAGAGTTGGACCATAAGGAAGGCTGAGCGCCGAAGAATTGATGCTTTCGAACTGTGGTGCTGGAGAAGACTCTTGAGAGTCCCTTGGACTGCAAGGAGGTCAAACCAGTCAATCCTAAAGGAAATCAACCCTGACTGCTCATTGGAAGGACAGATGCTGAAGCTGAAGCTCAAATACTTTGGCCACCTAATGCGAAGAGAGGACTCACTGGAAAAGACCCTGATGCTGGGAAAGACTGAAGGGAAAAGGAGAAGGGGACGGCAGAGGATGAGATGGTTAGATAGCATCACCGATGTAATGAATGTGAATTTGAGTAAACTCCGAGAGACAGTGGAGGACAGGAAGGCCTGGCGTGCTATGGTCCATGAGGTCACGAAGAGTCGGACACGACTGAACGACTGAACAACAACAAAAAGGTTTCCATATTAAAAGCATGATTGCACATTTCTTGACATCTCCAATAGATTCTGTAGCAGATTCTCTATCTAACCACAGTGCCTTATGTTCATGGGGTAAGGTTTCTTCAGATCATCCATCCTGAAATCTGCCACTCCTCAACTAGTGTCTGTCCATCCATATCCTATAATCTAATAAGCACACAGATTACGTTCAGGTAGAACCTTTACTGATTTCTAGCATAATGCAGGTAAGAGCAGTTACTAAACCCTGAAGCAATACTGAAAGACTGGCAGCACTTATAACAATACCTATGGCATCCGCAAGTGGCATCTGAAAAACACCATTCTCAAAATAGTTCACAACAAAGCAAAGATGAGCAACGTACAAAGCAAAGTGGACCTTTGTGCTACCTTGCCATGTATAGTGGACAAAAGTAAGGCTTCAGGAAACAATTCAAGTTGTGATTTCTATCACCTTTGTTCAAACCATGGAACAACTCAGTCTCCCAGTTGTGTTTCAAATTACCATCCTAGCACTGTCATCCTGAAGTTTCTGGAAATCTATCCCAACCATTCCTGCACATTTTTATTTCCTTCACCTTCCTGCACAGTCACAGACCTTTCCTCTGAGAATTACCATTCTGCATTCTATCAACTGCAGCTTTTGTATCACAGAGGCTTTGTAATTTTGCACTTGTGACCTTAAACTGTAATTGTAGTCCTTTGCCATGGCAATAGAGAGCACTTTCAGTAAGTACTATGGAATGTTGATATATGTATCATGCAATTTTAACAAGAAAAAGAAAAAAAGAATAGCATCTTTGGACACCCTCTTTTCTTGAAGGGACCCTAATAACAGACTTCACACATTTCATCTTCAAATGGAAAAGAACATGTTGGGCTTCTGATGATAGTAATGCCTGGAGATGGGCAGGAAAGGTTAAGGTGAGTGTAATATATAAATACAGAAAAGTATCTCACCAGGATCAGTACTGAATTAAGAAGGCAAATAACTTGGTGAGCTTGCCCCAAAAGAACACTGGAAAAATATGCTACCCAGAGAAGCAGCAGCATTTTTCTGCAACTCTAGCAATGGAACATATTTTGGGCTGGATTCACACAATATACTTAACTGGGTCAATGACCCAGAGTCCCCCTCGAGGGAGATGGGGCGGTTATATAAATGGAATTATAAAATAAAAATATAAATGTTATTGTGTGAACGACATAGCCCAGTCACCAGAGAGCAGGAGAACAGTTATAATCTAAAGCAGCCCCAGGTGGTACAAACACTGTATCTCACCTAAGTGAGTCTTCCAAGGAAAAGAGCTATGGGTAGATTGCAACTGAAAATATAGTGATTATAATATATTGATACAATATATTGAATAATGATTGCAACCGCTATATAACTCATTGGCAGGAATCTGCCAGAGCCACAGAACACAGCACTGCCCAAGCTAAATCCACTGTGCCTGTCCAGTCAATGTGGGAGGGGCTAGTGAAGTAAGAGAGCCTTACCAATACATCCTGCATTTCCCCAAATTGCAGCTTTTGACTAAGTTAGTGTGGTAGTATGCTGTTAGAACCACAAACTATGATTGAGTCAAATATGTTTTTTGAATTAGGGCCACAGAGAAAAAAAGGTAATATTTTGATCACCAAATTCTGCTGTGAGAATACTGAGTATATTATGATCCCATTCTTAATTCCTTTTTAGCAGCAGCTGTGAAATTAGGACTCTTCCTTAAGAAGAAAGGCTGATGCAGTTGCCAGGCTGACTGAAGTGGGAGGACTAATTCAGGAAAACTGTCAGAAAGAGTGAGCAAGCCTTTTGTGCAGCTTCATGTTCAAGATATTCTTCTTACCGCTCTCTGATGAATGATTTAGGCAGGCTGCAAGGGGGACAAAAAAACAAAACAGGGACAACTCTAGTTTCTATGTTCGGATATATTATGCCATGGTTAACACAAGCTACAATTCATTAGCCCACTGAGCTTCCCACTGCAGTTCGTTGCTAGAAAAAAATGGTTTGTTTTAGGCTCAGATAAATGAGTAATCTACAGTCTGTAGCTTGAATCATGTCAACTGGATTTCTATTTTCTTAATGGAAACGTTTCGCTCCTTATCCAAGGGGCTTCTTCAGTCTGAGCAAAGTTGGTAAGGGAATCCTAAATATGTTCCTAGGTAGCTGTGTGACCTTACACCTGGGGCTAGGTCATGGTTATATTGAGATGTAATTTTTAAGTCCTTTTATCATCTAATGGAGGGTCGTTAAAAACACCATGCTGCTGTTGAGCTTCTGAAATGGTCTTAATCTTCCTAGGCACAGAAGACAACACGGGGAGGAAAATGGGGGAGAGTTTGTGCCTGAGGCCCCCACCTCTATTCAAGGAAGGATTTTCCAAGTTGGCATAAATGGATTCCTTGACCCCTCTCTCAAACCACCTATCTTCTCTGTCTAAAATGTGAACATTAATGTCCTCAAATGAGTGTCCTTTTTCTTTTAGATGAAGATAAACTGCTGACTCTGGTCCTGTGGTGTTATTTCTCCTGTGTTGTGCCATCCTCCTGTACATAGGTTGTTTGGTTTCTCCAATGTAGAGTTCAGAGCACTCCTCACTGCACTGGATTGCATAAACTACATTGCTTTTCTTATGTTTTGGAGTTTGATCTTTGGGGTGTACAAGCCTCTGTCTCAGTGTGTTGGTGGGTTTGAAATATACAGGTATGTGGTGTTTGCCAAATATCCGTTTTATCTTTTCAGACACGCCAGCCATGTAGGGAATGACCAGGTTCTTTCGTTTACTCTGAGTCTCAGCCCTATCTGTCGCTGTTTTAGGTCTGGTAGATTTAGATTTGGTGAAGGCCCAATTTGGATATCCACAGGCCTTCAGGGCTGTTCTCAGGTGCTGATTTTCATTCTTTTTGGAATCCATGGAGGTGGGGATGGTTTCTGCTCTGTGTGACAATGTCCTGATGACTCCTAGTTTGTGCTGCAGTGGATGGTGGGAGTCAAACATCAGATATTGATCTCTGTGTGTGGGTTTCCTGTAGATCCCTATTTCTAGCTTGCCACCGGTCCCAATGAGGACTTCACAGTCTAGGAATGCCAGTCTGTTGTCCTTGGTGTCTTCTCTGGTGAAGCTAATGTTGGCATCTATAGTGTTTATATGGTCCGTGAAGGCCTGTATTTCCTGGGCCTTGATTTTGACCCAGGTGTCATCCACATACCTAAACCAGTGGGTGGGCACCGTTCCCTGGAATGTGTTGAGTGCTTTCTTCTCCACTTCTTCCATGTATAAATTGGCCACAATGGGTGACACAGGAGAACCCATGGCACAGCCGTGTTTTTGTCTGTAAAAGTCACCTCTGTATGTGAAATAAGTGGTGTTAAGACACAGGTCCAGAAGATGGCAGATCTGGTTTGGGTTGAGATGGCTTCTCCTTTCCAGGGTGCTGTCCTCTTCTAGTCTCTTCCTGACAGCGGATAGAGCATGAGTGGTGGGGATGCTGGTGAAAAGGGAGGACACATCAAAGGAGACCATAGTTTCATCTGTATCCAGTTTCAGGATCTTTGCTTTGGAAACAAATTCTTCCGAATTATGGATGTGGTGTTCAGAGTGTCCAACTAGAGGTGCTAGTATGGTAGAGAGGTGTTTGGCAATGTTGTATGTTACCGAATTGATGCTGCTGACTATGGGTCGGAGGGGTGTTCCTTCCTTGTGGATCTTAGGAAGTCCGTAGATGCAGGGGATGGCTTCTCCAGGATACAGACGGTGGTAGGTAATCCTATCGATGGAGCCATCATGTTCCAATTGTTTCAAACTGTCTATTGCCTTTTTCTTGTAATTGTTGGTAGGGTCTCTTTTCAGTTTTTCATATGTATGGTGATCCTCCAAAAGTGAGGTAATTTTATTGTGGTAGTCTGCAGTGTTTAGAACCACTGTACATCTTCCTTTGTCAGCAGGTAAAATGGTGATGGTTTCATCTTTGCTGAGGGCTGTCAGGGCTCTCCTCTCTTGGACGGTAAGGTTGGGGGGAGGAGGTTGAGCACTGGACAGAGCTGCAGATATTTTAAGCCGGAGTTGTTCTGCTTCTTCAAAAGGTAGGTGGTTGTTGTGGATGGCAGATTCTGTGGCTGTAATGAGCTCCACAACCGGAACTTGCTTGGGAGTGATGGCAAAATTAAGACCTTTGGCTAGGACATCTCTCTCTGGTTGGGTAAGTTCTCTGTCTGAGAGATTTTTCACCCACATGTTCTTTTTGTCCTCTGTGGTCCTGTTGTTGTTGTTCCTCCCAGTGGTTTCTCCAGTTCCTTGTTTCTGCTTGCTGCGAGAAAGAAGAATGTCAAATTTCTTAGTTTGCCTCTCCTTTGTCTTGTGATGCTGGGCCAGCTGTACTTTATTGCCAAGCTGAATAACTCTATCCAGGATTGGGTCAGGAAGGGTGGCTGTGAGTTCCTGGTGAAGGTTTTCAAAATTGTATTGCAGGGCATCAATGGTGAAGTGGACTTGCCTTATTCTTTCATTTAGAAGATGTCTTTGTGCCTGCTGCAGGATCTGATCTGCTCTGTGACCCTTAACTGTAGATTGCAGGCGTAGGCTTGTCGGGATGAGTCTCTGTTGTCTGCATCTGAGGTTAAAACGTAGGTGGTTTCTATAGTCTGCCACCTTTCTTGCTGAAAGAAACTTGCTGAAAGAAACAGGAAGAGACTAGAAGAGGACAGCACCCTGGAAAGGAGAAGCCATCTCAACCCAAACCAGATCTGCCATCTTCTGGACCTGTGTCTTAACACCACTTATTTCACATACAGAGGTGACTTTTACAGACAAAAACACGGCTGTGCCATGGGTTCTCCTGTGTCACCCATTGTGGCCAATTTATACATGGAAGAAGTGGAGAAGAAAGCACTCAACACATTCCAGGGAACGGTGCCCACCCACTGGTTTAGGTATGTGGATGACACCTGGGTCAAAATCAAGGCCCAGGAAGTACAGGCCTTCACGGACCATATAAACACTATAGATGCCAACATTAGCTTCACCAGAGAAGACACCAAGGACAACAGACTGGCATTCCTAGACTGTGAAGTCCTCATTGGGACCGGTGGCAAGCTAGAAATAGGGATCTACAGGAAACCCACACACAGAGATCAATATCTGATGTTTGACTCCCACCATCCACTGCAGCACAAACTAGGAGTCATCAGGACATTGTCACACAGAGCAGAAACCATCCCCACCTCCATGGATTCCAAAAAGAATGAAAATCAGCACCTGAGAACAGCCCTGAAGGCCTGTGGATATCCAAATTGGGCCTTCACCAAATCTAAATCTACCAGACCTAAAACAGCGACAGATAGGGCTGAGACTCAGAGTAAACGAAAGAACCTGGTCATTCCCTACATGGCTGGCGTGTCTGAAAAGATAAAACGGATATTTGGCAAACACCACATACCTGTATATTTCAAACCCACCAACACACTGAGACAGAGGCTTGTACACCCCAAAGATCAAACTCCAAAACATAAGAAAAGCAATGTAGTTTATGCAATCCAGTGCAGTGAGGAGTGCTCTGAACTCTACATTGGAGAAACCAAACAACCTATGTACAGGAGGATGGCACAACACAGGAGAAATAACACCACAGGACCAGAGTCAGCAGTTTATCTTCATCTAAAAGAAAAAGGACACTCATTTGAGGACATTAATGTTCACATTTTAGACAGAGAAGATAGGTGGTTTGAGAGAGGGGTCAAGGAATCCATTTATGCCAACTTGGAAAATCCTTCCTTGAATAGAGGTGGGGGCCTCAGGCACAAACTCTCCCCCATTTTCCTCCCCGTGTTGTCTTCTGTGCCTAGGAAGATTAAGACCATTTCAGAAGCTCAACAGCAGCATGGTGTTTTTAACGACCCTCCATTAGATGATAAAAGGACTTAAAAATTACATCTCAATATAACCATGACCTAGCCCCAGGTGTAAGGTCACACAGCTACCTAGGAACATATTTAGGATTCCCTTACCAACTTTGCTCAGACTGAAGAAGCCCCTTGGATAAGGAGCGAAACGTTTCCATTAAGAAAATAGAAATCCAGTTGACATGATTCAAGCTACAGACAATTCCACCTGGATGACTGAGAACCTTCATAGACATATTGAGTAATCTACAATTTGACAAACTACAGCTTGTCTTGCCTTCAAATCTACTACTTAAAAAAAAAGGAAAATGATTTGTTCATGTTCAGGATTGTGGGCAACTATTCCATTAACTGAAACTGCCTCCATTTAAATCCTTTTAGAAATTCACTTTTTCATTGCACTTTTCTTGTTTGTTGATCTAAACCTACCACTAAGTTAATTTGTGCTTAATTCTGGATCAATATACAGACTCAGGCATGTTTTACTGCAGCGTTTTAAATTCATCTCAAATACTTACAGAATCCATGTTGCCAGTTTTCTACCAATGTCATCATCTGATTTTTTTTTCTATCATACCACCTATGCTATGAAAAAAAGCAAGACCCTTAATATAAACCACAACAATGGATGTAAGATATGAAATGTTTAAGGGAGGGGGGGGGGCAGGGAACCAGCTTCTGATCTACTCATTATAATTTAAGAAGAAAATACTGCATAGAGCCTAATGACAATTCAGAAAATTCCACATGATATTATTTCTACCTCACTGTTCCCAGATTACCAGCATTCATCCCATTAAAATAACTCCAGCATGCAAATAATTAGGGTGGAATGTGGATACCTCCAGACAAGACTCCTACTGAACAATTGTTTTATCCTCCTGTCACAGTGTTCTTTTTGAACTGAAAGTGTATTGTTTTGCAAGGGTGGCAATTGACACAGAGTGAAGTGGACAGTGCAGGCTGTTATGCTTTCTACTATACAGGTAGTCCTTGCTTAGCGACTGCCTCGGACAGCGACCATTCACAGTTACAGCAGTGATGAAAAAGTAACTTTGCGACCAATGCCCGCATTTAAAACCTTCACAGGTCTGTAAAGTAAAGGAAAGCTGAAGTAATACAGTAATCAGTAAGTATCGTAAGCACAGTTGCAGTCACGTGTTTTTCCACTTAGCGACTGTTTTACTTAATGACCAAGTTGCCAGTCTCAATTGTTGCTAAACAAGGACTACCTGTATACAGTCATGTTATTTACAGCAGGTATTTACAAAAGGTATATACAACACAATACTGATGTTCACCCGGTGTCAGTTTCCTTCTAAGTCTCCCTCCCAGAGTTTTAACTTTTTCCCCCTGGAACTCCTGATGAAGACACAGAGTTATAGTGATAGAACATTGGTTGTGTTTGAGTGAACATTCCCCCCCCCCCTAGATTTTCATGGAACTTTATTAAGTTTTCACAGAACCCTAGGATTCCACACAACAGTTTGAAAAACCTGACATAAGTTCAGCTCAAGCCTGAAATCCTTTCCCTTTTGCCAGATCTATTAGGCAAGTTAGTTTTAGCTGAAATGTATCTTGAACTTTTCAAGTTTTCTGCTCTTCCGTTTTTCATTCTATTCTGGGGTTGCGTGATTTTTTTTAATGCTTTAGGTGGTGTTTTTGAGCTTATTGTATCACAATTTGAACCAAAGGTCTGCAGAGCAGAAAATGTCTAGGTCCTTCCAAGATTCAAGGGCTGGGATGAGGGTGGTAAGAAATCTGCTAATTGGAATCTTGCCTAGGTGAAAAGCCCCTTGACCAGGGTTTCTCAACCTCAGCAACTTTAAGACGTGTGGACTTCAACTCCCAGAATTCCCCAGCCAGCATGCTCTTGACAATATAATGTCCAGTGTCTTCTAGTTGGTGTAAATATACCAAATTGATACCTTTACCCTTTTAACCATGGCACAGCATTAGATCAGTTATATTGTTGGAAGTAGTGGAGAAGACAGTTGCTGGAGTAGTTGTTTTCTGTGATACATCTTTTTGTCACTCTGAAGCACACCTGGCTGCCCACATGTATCAGTATGAAAGAAGCTCAATGGAAGATGCTCCATCATGATGCCTATCATTGGTATTTGAATGAAGTGTGGGAGGGCAGAGAGGCTGTACATACTGGACAATGGAGCAGGACATTTTCACCTCTTCCATGCTACCTCCCACATATGAAATGAAAGAACAACACATTAAGCTCTTAACTTTTAAGATTTCACTGAAATTTCATTATTTATTTATTTATTTATTTAATCCTAAAATATCGATGCTGCTCCATTCCAGACTAGCTATTTCTGCTTCATCAATTTAAATTAGAACTGGTTTTAAAAAAAAGGATATTTTTTCCTGCACAGTACCAGTTTTTAATCTTACAAAATCAAAAACTAATGAAAAGACTCAGAAGACTCAAATAAGGACCTTTCCCCTTGCCTCTCTCAAGATTAGCAACTATCAGGTCTAGAAAGGTGGTATCTGATTTGATTGAATCAGGAAAACCATAGTGGAATTAAAAAAAAAAAACCTATCCAGGTGAAAATATTAGTGCTGGAGTAATACTATATACTAGTACCTGACTGCAGAAAGGGTTAAGGGGTTTAAGAACAGGCCTGAGTTTGTTTTCTTTCTTTCTTTCTTTCTTTCTTTCTTTCTTTCTTTCTTTCTTTCTTTCTTTCTTTTTCTTTCTTTCTTTCTCTCTCTCTCTCTCTCTCTCTCTGTCTCTCTGTCTGTCTCTCTTTCGTTCTTTCTTTCTTTCTTTCTTTCTTTCTTTCTTTCTTTCTTTCTTTCTTTCTTCTTTCTTTCTCTCTCTCTCTCTCTGTCTCTGTTGGGATTTTAGCACATATAGCTTGCCAGGCTGCATTTGCAGCTGTAGCGGGCGGATATGATGCAGTATTGGAGTGACCCAGGGAGACCATCCGGGAGCGCGTGCACGGGCAGGGGGGCGATGTGCAAAGTAGCGTGATACTGCACCTGGCTAAGCTGTGTCCAACACGTGCACGGAGGGTCAGCCGACGACCGGAAGTCACTTGCACCACAGCCGCAAGCACGCTCACGGCACGAGCACAGAAACAAAAGAAGCGCGCAGACAGCACGCCGTGATCACCTATCAAGAAACAAACGGCACGTACACACCCCAGCAGCCACGCCTCTTCTATGCTATGTATGGACGATGTATGTCACATGCCTGTATACGTAGCCCTGGCGGGGAACGCCTTATAAGGAATTAATAAAAGAGGTTCCCCGAGCGGCATTCGGGGCCCTCATCCCGAGGAAACCACGTGTGGTGTCTTCATTTCTCCAGATCCAAGGAATCCATGAGAGGCCCGCCGGCAGCGAAACGCCGCAACTCCTTGTCCCACATTGGTTCAACTGCAACAATATCTGGGATCCATTAACTGGGCTCGCCCCTATATGGGGCTTACCACTTCTCAATTGTCCCCGCTATTCGCAGCCCTCACACAGGGTCAACACCCTGGTGACAAAATTGCCTTGACTCAACAGCAGCTTCAGGTTTGTGACCTTGTTAACGAGGCACTTTCCCAGGTCTGGGTGGATCGCGTACAGCCCAACCTGTCTTTGGTCGTATTGCTTATCAATACTGTGAATCTCCCAACGGCAGCTCTGGCTCAGATGGGGGCAAATAAAAAATTGCTAATTGCTGAGTGGATCCATTTGCCTAACACGCCCAAAACCACCATCTCTCAGAGGCATTCGCTTTTTGCTCAGCTTATAACCAAATCTCGCTTCAGGTCAAAAGCCCTGGCTGGCATAGAACCCTCTATTCTTTATGTTCCCTGTTCTTTGTCTGCTTGGGAAACTGTGCTAGCCTCGTCGGAAGCGTTACAGTTAGCGCTTGCTGATTGGCCAGGAGTGATCTCCTGCCACCCACCACCAGATCCTCGCATTTTCCTTTTAAAAACAGTTCCTTTTCACTGGCAATCCCCTTGTGCTGCTTCCCCCCTTCTAGGCGCCACCACGGTTTTTGCCGATGGCAGTAAGACTCGTGGCGCATGTGTCTGGAAAGAGCATGATCAGTGGCACACTCAGCTAACGCCGCCCCAAACGTCGGCACAGCGCTCAGAATTGGTCGCTGCCACCCTTGCGTTTAACCGCTTTAAAAACCAACCGTTTAACTTGATTTTAGACAGCTTATATGTCACTCAAATTGTCACAACAATTTATGATTCCTATTTGGCTCCAAATATTCCCTATGATTTGCTTCTCCTCTTTTTGGACCTCCAGCAGCTAATACATCAACGGACGCATCAGTTTTTTGTGGCTCACATTCGGAGCCATCAGCCTTTTCCTGGCCCACTGCAGGAAGGCAACAATGCGGCCGATGCTGCTGCCTCTCCCACGCTGCTGCCACTTACCTTTTTAACACCTTGGGAAAGCCACTCGTATTTTCACCAAAACAAAAAATCTTTGATGAAGCAGTTTAACCTTTCGGCCACTGAGGCCGCTGCAATTATTCAACAATGTCCTACCTGCAGCAAGCAGGCGGGTTCCATCCCGCTTGGAGTTAATCCTCGCGGCCTAGAGAGCTGCCAAATCTGGCAAATTGACGTTACTCAATTTCCTCCCTTTGCCCCATGGAAATTTCTTCATGTTTCCATTGACACTTATTCTGGCTTTATCACGGCTTCCCCCCAGAGGGGTGAGGCTGCTGAACATGTAATCAATCACTGCATTCGCTCATTTGCATCGCTGGGACGCCCCAAAGAGTTAAAAACGGACAATGGCCCAGCTTATATCAGCTCTAGTTTTGCAGACTTCTGCTCTAAATGGTCCATTGTCCATAAGTTTGGCATCCCTTATAACAGCTGAGGTCAAGCCTTGGTTGAACGAGCTAATCAAACTTTAAAAGCAGCTCTCAACCGATTTTTAAATGAGAAGGGGAAAATCACCCCTGGCCTCCCAGCAGTGCAAAACACTCTAAATCTCTGCTTATTTACTTTGAATTTCTTAAACATCACCGGCGACCCACCTTCAACGGCTGCCTCTCGACATTTTTCAACAGTCTCCGCGCCCCCCAAGCGACCACTCGTCTACTATCGACAACTTCCAGACCCAACCTGGCGAGGCCCAGCTGATTTGATCACTTGGGGGCGGGGCTACGCTGCCATACAAGACGCCGACAAAGTCGTTTGGGTTCCGGGCCGCTGTGTTCGTCCCTTTTTCAGATCTGTGGATGCACCTAGTGCCACCCCCTGACTCGACCACAACGATATTAGCCCCACCCGCCAAGGACAGCCCGCCATCGCTCGCTAACAGGGAAGTGCCTGCGGAGTTCTTACAAATATGGCAACATCTACAAGACGCATAAAATCACTTCAGCTCCAGCTCGCTGTGTATGCCCTCACCTGGTTTAGTCGCCATCTTTTAACCCAGGCGCGTGAAAATCTCGGCCCATGGGCTCCCAATTCTTATTTTACAGACTTGCGCTATATTGCCAAAACTATCAATAAAACTGATTGTTGGCTTTGTATGCACATCCCAACCCAAGGCACAGGAGGACTCTTGGTACATGCTGTTCCCTTCAATTTTACAGCATGGCGCCAATATCCATGGGCTCGAGGACACCTAATCCGGGAAACAGCTAACTATACAACACATTTTTTAGGAAGCAGGATACAAGAACCAGCAGCTTACTGCTGGGAATTCAACAACACAAATTCCAATGCCTCCAGGATGGGAAAATATCCGTATTGTAACACCACATTTCAACTATCCATATCTATGACAAGAAACAATACCTACTTAAATCAAACTCTTGTTGAACATTTATCGAATTTTACCAACTATATGTGTAACTATCAAATAACCGGGTGTCCCGTGGAAGGACTATGTCCTACTAGCAAAGCCACGGTAACTCTCCCTCTTTGTAACCTTGTAGCGGCTATGGTCAAACAGGCGGAGCCGACCTTGGACAGAAATGAAACAGCTAATTTATTAGGCAACATTTGGATGCTTTGTGGTCGAAGGGCTTATCAACGCGTTCCCCCACGTTGGTCTGGCCGTTGCACTCTTGGGTATATTGCCCCATCCTTTATATTCTCACGCAAAATTCCCTCTGGTCGTTTGCGCAATCGTCGAGAGTTAAACACCAATGGGTTGGGAGGGCTAGGCAACGTAGGCACACAATTAGCAAGAGCCATGATCCCACCCTTGGGAGTGGCAATGAACTATAGAGACATTTATGCCTTGAATAATTGGACCACCGCTATGTTTAATGTAACAATCAAGAATTTTAAGATGCTTAATCAGGAAATGAGAGAAATAAGAGAAGTTGTGCTGCAAAACAGATATGCATTAGATATTGTTTTGGCGGCAAAAGGCGGTGTGTGTGCATTGATTCATTCTCATTGTTGTATGTATATTCATGATTTTCAGCCCAATATTACTGCCACGGTGGAAAAAATGGAGTCCATGGTCCAAAACAGCCCTCTGCGCACTGACGGATTAGGCGCGCTGGACCTGTGGGGCATGCTATGGTCCTGGCTACCTGCTGGAACCTGGCTGCGGTCACTAGTCTCTGTCGTAATAACTGTTATAGTAATATTGATTGTCCTTTGCTGTTGTGTTCAATGTTTGCCTTCTTTATTGCAAATATTTAAAAGCTTTGCCTCAAAAATCACCCACTCACAGCAAGTCAACATCATCTCCAGCTCTACTGCAACAGCGGAACAGCCGTTGCTATCAAAACCACCGCTCACCCTGCTAAGTGACACCGAGGAGGACTCGCTGTAACCCCCAGGTTAAGCGCGCTAGGCAGGTGCAATGCAACATTAACTCGACGCCCGCTGCTTAGCATCGCCCACTCAGTCCATAAGCATGTGCCCGGAACTCCCTAGAGGCTCCCCCGCCCAAATAAAACAATAAAGGGGGAGATGTTGGGATTTTAGCACATATAGCTTGCCAGGCTGCATTTGCAGCTGTAGCGGGCGGATATGATGCAGTATTGGAGTGACCCAGAGAGACCATCCGGGAGCGCGTGCACGGGCAGGGGGGCGATGTGCAAAGTAGCGTGATACTGCACCTGGCTAAGCTGTGTCCAACACGCGCACGGAGGGTCAGCCGACGACCGGAAGTCACTTGCACCACAGCCGCAAGCACGCTCACGGCACGAGCACAGAAACAAAAGAAGCGCGCAGACAGCACGCCGTGATCACCTATCAAGAAACAAACGGCACGTACACACCCCAGCAGCCACGCCTCTTCTATGCTATGTATGGACGATGTATGTCACATGCCTGTATACGTAGCCCTGGCGGGGAACGCCTTATAAGGAATTAATAAAAGAGGTTCCCCGAGCGGCATTCGGGGCCCTCATCCCGAGGAAACCACGTGTGGTGTCTTCATTTCTCCAGATCCAAGGAATCCATGAGAGGCCCGCCGGCAGCGAAACGCCGCATGTCTCTCTCTCTCTCTCTCTCTCTGTCTCTCTCTCTCTGTCTCTCTCTCTCTGTCTCTCTCTTTCTTTCTTTCTTTCTTTCTTTCTTTCTTTCTTTCTTTCTTTCTTTTCTTTTCTTTTCTTTTCTTTTCTTTTCTTTTCTTTCCCTTTTAAGCCTTTTTCCTCTTTTCTGTCTCATCTTTACATTGCAAGCCTTCAGGCAGAGAATGTCTTGTTTTTCACTGATTTTATGTAAGCTCTCTTGGAGCCTTTTCAGCTAAATAATAAGATATAAATACTTTAAACCAGGGGCATGTGCAATCTGTGCTCTTAATCTATTTTCAAAATTTCTGGCCTATTGCACAGAGAGAGGGAGAATGTATTAGGAGAAGAGAAAGAGAGAGAGAGAAAAAGCAGGATAGGGACAGCGTGCAGAGCAGAGCTTCTCAAATTCTGCCCAGGTTCATGGGACCAGGAGGGGGGCTTCAGAGCAACATTCCAGGCCACTACGCAACTACCTCTCCTTGGCGATGCAGTGGGAATTTTTTTTGCCACAGCCACATCCACATCCACATCTGGCTCATTCTCAGACTCAGTCTCTCTTTTGTTGGCTTCTCCCACACACACCAAATCTACTCCCATTCTGTTCTGGTTTTGCAGAATTGCCAGTTAACAGACAAGAGTTACCAGCTCCTTTACACAATGTCTTTCCAATATCCCACCGGAAATAGTAGGGAAAGGGTGCATGCACAGCATTGGGGAAAAACTGTTCTCCTGGCAAAAAGACCAACAGGCTGATGAGGGAATAACAAAATGTTATTACTCAATGATTGGGGGCATCTCCCCAATGGAAAAGTGTCCCAGACAAGGAAATATAAGTTTATATATGATTTCCACATGAATGTTCATTAGCTAATTAACATATAATATGCATGATTTAGCAGTTTACATTTAAGACATATGCACTTTTGAGTACCTTAAATGTTTCTTATCAGAGGGTGCTATTTGTATACTTTCCCCACCCAGTTGTTTCCACCTAGTGTTATGGTTTAGGAGTAGGTCTACACCCTTGAGATTAACTAGAGTTTTTCTCTCTCTTGACAGACTGGGGTGAGGTTTCCAAGGCCTTAAAGATCTCATCTTGATTATCAGGTATATATGTGCAACACTTTTTCCCTATTCTTGCAAAGAAACCAGCTTTATTAACTGATACAAGGTCTACAGCTATACAATTTTGTAAAGTCATTTGCCTAATTAGAAACATTTTGTCTGTGACTTTTGCAAGATCATAGGCAATGTCCTTGGCAACTTCTTTGAGTACTGAGGTGACTGCTTACTTCTTCCACCTCACATGTGGGAGACAAGATAGCAACGCATAATGATGTGTTACAATGGTGATTCTCTCTCTCTCTCTCTCTCTCTCTCTCTCTCTCTCTCTCTCTCTCTCTCTCTCTCTCTCTCTCTCTCGTGTGGTATGTGGAGGCCTGGGAGTTTGAGGGTTCTGCGCAGCATCTTAGCTGTTCCTAGCATTGTACTCTTCTGGACAGAGAGCTCTGATGCTATTCCTGGGATCTGCTGGAGCCACTCTCCCAGCTTGGAAGTCACAGCCCCAAGTGCTCCTACCACCACTGGGACCACTTTGGCCTTCATTTCCCACATTCTCCCTAGTTCCTCTTTCAGGCCCTGGTACTTCTCCAGCTTCTCATACTCCTTCTTCCTGATGTTGCTGTCACTTGGTACCACTACATCTGTCACCACTGCTGTCTTCTGGTCCTTGTCTACTAACACAATGTCTGGTTGATTGGCCAGTGCCTGCCTGCCTGTCTGGATCTGGAAGTCCCACA
This sequence comes from Charina bottae, assembly GCA_023362775.1. Taxonomy (NCBI): domain Eukaryota; kingdom Metazoa; phylum Chordata; class Lepidosauria; order Squamata; family Charinaidae; genus Charina; species Charina bottae. The sequence goes on along the minus strand of JALMGJ010000004.1, from coordinate 92,914,668 downwards.
GGATTTTAGCCCTGTTATTCTCTATGACCTTCTGTGGAATCTCCCATTTGGACTTGGGAGGGTCCAGCCCACACGCTGTGCAGATGTTCCTGTACAGAATGCCAGTTACTTGGTTGTGCCGTTCAGTGTATGCTGTTCCTGCCTGCATCTTACACCCTGCCACTATGTGTTGGACTGTCTCTGAGGCCTCTCTGCACAGTCTGCACCTTGGGTCCTGTCTGGTATGGTAGACCCCTGCTTCTATGGATCTGGTGCTTAGTGTCTGTTCTTGTGTTGCTATGATCAGTGCCTCAGTGTTGTCTTTTAGTCCAGCCCTTTCCAGCCACTGATAGGATTTCCCACCGCAGCTATCTGTCAATGGTACATCCCATGCAGGGTCTTGTCTTGCCATGGCACTTCCTCTGCTTGATCTTCCTCCCATGTCTGCTGCTGCCTCAGGCATTCTTTCAGCAGCTCATCTTTGAATGCCATCTTATTGATGTACTCCTGGATGCTCTGGGTTTCATTCAGGACAGTGGCTTTCACTCACCAGACTCTGCCCACCCTCTTTCTGGCTGTTGTACAGTATCTGGATGCTGGACTTGGGGTGGAAACCTCCGTACATTGTGAAGAGCTTCTGGGTCTTCACATTGCAGCCTCCATATCTTCCTTTGGCCAGCTCACTATACTGGCAGGGTATCTGATGATGGCATGGATCTTGTTCTTCCCATTGAACTGGCTCTTCAGGACCTGTCTTATCCTTTGGTGGTACTTGGAAGTTGCTGTCTTCCTTGCCTGCTCATTGTGGTTTCCATGTGACTGTGGGATACCAAGATACTTGTAGCTGGTCCATATGTCTGCTATGTGGCCCACTGGTAGTTCCACCCCATCAGTCTTAACTACCTTCCCTCTCTTTACTACTATCTGGCCACACTTCTCTAGTCCGAATGACATCCCAATGTCCTCACTGTAGATCCGTGTCAGGTGGATCAGTGAGTCGATGTCTTGTTCGCTCTTAGCATACAGCTTGATGCCATCTATGTAGAGGAGGTGGTTGATGGTAGTTCCACTCTTGAACTTGTATCCATATCCAGTTCTTGTGATAATCTGGCTGAGGGGGTTCAAGTGGGGGCAGTGCATCACCTTGGTATATGCCACACTTGATGGCCACTTGTGCAAGCTGTCTTCAGTTGACTTCCAGTGTTGTTTGCCACAGTCCCATTGAGTTCTTGAGGAAGGTCCTTAGTGTTCTGTTGACGTTGTATACTGCCAGGCATTCACAGATCCATGTGTGTGGCATTGAGTTGTAGGCTTTCCTGTAGTCAGTCGAGGCTGTGCTCAGATTGGTCTGTCTAGATCTTGAGTCTCAGGTGACTGCTCTATTTATGAGCAACTGGTGTTTTGAGCCTCTGGTGTTGTTCCCAATGGCCTTCTGAGCTGTGCTCATGTACTGGCCCATATGGTCCTGTAGCTTAGCAGCTATGCCTGAGTGGACTTTCCATGTTGTGGGGAGGCAAGTTATTGGCCGGTAGTTGGATGGTGCTGTTCCCTTCCCTTTCATTATCAGCACTGTCCTTCCTTGTGTTTGCCAGTCTGGGTGGGAGCCTGCTGCTAGCAGCTGGTTCATCTGTGCTGCTAGGCGTTCATGCAATGATGTTAGTTTCTTTAGCCAGTAGGTGTGGATCATACCTGGGCCAGGTGCTGTCCAGCTCTTCATGTTCTTGACCTGCTGTTGGATGTCTGCTACTGTGATGGTGATTGGTTCCTGCTCTGGGAGATTGCTGTGGTCTGCTCTCAGGACCTACAGCCACTTTGCACTAGTGTTATATGTCTTCTCTTTCTCCCATATGTTCTTCCAGTACTGTTCAGTTTCTGATGTTGGTGTCTCTGCTGTTACTGGGTTGTTGCACTCCACTTGGGAGTACACCTTGGATGGTTCTTTGGAGAACAGGGCATTTATCTTCTTGGCCTCTGCTTCTCTAGCGTATCTCCTTAGCCTGGTAGCCACTGCTGTGAGCCTATGTTTGGCAGTCTCTACAGCTTCAAATGGAGTATATGAAGTATACATACATATACATATCTATACATACATACATACATACATACATACATACATACATACATACTAAATCACAATAAGACCCTTTAGCATAACACCCCCTGCCTTGCAGGATTAAATGAAAAGGAACCATTATAATATATATAATACATCTCAAAGGAACCATTATAATACGTAATCCCATGTATTACCTTTTCACAAACAGAGGTACCAACGTCATATCTAGTTCCACTGTACCTCAGGCATACAGGAGGATTCTGAACTTGGGATATGATTCTGGTATAGTCTGTAATAGTATGGGCAAAATCTGCCCAAATTAATTTGCAGCTATTCCCCCTCGCCATGAACTACAATAATTTCAGTGGTATTCAGAGATCCTGCCAGTGTGGGAATACCTCTTTTAACATGTACTGTAATGGGTGCATATACTCAACAATTTGAAACTTTGACGCCCCTTGTATTTCACCGCCATATGAAATACAAGCATAACAAAAGTCCTATATTTAGGAGCTTGTTTGGCTTGGGAACTACTTCGTTTTCTGCTGCTCCCGTCTTCTCCTAATAAAGCAGGAGTTGGGGCAGGCTTGAGGTGAAACTGGTGTAGCCACTCAGATCATCCAGCAACTTTTACAGATCGATCCATTGTCAGGATCACCTAATAAGGACCTTTCCACCTGGGCCAGGCACATGGCTTTCTTCAATGAACTTTAGTGAACACCCAATCACTTGGGTTGCTCAAGAGGTGCAGCTTCAGGATGTATGACGAGTGGGACATTTAGAAATGAGATCAACTATCACTAAAACACAGCGATACTCATTTACTGGTGGCAGTTCAATAAAGTCCATTTGCAAACCCAGAATAAGGGACCTGTGGGTAGTGTTGTTCTTTAACCTGTGAAGTTTTTTTCCTGTACTATGTCTCAGGCAAGTAGGACACACCTGAATGCAGCAATAGTGTGAATTCCAGGTGCCTGCCATGTTCTTAAAATTTCATGTCTTTTGCTTGCCTAAACCACAAAATATACCAAGCAAGGAAGGGGTGGGTACACAAGGACTTTGAGAAGAGCTGGCTTTGAAGTGCCTGGGAGTTTCCAAATGTGGGCAACCTGCTTCTTACCATTTCAGATGTTTGGAGGAAGAGGCCAAAGACTGAGCCAGTGACCACAGTAACATGGACAAAGTTTTGTAAATGGAAATGTATTTGCATTTCTGGGCCCGGAGAGAGAGCTGCTGATCAGCATGTGCTGCATCAGCTCACTTATTAGCAGGAAGGCCAGTAGGTGCAGATATTCTGACAACTGCCCAATGAGAGGGCAAGACGAGAGATTCCATTAGTCGGGCAATAACAGCCCCATGTTTAATAGGTGTGCCAACCAAAGCTTGGAATCTGCGCTGTTCCCATAATTGTCCAAAATCATGTACAACCCCAAAGGCATATCTACTGTCTTGTGTATATATTGGCTCTACGACCTTTAGCAATTTCACAAGCCCTTATTAAAGCAAAGACTTCTGCATGTTATGCAGATCAGACAGGCTGGCTATGTGAAAGTTCTCCCCGTACTTTAAAAATTACTGGAAAGTGATTAGCTGCAGCCCTTTACACAGGCAATAAAAAGACAATGTTTCCTCAGCAAAATCCCTCACCTTACTGAGAGAAAACCTTCCTTAAACTTGCTTTTCCTTGTTTCATTCCCCCATCCTTCCCCCCCCCCCACCTTCTTGAGAAATCAGGTTGCTGGGCAAAAATTCAAAGAGGGTGGGGTTATTTTGTATACTACCTCCCTTTAATGAAAAGAGGGAATGGGTAAAAAGGGGGAGGAAGAGGGAGCAGAGAAGAGTGGGCGGGTGGTTGCATAAAAGATGAATTGATTTTAGGGGGCTCTTCCTATCTCTTCCTTCTCGGTCAATGTATCGTAATTTTAAATTAGTAAGTTTTCCTATTGCTTTTCAACAGGCAACGGCCTTTTTGCTTGCCAGGCTGGCAAAAGGGAGTGGGGATATTTTTTAGATAAATAAATTTTAGATTGTTTTGAACCATTTTTCCCCTTGGTGCACCTTTAGTTTAATAAATTAAGAAAGAGGTACATCAATATAAGTTCCTTGCTGATGTACATTGTAGAGATTCATGTTTCAATGTCTCTATTATTTGGATGACTGTTCAAAGTTTGTGTGTTGGTTGTTTATGTTGTATTATAAAACATAGTTTAATTATTTATAAAGTTGGTGCGATAATAAGCTTTAAATTTTAGCTTGGTAAGTGGAAATTTGCACATGCTCAGAAATTATTATAATAGGGATTTTATATATTTTTTTTCTAAACCCATAGATTATTAAACTTTTTAAACCTATGAAACCTCCTGAGAGGGATTTATTGTATAAATTTGGATTCAATTTTGTTTTATTCTTGTGGGAAATTTATTTCTTCATTTTTCTTTTTCTTTCATGCTCTCACTAAGAAAAAAAAAAGAGATTCTCCTGGTGGTCACAGGGAGATTTCTTTCTGATCCTCTTTTTCACATGGTAGTCATGAGATGCCAACAAGGAGGAAGGGAAAACAAGAGGGAAAAGTAAAGATTTCTTCTCAGGAAACTTCCTTGTTTTCCAACGTGCTCTTTCTCCCTGCAAAAGGTGGTTCACACTTCTGGCACAGAGAAATTTTAGTATTTACTGTTTTTCCTTGTTAACATATTCATTTCTTCACCAGCCTAGATGGGTGGAAAAGGGGAACAAACTATAAGACTGAGTGTTCCAAAGAAGTTAAAGCAAGTATAGGTAATAAGTCTAAAAGAGATTTTTAATTCAAGCAGTTATTGTTTGAAGACATGGCTTATTTTAACATGTTATTAGTTTAATGCTGAAATTACCCAAGTGTTTGCAAAGTTGGCATGCACTTATTGTCTGTGTTTCCATGTCCTCTGTACATGTATAGTTTTTTTCACAGCTCTTTCCTTTGCATTTCAAACCCTGTTCTATTCAGATGTTGCCAACAAAAGCAAGCTGAAAAACTATTGCATGGTTTGCTTTGCAATCTTGTTTCCTTTTGTTATTTTATAGCAGGATTTTAATATATTGTTTATATTTCCCTTTCCTTATTTTAAATGATGTCTAACTTATTAGATATTATTTAACTATAAAGTATGTTGTGTTGTTTGTTATAGATGTTTGAGTTTTAGCACTTCCATGATAAATTTGCTATGACCCCAGCTACTTGGTCAGTTTCAACAGATAACGGTGATGTTTGCTTTAGAAATAAACAATTCTGGACTAGCCCTGTTCAGTACCAACAGTCTGTCTGGTATAGTTTGCCATTTGGATTCCCTTTGAGGGTGGGACAGTATTGTTTTTAACCAGTTTTAGCCCATTTCACTCCAGATAAAGCAGCGATCCAATCTCCAGCACCAGCTGGGTGATGTTCCTTGAGACCTCATGACTGTCTGGGGAACTGTTAAGTGCCACAACTGGGTGCTACTAACCACCAACTGCCCTTTTGACAAACCTCACTGCTGTAAAATGCAAGGGACACATGCATCAACTGCCAGAAAGTCACCCCTCCTAAAGAATCCTTGTCTAGCCCCACTTGACCTAGCAAGTGGTTAACCAATATTCCTTCAACATATCAGGGTGAAGAAGAGCTGGCTGAAACATGAACAGGTTTTGTGCTGCTGCTTCTGCTTCCTTGAACTGTTTAAATTTTAAGCACCTAGAATCCTTTGCCTACCATCTATACTGTTTTTGCGTTACAACCTTGCATGCCTGCCTTGCTATTGGTTCTGTATTTATTTAATTCATCTGTAAGGGATCTGAATTATGCTTCAAGTAAGGGAACTGCAACTGAAAACTATTATTACAATATTGATCAGCTAAAATTTGCATGTTGGCAATAGCCAATGCAACTCTATAGTGTAGTCTCTTTCCTTTTTCCCAGATGTCTATTTCAATGGGATCAAATGGGCTGGACAATTATGGCATACGTGTATTCTCGGTTAGGATGAAGGGAGTGATGGACCATGGGATACAACTATCATGAGAATGCAATGATTTCCTAAAGTAGTATACAAAATTTACTTCTTAACTCCATCTGACAGAATAACACTCTTTACATGGATTACATTGGGCTTTCATTATCCTTCAATGATGTCACACTTTTCAGGCTTTTCCAAGTTTTTGCCTTAACTTGCCCCTATGGGGAATACTTTCTGGGTTGATGGTTTAATAGATCAAACCAATCCTTAATAAAGTTAATCTGGGTATAGTAGTTTATACAGATATAGGTCCAACACTGCAGGCATATAGAAATCCCCCTAGCTTTTATTATTTGTGGGAGAGCATGTAAAAACCTAGTCCCTGGGATACAGGGGAATTTATGGGTTCATATGGTTGTACCCTACGGTGTCCCTAGTCCAAAAGCTAACTTCTGAGCATGTTCCTAATTCTATAGCTTTTATCCAGAGAGTATGAAAGGCAATGTTCCCTGGTTTAGGAGTCTTAGAAAAAATTGAATAGCCTTTGCATAAAATATTGTTAGTTTGGAACTTTAATTAATAGTTGCTCTTTTATAAAGGCTGGACAAAATGTGAACAAAATGTTCAGAATTTTTAAGCTTTTCATGGATCACCCAACTTTTTCACAGCTTGGGACCATGGGGTAAAATAATTTTAAAGTGGGTTTAATGATTTTGTTTGTTTTTTAATAGTTATTGAGATTTTCTGTGGAAAACACATCATAACCTTGCTTTGCATCAGGTATATATACTCCCCACAGTAGTAGTAGTAGTAGTAGTAGTAGTAGTAGTAGATTTTATTGTATTTTATTGCATTCTTATCTGTAGCTTGAATCATGTCAACTGGATTTCTATTTTCTTAATGGAAACGTTTCGCTCCTTATCCAAGGGGCTTCTTCAGTCTGAGCAAAGTTGGTAAGGGAATCCTAAATAAATCCTTACCAACTTTGCTCAGACTGAAGAAGCCCCTTGGATAAGGAGCGAAACGTTTCCATTAAGAAAATAGAAATCCAGTTGACATGATTCAAGCTACAGACAATTCCACCTGGATGACTGAGAACCTTCATAGACATATTGCATTCTTATGTTATGACCTGTGGTTACAACAATAAACTTCACTACTACTACTACTACTCCCCACTGAACTGGTTCCAACTGGTATGGTTTAGTGAGTAAATCTACAGGTTATGTACAATTTATTTCTCTCTACCAGCTAGGATGGAAAACTTGCTGTATTCAAGAATGTACTTTATTTCATTAAGGGGCTTCAGCCAAGTATAAATACCAAAAGCTTAAAAAAACTAGTTTCCCCCCAAAACAGTGTTGTATTTTTTATTTTGTGATATAAAAGAATCTGGGTCACAAGCTTCAGTTTAAAAGGACAAGCTGGGCTAATTTTTTTTCTTTTACCTACTGGCCTCAAAAGGTCTACTAGTAGCCAGATTCCTCAAGTACATAATTACTATGTAAGGTAATCTGCTTCAGCAGGCTGAGCTTGGGCAGTCACATGCTACTTGGTTGCTATGGTGATTGTTTATGACCAAGAAGTTAAGTTGTATAAAAAGGTGATCCATTGTTAGGCCTAGAGACTGCTTATCTGTATCTATTCAAATGTAGTTTGTTTTATGCCTGCCTCTGCCTCTCTTTAGGGTGAAAGAGATTGTAAATATGTTCTTGTTCTTTGAATAAATGCAACTTTATTTTTTACTGCAAAAGACCAATTTATTTTATTGATCTCTCTATGCTAGATTCTAAACCTCTGGATTTAAAAATAAATATTAAACAAACAGTATGTCTGTTATATCTGAGTGTGTTTCTGCTATCCCCTTGTTTTGCTTCCAGTCCATGTGCCTGTGCCCTGGGAAGCACGAGGTGGACTGCATATGTCCCCCCCTGAGTCACAGGACCAGGAGGGGGGAGGAGGATTAGAATGGAGAGTCAACTGCGGCCAACTGCCTTTCCCACAGAAATACATTGGGCTCCTGCTCATTTTCAAACTTGATCTTTAGTTGGCTTCTCCCACCATATTTGTTCTGTTTTCCGAGAGTTATCCTGCTGACAAACAGTGACACAAGCCCTTTAAATAACTTATTTCCAACATTTGGCTCTGGCCGCAGCCACTCTTCTGCTTAAATCCCACCTGGTAAGTTGTGCTGAAAATGGATAAAAATGAACTGCCGTTTTTGGGATTTATTAATTCAAAAGGTTTGCTTATGGGAAGAAGGGAACTATGATATGTAATATGAGAGGGTGGAGATGGTAATTGCTATGTTTGTAACTGCTGCAAAGAAGATCGGAAGTCGCTTCTTTAGATATCATTCTTTTTCTTGCTTTTTTGTTATTCTTCACTTTTTCTTTTACCCTTTTATAATCTTTTTCTTCTATGTTTCTGTAGTTTTTAAAATCTTTGTAAAATCTTTTTTTCATAAAAATTGTTTTTAAAAAAATCCCATCTGGTAAGTTGTTCCTAAGACCAACTCCCAAGCGAATAAGACCTTCAACACAAGGACTCCAAGCCGGACTAGCAGCTCGACGAGTCAGAATTTTTCAGAGCACTGAAGACCTGGCTAGCTTTTCCCTGTTTGCAGTGGTCTATAGATAAGATAAGACCACTGGAATTTTCTCCCTGGAGAGGGGAGAATCGGAAGATTGATCACAGGGTCGTTGGAATTGCCTCCCCCCGCTTTTTCTGTTGTTTTTCCACCGCGGAGAGAGCGAGAGGCTGGAAGCAGTAGACTGGAGTATACTTCAAGCTCTTATAGGGAATCGTATCTTAGAGCTAAAGCCGGCTTTTAGATTACTTTTTTTTTTTTTTTTAGAATAGACTGTTATATTATCTAGGATCTATCTCTGGACTTTGCGTAAAATGTTGGCAAATTTTGTGCTTTCTTTGCTATAGTAATTACGGTGGAATATGATGGACTTTATATTGGAAGCATAGTGAAATGTCTGCATTTTTTTCTTTTTACCTTTCTATTTTTTCTAGAGTGGATTTTTCCTTAATTTGGGATTATTGGAACTTTTCATCGTTTATTTTGAAAACTTTTTACTTAATAGACTGAATCTGCTGGTAACTTTCCATCCGAATAGATCAGCTGACTTCTCACTCCCTGGGAAAAGTGCTTGTTTTGACTAGAACGGCTGGCTACGGCAGCCTGAAAGAAGAAGGAGGGGGTGGGGGGGAAATGGCATTTTCAACAGTACTTAAAGATTTTAAAAAAGAATTTTGTGAAACTCTTTCAGAAATTAAGAAATCACTGGAACTTTTATTGATAGACTTGGAACAAAAGGAACGAAAGATAGATTTAGAAATGGAAGAGAATTCTTTTGACGTAGTGGAGAAACAAGAAAAGGCGATTTTAAATACATTGGTTCAGATGATTTTGATATTTTACATGAAATGGTCAACAAAACAGGTTACACATTACAACTTGGGTATAAACACATTGTGGCAGTTGAGACAGAAATATTTTAACATGCAAATAGATAGCTATTGTGAAATATCGGGAAAGGTTAAGAATATGATATATAGAACAAAACAGGTTGCATACTGTGATTTTGGTATAACCTGAATATGAGATTTAGTATAATGTGGGACATAAGGTTAAGGGAATCATGGATTTGGATTGGACATAGAGTAAAGTTGATATGAGAAACTGTATGGATATATAAAAATGTGATATTTTAATTGTAGGATATGGGATTTTGAAATTAGTGATATAAATATAAGTTGATGTTATAGATTACTTTTTTTTATGGAGATGCATGTATGAGAAGATATACCATTGGGATGGGATGATGAGTTGGAATTAGAACTAATATTATTACAGGATGACATATTTTTATAATTATATGTATGAATATTATGAGAATTGTTGTTAGGTTATGTATTAGTGGAATATGTAGTTATAAAAAATTGTTAATTAGGTAAATATGTAGGAAGAAGTAGAATATGGTATAATTGTAGTTTAAATAATGTTATTTTTATGGATATATATGAATAGAATATAGTGTATTTTATTAGAATTAAAATAAGGCCTTTACTTGTTATTTTGTTGTTCAGTCGTTCAGTCGTGTCCGACTCTTCGTGACCTCATGGACCATAGCACGCCAGGCCTTCCTGTCCTCCACTGTCTCTCGGAGTTTACTCAAATTCAAAACTTGTTATACATATGATTTAAGACCAATATGACTTTATTAAGGATATAAATATAGACGTAAAATGGAAAGAGTGAATAAAAAACATTCAATTGATATAGCTAAGAACACTTAAATGGATATTATCCTAAGGAGTGGAAACCACAGATGGATAATTGGAGAATTGCAAGAAAGGTGAAACTTACATGAAGACCAGAAGATTGGATTATAGAAATGGAAGTGTATATGACAAAGAAAAGTTCTTGTATAACACAAAAAACATTGCCCCCTCCTGCTTTAGATAAATAAATGTATCTGTCAGTCATATAACCAATATGTAGGTGTACGTTGACATATAAATGGAATACTGTTTATAGATAGCATTTACCATCCATATATAAAGAGAACAAGAATCTATTTTGTCTGAAGATGATACCAGTACTAAAAGGTAAGGCCAGTTTTCACATACAAATTTAAATACATCAGTACATTTGCTACATTTATACATGGCTTTTCTACCAGGAATTCAAGGTTCTCTGAAACAATTCCAAGTCATCATTATTTGATAATTCTTGAAATAGAACAAGTTGCTATAATATGGCATCAAGAATACCATGATTATCACTTCTGTTTCACCAACCAGAAAGTGTTTTGTGTTTCCTTTGTGAACACATTTTAAAAAGATGGTCTGAGACTTAGCAAAATCATTTCTGAAAAGAAAGGTGGTAACTGGAGGTGGGTATTAAACATTAAAATAAATTTGCTTTGTATATTATGGGAATATGATTATTTCCATCACACTTCACGCATGTTCACTGTACAGATGTCACTCCTTTCTAATTACCTGGATTCCCAATTCTTAACTCTAATTGAATCATTTGTGATCAATATATACTGCATTCACTAATGAAAGTGCCTGCTGAAATCATTTTAAGTCAAAACATTTTCATTTGTTACTACTATTTGGGCATACTGTGTCTCATCTGGACTATGAGATAGCAGAACCTCAGAAACTTCAAATTATAAGGAAACTTAAACTAAGTGTTTAAACTAAGTATTTCTTGACATTCAACTGGTATAGTGTTAAATATCATCAGTACATTAATGATACCCAGTTATACATCTTTACACATCTCTACCCTGAGCTGCCTGAGTTATACTGTTGGGAATTCTCTCTGGAGGGGCTGTGGAGGTCTGGAGGGGGAAGAACAGGCTTCATCTAAACCCTAGAAAGAGCAAGTGGCTTTGGGCTTTAGGAGTTGCTGGATCTGGGAATTTTCTACTTTCTGTTCTTGATGGGATAGCACTGCTACAGACAGAACTGGTGTGCAATTTGGGGTCCTCCTGGACTTATGGCTCCAGTTGAAAAAGAGATGGCAGTCATGGCCAGGAGGATTTTTGCACAAATCCAACTTGTGTGTGTCAATTTCACTTTTTCTTGGATCAGGAGGCACTGCTCATGTTCACTCATGCCCTGGTTACTTCCTATTGAGAGTAAGGTAGACAACCTTGATGGAAATATGCAGGAACTGTTACCTAGGCAAAATCTACTGAAACATTTTTTTAAGTCCAGAACAATGAGATAACATTCAGAAGCAGCTCAGGCAGATGGTTCCCTAATTCACTGAAATAGAAGAAGGAGGAAGTGGTAAAGGACAATCAGACTTGCAAGATTCTATTATTATAACCAATCTCAACTAAGTTTTAGCCTTCCTTGTGGAGTTGATTTCCTAGTCTGGTCTACCAACTGGGGCTGACATCTCCCAAATGGATTGCTGCAATGTGTTCTACATGGGGCGGCCCGTGAAGATCACTTGGAAGCTGCAACTCGCCCAGAATACAGCAGGGTGGGCAGTTAAGGGCGCACCTCAGTATGTCCATATTATACCATTACTCTTCAAGTTGCACTGCCTCCCTGGGGACATCTGGGTGCAATTCAAAGTGCTGGTTGTTACCTATAAAGCCCTTCATGACATGGGGGCAAGTTATTTGCAACAGTGCCTCTCTCCAATAGTTTCTACTTGCCCCATGAGATTTAACTGGGTGCCATGCTCCAGGTTAAAGAGTGTTATCTGGCAGGACCCAGGAAGCATGCCTTCTGTGTTATATCATCTTCTTCTAGCATTTCATAAGTCCTTGAAGAACTGGATGTTCCCTCAGGCATGGGGTCTGGAGGTTGTGTAAGCACTTTGATGTGATTTTAGGTTTTTTATAGTCTGATTGGATTTTTCCTTGGGTACCATTATTGTATTATTAATTATTGTTTTTTTATTCCTCCTGTTTTGGTTTTACTCCAAAGTCTGTTGCCTAGGCTCACAACTGCAAGGTCGGTAGCTATATAAATTGATATAATAAATAAATAAACTGTTGACAGTCGAACAACTGTCTTAGAAATCATAGAATCTTCTTTTACATAGTTTGAATTATCTCACAGATTACTGGATGGCTATCTAAAAGAGATGCTGTAGCAATAGATTTATCTCAGGGTCTCTCCTGATTCCATGATTCCATCAGCCTTCCACGTTCAGTGATTCTATTTACTTTGTAGCCACTTACCCTGGCTGATCCTGAAATCTAAGTTAAAGTATTATTGTATTACCCTGCATTTCAGTATCCATTCTATGCATGTTTCTAGCAAACAGATTCTGGTATGTCTGAAAAGGTTAACATATTATTTAAGCATTTTTCTTAGCATTAGTTTTCAGTACTAAGTTCATATAATCCCTAAATGAACTGCTTTTGCAAATTACTATTGCTATGTTTGATAACATTCAAGTTTCCTCCCACCTGCAAGTCCATCCCTTACAAAATTACTATTGCACACAACAGTGGAAACATTATCTAATGCCTGGAGTTATTAAAATGTTGCCAAATATAATTGTTTTTACAGTTTATAATTTCTAAAACCCTACAATGTTCAGTATCAGATCAAATTAAACAAAAATAAATAATATATTATCATAGACCTGTTCACAGTCATGTAATTTTATAAGCCTACATATTTTAATCTAATAATTCAGATATAGCTATAGTTTGAACAAGTTAAAGAATGTCAAGAACCTAAGCTTCACTCTTATCAATTTATTTATACGTAAAACTCATTTTTCTGCATGCTGATTTTTACACAGGCAAAAGGAGGCAACACGGCATGCATGGAAGTCTCAAAAGATTTGGGAAACCTCAAGCTTTGCAGAAGTATAAAAGGGCTTTTAAAATAAACTGGGACAAACAGCCAGCAGCTGCTGAAGCACTTGCTTTATTGCTTCAAACTCCACAAAATCAGATTTATTTATTCCAGTTTTAGGAAGGGTGGGGGGAGAGAGAGAATTAAGAGAATTTATTTCAAATTCACTTAAATACCCCTAAAAAGCAAGGCCGAAACATGTTTTCAGTTGCCCCTGGCTGCAAGATAATTGCCTGCCTCATTCCAATGAAGGTAAAGTAGAGGCTGGCTTGATTTAAATTTGACTCCTAGTGACCACATGGAACCATTCATGTGATTTTTTGGCAAATATTCTGAAGTAGTTTTTGGCTGCTTTCAATAGGACATTTCATAATATTCCCAGTTTACCCTACAGCCCAAGAATTCCTGGTAATCTTTCACTTAAATATTAACCAGGTCTGACCTTGTTAAAATTTTGGAAGCCAGTCAAGTTCATCTAGGTGCTGACATCTGCTGTAAGCCTCAAATTCCAACCAGAGTTGGTTAATTAAAAGAAGATAAACATACTAATATACTCAAACAGAAACTGAGGGAAGAGGAAGAATTTTGCTTTATTGAGCCCCTTATACCTTAACCTGCAGTTACCATCCTTCACAGACACATTTCTCTTACAGCTGGGAGAATATACCGTCACTTCAACAGAGTACCATTCAAATGCACTAGGAGACACTTTTCTGGCATACTATTCCAAGGAACACTTGACTTTTTGCAGGTTTTCCTTCCTTGGACATGCACACAGATACATCACAAGTGCCCTCTAAACTATTAGAAATGTTTTTAAGAAACATTCAGCTATAGGTTATTTATTTCTGGTCTTATATAGAGTTAGAGTTAGATTCTAACATTAAGAATCATTTAAGGACCTTCTTAACTTTAACAGAGATTGCACCAAATGGAAGTTGGATAAGATTCCAACATTATGCTAAAATCATACTGTATAATGACAAAGAGTCAAAAGTTAGTTAAGAGACAGAAAGACTAAATGGAGCAAATGGAAAAGTATATAAAGAAGCATATTTGTGAACAAAGAGCTTTTATTTCTTGTGATCATTAATCATAGTTGATGGACTGGTTCTCTTAAAAGTTAGCTAATCCATTTTAGCAACTATTCCAATGGTAATTACAGCATTGTGCAGAAGTACATTTGATCACATAATTAAGTATTATTAGTCGTTGTTTCTTTCATTCTGATCCTTCTCTACCTGTTAAATGTATTGACCACATATTCCAATCTTTTAAGAAAAATACACATTTCTACATACTTTTTCATACTAATTCTTATTTTTAAAATATCTGACTTTATTACTCTCAAAAATATTGATTTGCTTAGGAAATTCATTGAAAACAGGTATAAGTTCCAAACTTGCTAAATTTTCCCATTCAATTCAGTATTTCTCCTCTTGGTCTTAAGAGACACATGCATCCTGTATCTCCAATTAACTATAGCTCCTATACAGTATCTCCTAGTACCATTTCATCTTACCTTTACCAGGGAAGAATTGAACCTTATTCATCCCTTCAGCTGCATGTATCCATCCTCCCAGGATCATTCACCTCTTCTTTTTTCAAATCCTTTCTATACACATTCATCTAGTATAGTGCATTTATATAGGATACATGCTTCATTATTATCTATCCATCCATCCATCCATCCATCCATCCATCCATCCATCCATCTATCAAATTTCTATAACCGCCCATCTCCCCCTCAAGGAGGTGCTCTGGGCGGTTCACAACATAACATCAATAACATACAATAAAAACAACAATAAAAATATAAATACAATAATATAATATTATGCTACATGATTTTTTATCATCACAATTATCCAGTACTTTAGATTAGGCTGACAGTAACTAGAAACAATCTCTCTGGAGAACATTATGCCTGAGATGCATTTGGTCTTCAGCACCTTGGCCCGTATGGATATTGTAATCAGTTTTCTAAAGAGAAGACTTTGTATCTGCTGGGCATTTCAATTGCCTTTTCTTTGCATTTCTGAAGTATGTCTACAAAATTGTATGGTTGAGAATAGCAGCATGGCATTTGCCAATACCACTTCCCCCACCCAACAGACTTACTTCAATATCAGCCAGACAATTATCTTCCTAAGTAAATAAATAAGTGCTAATTCTATTAACTTGTGGGGGGACATAATCTTGGGAAGGGATAGTCTTAGCTAGCAATCAGGTTTTAGCTCTATTTTCAAAATGAACAGCTACACTCCTCTTGTGATCACAACCACCCATGCCATGAAATTAAATGCCTTCACAGTAGTCATTGTGCAGTGAAAGCTTTCACGGTTCTTTAAGGTTCCAAATGCACTCAGGACCCTAAAGGTTGGTAACACAAATACTTTAAGATGCAGAAGTGGCAAAACCTTATATGAAAGCACTTTGATATCAATTATTTTCCAAATTATTTACTAATGATACATTTCCAGTGAACTTTCCACTCTGACCAAATCTGACCAAAGAGAGAAAGTCATTTTAGAACCCACCAATGTATATTTTTGGGTTAGAGCTTTTGTCAAAGTTTCATCACTTTTAGTTACCTCTTTATATCAAATACAAATCTTCATTCCATTCATCCATTATTAGATATTGTGAGGATCCTAGTTCTAAATCTTCTAAAAGCAATTTAAACACAAGCCATATAGGATATGAATAAGTTCTGTTTAATAAAGATTAGCTTCCAGTTCCAAAGCAAAGTCACAACTAGCATTACACTTTCAGTTCAGCAGTTAAAAGCAGTCTTTACCCCCCCACACACACACACACACACTGCTGGGCAACCCCCCTTTTTCTCCAAGCAGCCACTGTTGGTAACTTTCCACTTCTCCCCCGCCCCCCGTGGGTGCACCCCCACTCCTTCCAAGTCCTTCGCTCCAGATGGTACAACCTTGGCTTCTCTTCTTCACCCAAACAGCCAGCAAAGGAATGCAGCCGTTTCGCACGCGGGGTTCTTTTCAATCTCCCTTTACTCCCCTTTGCAGACTGCTTGTAAATCATGGCAAGACAGATGCTTGCAAAACCTTACAGAGACCCCAGCTTGACATATTCCATGGCACAATGGGAGAAAGATTTCTCTCATCATGACATTCCGCCCCCCCCCCTAATCATCTCACCCAAACAAATTAATATGACATTATGAAAGCAAAAAAATTAACAAATAAGCATTGAAACTATCAGTTATAGTCAGATTTTCTATGGGGAGGAAGCTGATCTGATTCAGTCTCATCAAATACTTCTCGTAAGTCCCAATATTGTGGAGGGATCAAATTGCCTTCCCCCTCCTCCAGCTTTCCCCCCGTTTCCTCTATTGCTGCTACTCTCTCTGCCGTGGTTGAGGAGGCTTTCTGCTTTAAACCCACATACGTCCCATCAGCAAACTTAAATCGCCCTGAAATCCAGTCAACTTTGGGATTTCTTTCCCTGAGCCAGGATAGCCCCAAAATCAGTGATTGGCTACCAATGGGAGTTACAACAAATCTTAAAACTTCTTCATGGGACCCCATTTTCATTTTTACTGGCTCTGTATAAAACTGTGCAGGGCCCCCATGCATCTCCGACCCATCCATATGCATAAACAGGATGGGTTTAGGTAGTTTCTCCATTTTTAGTCTCAGTCCAGTCACTATGGTCGGGTGGATTAAACAACGTTTTAACAACACCCGGAATCCACCATGGCTACTAAGTAAGCTTTCTCTTTGCCACCTGAAGTCTTTAGGTGCACCCCCACTGCCATTATTGGGCAACTTCCACTCACCATAGGGTTGTGGTGCTCAGGGTTCATTGCCTGTCCCTCTGCATCTCCTAGGACAGGCTAAGTTTTCCACCAGTGGGAATTTTTCATCTGTGGAACTTTGTGGTCCCTCCAGAAATTTTTCAATGGCCACTTTGGTCGCTGTTGCCGCTGAGCCCTTGGTCTTTGCCGGTTGGAGCTTGCTGCTGCCTGTCCCTGCTTTTCCTTTTCCTGTGGTTTGGGGGAGGTTTGCAATCCGGTGTCCCTCCTTTCCACATTTAAGGCATAGACCTTTCTTCATGCGTCTCTCTTTTTCCTCCTCCCCTGACCTTCTGTGACTTCATTTATCGCTGGAAATCACTGGAGGACTTGATTTCTTACTGGGGGCTTGGGTACGTTAGTGCAGTGCTTTCCAAAGTGCCGCCGTTGGCAACACACCAACAGCGGCAGCGGCATGCACGGCGGTGGCCTCCGCTAAAACACAGAAGCGCTGATGGCGCACCGCTACCGCCGCCATACACACCGTGCCACCACCATGCACGCCCCCGCCACCACTTCCGGGTTGTGTCACAGCACACCAAACTGTGTGTTGCGACACACAGTTTTGAAAACTATGCGTTAGTGACTCCTGAGCCATCACCTCATGTCTTCCACTTCCCCTGCTAGGCATATCCAACTCCGCAGGGTTGCAGGGTCCCCTCTGAGCATGGGTCATTCTAGGATTTCATGTTGCAGCCCTGCCTGAAATGCTGAATCTTTAGAGCAGTGCTTTCCAAACTGCCGCCGTTGGTGACACACCAACAGTGGCAGCAGCGGTGGCGCGGGGGGTCGCACGGTGGTGGCGCGGGGGGGCGCACGGCAGCGGCGTGCACGGCAGCGGCAGCCTCCGCTAAAACGTGGAAGCGCTGATGGCGCGCCACTGCCATTGTCGCTGCCACCGCCACCGTACTCGCCGCCGTGCGCGCCCCTGTGCACGCCCCTGCCGCCGCTTCCAGGTTGTATTGCGACACACTAAACTGTGTCACGACACAGAGTTTGGAAAGCTATGCTTTAGAGATTCGGGCCAATTGGGCATCTTCCCCAGCAGCCTCTGGAACTCTACCGCATACTCAGCCACTGATCTATTTCGCTACTTGATGTGTTGCAGGCTGGTTATGGCCTTGGTTTGAGACAGTGGGTTTTCAAACCTTCCCCTCAGGGAACTCATAAATTCATCAAAGTCTGTGAGGACTCTCGACCTCGAATCATACAGCTGAACCAGCCACTCACTTGCATCACCCTCCAGGTGTGTGAAAATGTAACGTACCTTGGCTGCCTCAGTTTTGAAAGAGTCCCCATACTCTTCCATGAAAGCTCTTACGTGGGTCAGGAAGCAGGCTAAGTTCTTCGGATCGCCGTTGAATTTCAATTTCAGGTCCTTTATTCCTGCTATCACTCTTTGCCCCGACCTCCTCCGCCGTGGTTCCATTCGCTGGGTGTCTCTCGACCTGCGTGCCGGCACAGGCTCTGGGGACTGTGTTCTGTTGCTTTTGGAGCTGCTGCCATCATCAGAAGACATCTGCTCTCTCACCTCCATCTTGGATACCTTTGGGATCTCACGTCGAGGTTCTTGGTCAAAACACTGCAGCAATTCACCCACTGCCTCTTGCAATGTAGCCATGCTGCTCCCCATCGCCCACACCTCTTGGCCAACCGATTGTAGCTCTCTATCTTCCTTGTTGAGTCTCTCCTTAGCCTCCTTGGTGCGTCTTTTAGCATGTCTGTCTCGGCTGTCTTCCCACTGCTCCCATTGGGAAAGCTGTTCTCCCCCAGCGCCTACGCCTTCCGACTACCAGGGGTTGTATTCCATTCCATGGGTGGGTTGGTGGATAACAACCTTCGGGCTCAGCGATCCAACCACTTGCTGTCCTTGGGGCGACGGCCGGGTAAGTCTCACCTGTTTCCGGGAGACACTTCCAGTCACCATACCTCCCACTGTGCCCAAATCTTCAGCTTCCAGTTCCTCAGGCTGTACCTGTTCTGTAGATTCTGGAATAAGACTTTCCTTAGTAATTTGGAGATTCTGAGGTAAAGTCTCCATTGTGGAGTTGTGACTTTCTGTGAGGATCCTAGTTCTAAATCTTCTAAAAGCAACTTAAACACAAGCCATATAGGATATGAATAAGTTCTGTTTAATAAAGATTAGCTTCCAGTTCCAAAGCGAAGTCACAACTAGCATTACACTTTCAGTTCAGCAGTTAAAAGCAGTCTTTACCCCCCACACACACACACTGCTGGGCAACCCCCCTTTTTCTCCAAGCAGCCACTGTTGGTAACTTTCCACTTCTCCCCCGCCCCCCGTGGGTGCACCCCCACTCCTTCCAAGTCCTTCGCTCCAGATGGTACAACCTTGGCTTCTCTTCTTCACCCAAACAGCCAGCAAAGGAATGCAGCCGTTTCGCACGCGGGGTTCTTTTCAATCTCCCTTTACTCCCCTTTGCAGACTGCTTGTAAATCATGGCAAGACAGATGCTTGCAAAACCTTACAGAGCCCCCAGCTTGACATATTTCAATGTCATATTTCATATTTCAAAGTCCCCTCTGGAAATGGGGGGAGATGGGCGGTGATATAAGTTAGAAATATAAATAAATAAATAAATATTCCATGGCACAATGGGAGAAAGATTTCTCTCATCGTGAAAGATATCATGACTCAGGCCTGAGAAAATAGCAGATCAAGGTATTTTCAAGCAGACTGTTAATGATGACACTTGAAAGGACAGGATAAAGACAGTGCACATGCACAAAACAGTCTCTCCGTCCTTCCTGGCTGCTTTACAGCAAGAAGCTAAAAGTCCTTCCTGTGGCAAAATTATTCGGTCTGGCCACATAGGGGCTACAAGGAAAAAGAGAAGTTTTTCTCTTACATTTCAACAGCTTCTCTAGCTGCTTCCCCCTTGCCCTCTCTCACAGCCTTAGGGACCCATACAGGAGGGCCATGAAAGCTCTATTTCTCAAGGATCACCTGAAAAGTAAATCTGATACCAACGTGAAACTGCCAAACTTGCCTGAAGTGCAAAATTTTAGATTCTCTGATTCACATTTCTGTACCTCCCTCTCCTTCTCATGGACATGGAGTGGTGGGAAATTGTGAGATTTGGAGGAGAAAACAATCACGTTAGTTACTCTGCCTACTCTATATACTTCTAATATTATTTGATACAAACAGGCTTCATGGGAAGGGATATTATGATTGATAAACCCAAATTATAACTAGCTATATTAAGCCAAGCCTAACATCTGTATACTTCTGATGACTGTATTATCCCCCCAAGATTTGCATAATTTATGGAAAGATTTTAAAAAGCAAAGTCCCAGTGGATTACAAGAAAATCTAAACAAGTAACTTACCTGAACTATTTCTAAGTTCAAATCTTGTTTCTCCTTCTCTATTTGATTCTGTTACTTCACAAGTGTAATTTCCTAGAAGGGCTTCCTTTGTTGATACAACAAGTGAAGCAATGCCGTAGGGTAGCATTGTACGGTTCTTAAAAGTTGCAGTCTGAAAACTACTGTTTCTAGTAATGTTATTGAGAACTCCATCAAAAATGAAAAATTGTTTTCCTTGAAATATCCATCTCACAAACATTGATGAACTCTGATTATTTTTCAGATTAGTTACCACACAAGGGAGGGTGACCACATCTCCATTACAGGGGTCTATGTCAACAAATGGGACACTCTCAAAGAACAGTTGGGCTGAACCTAGAAGGAAGAGGAAAAAAGATGTTAATATTTGTGTTTCAAGAAGGAAATGTGGCTAACACAGGAGTACATGAATTTTACCTCAGCTGACGGTGATAGGCCAAGAAGCCTGCTTTACCAAACAAGGCCATGCTTAAAGCTTGAATCTTTGCTTTACCTCAGGGTAGTTTTTGAGAGCTCAGACCCCCCTTTTGGTGAAGGAACCAATTAGAAGGAGAAACCATCAAATAGAAAATGGGTTGCACTTTAAAGGTTTTAAAAGGAAGAGAAGATGCTGCAAGGGGAGAAAAGATCCAATGACTCTATCTCCTTGTGTCTTTGGTTGTCTCCTACCAAAGTTTTTTTCCTGTTTCACCTAATGCAGGGGTGGGCAATGTCAGGCGGCCCGCGGGGCTCCTGCCTAAGGCCCGCGGTGCTCCCGCCCACAAACCCCACTCCTTCCATGTGATTGGCTCCCACCCACAAACCCCGCCCCCCAGTGCTTGTGATTGGCTCCCACCTGCAAACTCCGGCCCCCGGTCCGTGGAAATCCCAGAAACCCCCCCTACCCACCCCCGGTTATAAATATCCAAATGGCCCTTGGCAGGAAAAAGGTTCCCCATCCCTGACCTAACGCTATCTCTGAACAGATCAGCTGCAAACCATGAGAGACTTTTGCTTCCAGTTTGACTAAAGAAGCTTCCCCTCCCTCTCCCTCTCTTCTCCCTTTCCTATGCCATCTCCTCTTTCCTGTCCCTTCCCATTGACAGGTTAGGGTATAACAATTAGTAACTATTTGCTGACCTTCAAGCAGACATAGTAATGGTTCATTGTATTGCCACTTTGAGCTTCAGTAAAGAAACAAAAGATTAATCCTGGTTTGGTTCTTGAAAAAGAATGAAGGGGAATGCAACCTAGATGTATACAAGTGGGATGGCCAGGCTGATAAAATGTAGTATGTGTGTGTGTGGTTCTGTGTATGTCTTAATAAGAAGTAATCCCCAAGGGCAGGAAACTATTAGTCCCATGCAACAGGCAGAAGATGACCAGTGCCTCACTGTAGCAATAATACCCAAAGGTGAGAAACTGGCAATCTCCAGTTAACAGGTAGAAGGCTACCAGTCCCTTGGTATCAATGGCAAATCCAGAAGGTTTGAAAGTGATGGTCCCCAATCAGAGTGCAGAAGATCACTGGTTTCCCTTAAGAGCAGAACACTGATATTCCCCAGTAGGACAGAAGATTATTGGCACCTTAGGAAGTGGTGGATTGAGGAAGGACAAAAGTGCTCAGATATAACCTGAGCCTAAGTTGGGCCCAACAAGGGTTCCACGTTGTTAAGGCTTTTCAGGGTTGTATAGGGCACGGCAATCATGCAAACGCTGAAGGTTGTTGTTGTTATTATTATTATTAGAAATCCTAAAATAAAAAAGGTATATTATCTTCAGAAGGTATATTCAGCTTATCAGACACCTAGCACACCTAATCTGAATCTGATGTCATCTTCATGCCACCAAATTTTAGCTGTGCAGTTCTGGACCTTTGGTTGCATACATACTACATCTTACCCATCCCTGATGAAATATCTGTATCAGAGAAAGAAGAGTGTTCTATATAAGTATAGTAAATATGATTTAAGAATAAATCAGGGCATGTTATGCTAATTTATTTTACAAATGTATATGTTTAAGTAATTGACTTCTGTGTGAGGCAATGGCAGACTAAGACATCTCCGTAGGAGCAGAGACAATGCTGCAGTAGAGACTGATGACCAGGCGAGAAGCCTGGGCCAACAGAGCCTCTCCGCACAAGGAGAGGCCAAAAGATTGCCCACTTGTGTTCCAGATGGCTACTCCTCGGGAGGAGACCACAGGATTGCAGTTGACCCGTGAGTCCAAGAGCCGGGAGCCACAGAAAAGTCAACAAGCTCACAGCCGCAGGGGAGTTTGTAAGAACACTGGGTTCGCTAAAACCTCACTTTCTTAAGCATGTTATAAAGATTATAGCAATTTTACAGCTAAAAGAGATATTTGAAGCAGCAGAAAAACAACACCAACACCAATGTCCTGTGAGTGATCCTTCATTCCAGATTAAAGATTAAAGAAAAGAGTAAAATAATAAGTTAAAGAATTTAAGATCAATGGCAAAAAGCTTGGCAAGAATTTAACTTAAGAAAGTTAAGAAAGTTTAAAACGGACTAAGGGACCAGTTAAATTAGAAATATTATGATTTTTGTTAAAGTGCTTTTGAAATAGTTAAATAAATAAAAAAAATACCTTTGTGGGAATGACATTGTTTAGAGTTTTACTGAAGAGATGATTGGTGGACTTTGCAAAACAAAGAGGTAAAGAAAACTTGAGGCAGACCATGTGACCATAGAAATACAGAGAGAGAGAAAAAGGCTTTTACTTTTATTTCTGTACTTGATGAAATGGCTGTTACTGGAAAAGTAGTGAAACTTACAGGAATGAAAGAAAAAGGTATTACACTTGAGACATTCCAAAAGAGTTTTGAGGAGTTGGGAAAGAATGTTATAGTTACAATAACAGCATCCATAAATGTTTATGTGAATACATCATTCAAAAGAGATTTTGAATGAAGGGATAAAAGAAGAGATGAAAAATGATTTTGAAAAATCTGCAGGACAATTGAGTGGAGAGCCAAATCAAATTAAAGTCAAGGTGGAAATTTGTAAAACAAAACAGAAATTTTGTAAAACAAAACAGATAAAATAAATAGTGAGCAAATACAAATATTAAGAAATGAAAAATGATATAGATAATGGATTATTATTGTCTTACAGGAGAAAGAATTTTGTTTGAGACCAAGAGTATTTATAGAACAACTTGGTGAAAACAATAAGGAGAGAACTGTTAAAAGTTTTAAAAATACTTCCAGGATGGGAGGAGGAAGACATGGAGCGAGATCATGTCCTATGACAACATTTTAAAGTCAAGTTAAGGATCAAGAACGCCAGAATACTGCGTAAGAGAAAAGAATACAAAATTGACTTGTTTGATCAGGGATAATATAATAATTATAAAATACTGGAAACCCTTTATGGACTTTTTGCAGAAACCAGAAATAACTGTTAATGATTTTTGGATCTGCTGATTGAAAAGGATTGGGACATGGAAGAAGAGATACACTGTATGTAATGTAATTTCAAAGGGGGAGGAAAGGGATTAAGTTTGTTTGTAACTGCTACAAAGAAGATCAGAAGTCGCTTCTTTAAATATATTTTTCTTTTTGTTCTTTTTTTCCTCTTTTCCTTTCCTTCTTTATTTTCTGCCCTTTATATTTTCTTTATATTTCTCTCTTCTCTATTCATTTTGCATTATCTTTTATTATTGTTAAAATTCTTAATAAAAATTACTTTAAAATAAAAAATGCTTAAGTAATGGAACCTTCAAATTTTAATCATTTTTCTATCTTTGCTGATGCAGCTTGGTAGATCACCAAGTCTCAGCAGTCACCTGATGAAATCCAACCACTTTTTCTTATTATTTGCAAATCTTATTTTTGATAATTGTATTTAGCAACCTGATGACTTTAAGTCCAAAGTGTCATAATACAATTTTAGATTTTGAACATTTTTGGTTTCCAAATGCAAATACTTTATAGAAATATGCCAACACAATCATCTATACTTGAGATGTTTATATTTTATCTAAGAGCAGCTAGCCAACCCTGGCTGATTCCAAAAAATGAAACTAGATTGGACCTATTATTATATAGCTAGGAGACCCCAAGATACGTCAGGGCTGTAGGCTGGACTGGGGTGGGGTGGGTGTAGAACAGCCTGAAAGAAGGCAGTGACAATTCACTTCTGTACTGTTGCCAAGAGAACAGCATGGATGAGTTCATGAAGTTACTGCGAGTTGAGCTTCAACTAAAGAAGACTGAATGTTACAGTATGCTTATTTGAACTTTCTGAGCTAGTTGGGATTAAGCATCCTATTACTCTATACATGACCCAAATTGTCACATTTGTAGGTTAGTATAAACTGGGATAGGGGTCATATAGTTGTTATGAACAGCTGCTAATGGGAAAAAGTCATATTCTTCGACATGAAAAGAGGGGAGAATGTTTCATAAAAGAAAAATACTGGGCATTCAAAAAAGAAAGTGTCCTTTGGATAGAAGAGCCAAGGGAAAAAAGAGCAGGAGTACTTCTGCCTAAAGATGGATTGAGTAAAATTCCCTCAAGGGCAGTTAGATTTGTCAAAATAGGGACTGTTCAACAGCATGCTTGTCAGGCTTACATTTGGATGTAAAAGTTTAGGCACCCCTGGTCAAACTGTACACTTCAATGAATCCTTAAGTGAACAGAAGCTGACACAACCTCTACATGGTACAAAATGAAGATAATTCACTCTTACAAAGCAGGGTAAGGCTATAAACAAATTTCTAAACACTCCCAGCTAGCAATTTCAGCTGTGAGAAATAGTGTTAAGAAACAGAAGTTACACTGAACTATTGAAATCAAGGCAAGATCTGGACGATCAAGAAAAATCTCTGCTAAACCTGCCTGAAAACTAGTTAGATCAGGGCTTTCCAAAGTGCTGCTGCTGGCGACACACCAGTGGCGGCGGCAGCGCGGCGGCGGCGTGGGGAGGTGTGCGGCGGCGCGGGGGGCATGCGGCGGCGCACGTGTGCACGGTGGCGGCGGCAGCCTCCGTTAAAACGCGGAAGCACTGATCCCGCACCGCTGCTGCTGCCGCCGTGCACACACGCGTCGCCACTTCCGGGTGGTGTGGCGACACACCACGCTGTGTGTGGCGACACACTTTTGTGTCGCGACACACAGTTTGGAAAGCTCTGAGTTAGATATACAAAATAGAACCCACAGATCACTGCAAACAACCTGCTAAAAAGTGTAGTGACACTGTAGTATATGTCTGGAGATCCATAGTACAACACTCTACGTAATGATCTGTATGGGAGAATAGTCAGAAGAGGTTTTTCTCTCTCTCTGACCTCATTACAGAAGTTATTGTTTAAAATATGCAAAACAAAAATTTAATAAGTATGAAATGATTTGAAATGATGAACTACCAATTGAAATGTTTGGCCACAAAGTTACATTTGAAGAAAAGACCATCTTGCCAATTGTTGAACTACCAAGGAGAAAACTATACTCCCACCAGCACTGGCAGGGCAAGCTACTGTATACAAACAGGGAGCAAACCCCATTCTCACTAGCACTGATGATCTTACCTACTTGGGTAATGAAACGTCTGCAAACATTTCATTACCCAAACAACCAAGCAAACAACCAAGCTCAGAGAGCACCAAGGACTCCACAAAAGTTCTATTATGCTTTGGGGTTGTGTGACATCTAGTGTCAAGGAAATATTGTGCTGATAAAAGGAAGAATATATTCATCTAAGTATCAACATATCCTAGAAGCCCTGCACTTAGTGAAGATATTGAAGCTGAAAAAAATTTCAACAGGACAACAATGTGAAACACATTTCCGAATCAATTGTGTAGTAGGAAGGAGAGATAAAGGTTTTTAAATGCCCTTCACATTTCTCAGAGTTGAATACTATTGAAAATCTGGAGAGAAATCTCAAACATATAGCATAATCAAGTAGAAGAATATTTCTGAGCTAGAAGGTTCTCCAAGAAAGAGTGGGGGGAAAACACAAAAGCAAGAATAGATTCTACTTTGGCTACAGACATTGTTTGAAAGCTGTTAATTGTGCCAAAGAAGTGTGAGTATGTAGTAACTGAAAAGATGTCCAATCTTCTGCATCTGCCATTTTACTCTTTCTTATCTGTAAACAACTGCACATATATAGGAAGTACATATTCATATTTGCAGAAAGACACCATGTATAACCTTGTGTCATACAGAGGATGTGCCAGCTTCCATTCATTTAGGGAATTACTGAAGCAAGCATTTCAACGAAAGTTGTCTAAACTTTTGCAAATCGCTATATACTTTGTTTATTTGAGCTGGGTTGGAATGATAACTTCTTTACATTTTTTTCTTGCCTGGTTTTTTTCTTAGTATTCACAGATCTGTGTCTAGTCAGGAAGCAGATTCTTCTTTAAACTATCCAGATCGCCTCCCTCCTCCATCCTTTTCCTAGTACTTTCTCTCACTGGATTCTCATACTGTGCTAAAGTGGTCATTTGATGGCTAAGAGCCATAATGGTTGGGTTCACCCATAATATTAAGCCCTAAACCATTATTTCCAAACTGAATAGCTGTATCTACACATCTTAAGTCATAAACTAAAGAAAAAAATCAATTTGGCAGAATATCTAAATTCAGTTTTTGTCAATCTAAATTCAGTATATAGTACAGAACTAAACTGTCAGTTCCAACAATTGTCCTCCTTGTTTGTTAATCTTCTGCCATATTGTTCGGTATATTTACAGTGGTGAGAGGCAGTTTGTGAATGTTTGTGGCCTGCAAATCCATTACCAATACTTTATTGAATGCCTTGTTGGACAACCACTCCTAGCAAAAGTAACAGAGGTGTTGCATTTCTCCATTTGTACATTCTCTGACTTTTGGCTGATACAGTATTTTCTTTGGCAATGATTTTGTAGACCTTTTTGGCCATTTGAGCATCAAGAACTTTTTTTCCTGAGGTCCACAGAAATATCTTTCATTGGGGCATGAATCGCTTTTAATAGGAAAGAAACCTGTGTTGTGAACAGTAGACTCCAGTGGAGGAAACCAATATGTTTTGTTTTGTTTAGAGCAGGGTTTCTCAACCAGAGTTTCGTTGAACTCTAGGGTTTCGCAAGAGGTCACTAGGGGTTCCCTGGGAGATCACGATTTATTAAAAAATATATTTCAAATTTGGGCAACTTCACATTAGAGAGATGAGTTTAATTCTTTATTTTTAGTCTAAGAACCTGTTAATGCGTATATTCAGGCCTACACATGAAACAAATCTAATAATTTTGAAACTTCTGGCCTATATTTGAGCCTGAATGTGCAGGGGTTCCCTGAGGCCTGAAAAATATTTCAAGGGTTCCTCCAGGGTTAAAAGTTTGAGAAAGGCTATCCTAGAGTTTCACATACTTTTTCTAATAATAACATAGTGAAGGTTGGCTCAGCTTCAATAAAGAGATGGCACAGTACATTGTTTGGGATACTGTTTGTTTAACCAGAATATCCTTATGGATTAGTAGGATTTAGATGATGCTTACATCACATTGTAGGTCACACTACTATACAATTCCAGATAGTTTTAAAGGGTTTACAAATTTTCTATCAGTACTGTACTGACATGCTCTTTAGGGCTAATTTCTTAATAACCATCTCCCACATACTGTGTGGGGTTTATCAGAAGTACCAGAGAAAAAGTACCTTTTTAATTCAATGCAGTAAGGAAAAAAAGGTTAACTCCATGTAAACATACTGACACACTGACCAGATCTGCAGCAATAACTGAAAGAGTGAGAGCCAGGAGGGATAAGGATCACCCCAGTACACCTTATAAGTTATGTGCAGAGAGAGAAATTATTCAAATCAGCATTGTCAAGTTTTGAGTGCTATGTTCAGGAATTTGGGGTAAGTGTGTGCCTGGGTTGGAAACATTCCTGACAGATGATGATGATTGATGATGATGATTTTGGAATACATTTCAGATAGTGCTTTGAATAGGTTCAGAAATTATAAGATTGCACTTAAAGATGCATTAAACCATTTGGGTCAATGGTTCCATGTTTGAATGAATGCTGGTGAGAGAGTCTGCTGATGGCTATAACATCTATAACATCTGGGCTAAGAATGAAGGATTCTATTAAAGAGTGGTAGTCACTATCAGGTGGAAGGTGACTTAAAAGTCAAAGTGTTAAACTATCAGGCTATTAGCATGTGATCAAGGGTGCTGGTGTCACACTCATACCGGAAAGTGAATTCACTCTCTAGGGATTTTATTCCAGTTCTCCACTTTGTGGAAACACCAAATCAACAACCTTTCAATTCAGGTACAAAACCCCACCAATATAATAATTTGCAAGCTACTAAGGTTCTAACTGTGTCCGGGCAGTTACACATTTAGAATATGAGCCCCAAGCTTCCTTCATAGTGCTCAACAATGCATTTACAACAGGGGTGGGGAACCTTTTTTCTGCCAAGGGCCATTTGGATATTTATAACCGGGGGTGGGGGGCGGGGTTTCTGGGATTTCCGCAGACCAGGGGCCAGAGTTTGCGGGCGGGAGCCAATCACAAGCACTGGGGGCGGGGTTTGCAGGCGGGAGCCAATCATGTGGAAGGGGCGGGGTTTGTGGGTGGGGTTTAAATTCCTTTGCTTAACTGCCATTTATCTACTCAGCCTTGAGTAAATTGCTATTATCACCTAGCAACTGTGTGTGCATTTGAAACCTGAAACAGGACACACATCCACACATTCAATTGGAATTCCAGAGAACCATGTCCCATGCTTCCCCCATAGTGCCTAATATATTTCTCCAGATAGAGTTAAGCTGTGCCTCAGTAAAGGCCAGAATGAGAATCTACTGGCTGAAATAAGTCTGGAAACATGGTTCCTTAGCTCAGTTTATCCTAGCTGACAAATTCACCTGCTTTTGGAAGAGGCAAATAGCTGCTGATTTGGCTTACTGTGGACTCATGCCCTGTTTATGATAGCAGTAGAGAAAGCCATGGCTGAAACCAAGCAAAGAGTATTTGACCGAGATCTGTAAGCTGACAGAACCAATTCCTCACATTGCTGCTACCTTACTTTCATTGTCACTCCTTATGCCATTCCCAAATACCTCTACAATGCCCTCCCTGCCTTACATAGAAGGGCATTAACCCTGGCAAGATTTGATGCCCTACCTTCAAAAATTAGTTTTAACAACATCCCTTTTCAGGAATGCATTCAGATGCAAAGGTTGAGACACACGTGTCCTCCTGAGCTGCCCCATATCATTGCTGGCACTTAATCACCCTACTCATCAGCAGATGCTTGGAATGGCCTCCCTCTGAAACTGCTCTTTCTACTGAGAGATCAGTCAGGGGTAATCACCACAAAGATCATGAAATTCTGCACTATTGCAATTGCAATTAGAAGGCAATGGGTTTAACATGAATAGTTTTGAGCCCAACTTTAGCTATTTGGCTCTGACTGACCCTTCACACACACCCCTGCACATGTGCAAACACACACACACACACACACACCTTCTTTCTTCCCTCTTCTTCCTCTTTAACCTTTTAATCCCTTTCCCTTTTTATTGTTTTATTTGGTCTGACAGTACAAGAAACAAACAAATTAATAAATATCAAGTCAAGCTGGAGGGAAGTGTGGCGTATCACAGGGCTTGACTCAATATATGTACAAATGACACTAATGAGGGGCTAGAAAATATTATTTTCAAATTTGTAGATGACACAGTAGGGCAGCAAATACCTTAGAGGATGCTAACAAGGTTCAGGAGAATTTTGACAAACTGGAAAATTAGGCCAAAAAAATAGCAAGATTAATCTCAGTTGAACAGGGACAGCATACAAAGTCCCACATTTGGGTAGGAAAAAATCAAAGGCATGAGTATAGGATGGAGGAGACGTAATACTTGGACAGCAGTATGTGCAAAAAGGTTCTGGGTATCTCAGTCCATAACATGAGCCAGCAGTGTAATGCAGCTGCATAAAAAAACAAATGTGATCCTAGGACGCATCAACAGAAGTATAGTGGCCAAATCAAGAGAAGCAATTGTTCATCTCTAACCTGCATCAAGTAGACCACAGCTAGAATATTGGGTCAGGTCCTAGACACTGCAATTCAGGAAGAACATTAAACAGGCAGAGCACATCCAGAGGAAAACAACCAAAATGATAAGAGGCTGGAGGAAAATTTTATAAAGAAAAGTTGGAGGTGCCTGAGGAAGAGAAGACTATGGAAGACCTCTTATCTGTCTTTATGTATCTGAAAAGCTGTCATGTAGAAGACAGGGCAGAACTGTTCACAGATGATTCATAAAACAGGAAAGAACCAAACAATGAATTTAAATTATGAGGAAGTAGATTTCAGTTAGACATCAGGAAACATTTCCAATAGTAAGAGCTATTCAAGAATGGAACCAACTATCTCAGGAGCTAGATAACTGTCCCTCACTGGAAATGTATAAACAGAGGCTGATCATCTGTCATAAATGCTGCAAAAGTGAATTTCTGCACTGGGTAAGGGCATTGGATGAGATAATCTCCAAGGTAACTTTGATTCTGTGATCATCCATGAATCTCACTGGATGACCTTGAATCAATCTCTTTCTAACTAACCTACTTAAAGCTGTTGTGAAAATTAAAGTGGAGAAGAAAGTATATTGTTTTGTGTTTACCAGAAGTGAGGAAATTTTGAAAGTGAATCATACATCAAATTAAAATATACTATTTCAAAAAATTCTATTTTAAAGTAGCATAAGATTTCCATTCAGAGAGGAAAAAACCCACATTCTTGTCCATTGCAAAAAAAATGTTATTAATCTTCACTGAAATCCCAGGAATAACCATGTATATCAGATGGTATTTAATTATCTTAATATCTACAAGAACTTGAGGATGTACCATGCAGCACTTGGTGCTCTCCAGTTGTATTGGACTATAGTCCCACTATTTCAATTAGTTTTGTTTGGGGACTGTGGAAACTGTAAAGCAGTGGTCCCCAACCTTTTTGGCACCAAGGACTGGTTTCGTGGAAGACAATTTTTCCATGGACTTGGGGGGGTGGGGGATGGTTTCGGGATGAGATCATCGGAAGTGGTAAATAAAATAATGGGCGGGCCATGTGCAGACTAAAATAAGTGTCGGATTCTGACTTCTTATAAGGAGCTCGTAACCTAGATCCCTCACATGTGCAGTTTACAGTAGGGTTCGCGCTCCTATGAGAATCTAATGCTGCCGCTGATCTGACAGGAGGCAGAGCTCAGGCGGTAATGCGAATGATGGGGAGCGGCTGTAAATACAGATGAAGCTTCGCTCGCTCGCCCCCTGCTCACCTCCTGCTGTGCGGCCCGCTCCCTAACAGGCCACGGACCGGTACCAGTCCATGGCCCAGGGGTTGGGAACCCCTGCTGTAGAGTAATGGAATTGGTCTACCCATTTAAGCATCAAGTCCAATCCTCTGTTCAGACCAGGAACTCAAATTAAAGCAATCCAGACAAATAGCTCTCTAGACCAGAGCTTTCCAAACTGTGTGTCGCGACACAAAAGTGTGTCGCCACACACAGTCTGGTGTGTCGCCACACAACCCGGAAGCGCTGATCATCATCAGCACTTCCGGGTTTTCCCGCGGCGACACACCAACGGTGGCGCGCAAAAACCCGAAAGCGGCAGCAGCGCTTCCGGGTTTTTGCGCGCTGCCGCAAGCGCAGCACTTCCGGGTTTTCCCGCGGCGACACACCAACAGAGGTTGGTGTGTCGCCGCGGGAAAACTTTGGAAAGCCCTGCTCTAGACTCTGCTTGAATACATCCAGTGGAGATCACCACCACACTGGTTTACTGGTTCCATGGTCAGACTGGTCTTAGCTGTGGTCCAACACATCTGAGGGGAGTAATTCAACTCAACTCAGGAGATCAATTCATAAGGTGACAATCTGGAGGTATCCCTTCATTAGGAGGACGAAAAAAGCCCACTGGCATTTCCAAATCACAGAAATAAGACTTTTACAGTTTGGTTTGGGAATCTGAACCCTATTGTCCAATCAATGAAGCCAAGTTGTCAATAAATCTTTAAAGGTCAATGTTAAAAGCATCACAGAATGCTTGCCAACTTCAGTTATTCTCAAAAAGCTGAAAACTGGCAAAGATAATTTATTACACCCATTTCTACAGAAGAACTGTGTGAAATGCATAACTTGAGCTTTCGTAATACCTGTAGAGCTCAACAATTCGCTTGCAACAAAATGGCTTCATTAAGAGTCAGATAAAAGTATGCTAGCACAACTGTTGTCACTCTGTATGACTCACTTAATCTCAAAATCTGTAGATGACAAGGTTTCGAGGTTACTCTAGTCCCATCCTCCATGGCTGGGAAATGTGTTTTGTACATGCAATACTGCAAGCCTGAACTAGACTTTTCAGTCTCTCTCTCTCTCTTTCCCATGATGATGTGGCAGTGGCCCCGGAAAAAGAAAATGCTGGTCTACTTTCACCTACAAGGGTACTCTCACTACTTTGCTATGTGCAATTCGGAGAGTGTGGGAAGTTGCTGTGCACACGTGCTCCGAAGTTTTAATCGTAAAAAGAAGAGCTGGCATATACACTGACACAAGCGTTTAGGTGGGTTCTTTCAAGGGCAGCAGCCATCAGCAATAAGGATTAACCGGAAAAACAGAACTGTGTCGCAAACCAACCAGAGCCAAACCAACCAGAGAGTGAGAAAACGGCACAACGAAAAACCTTCTGCATCTTCCGAACCACGGCGAATGTCGGAGTCACATTCACAACCCCCACCCGCAAGCCTGCTGTCGCTTCTGCCACGGCACATTCGGAGCAGCAGGACTCCTGAAGCGAAGCGTATGGGAAACATCAGGCGTTGAAAGAGGTAGCCAATCCCAGAGCTCAGCACCTTGCGCCTGTCGAAATAATTGGGTTCGCTTGGGGGAGTGGGGAGGGGAGGGGACGTGGTGCAAGGCAGCGGCACACTCTAGCCAAACAATCCAAGCCTGATCTGTCATGGCGCAGTCGACAGATAGGACGAAAAGCTAAAGTCCCACCAGCCGGGGGGGCGCGAGCTTCTCTCCCTCCCGCTCCCATTTTTAAGAGCCGTACACCTCTATCGCCCTTCGAGCCCCAAAGACAACCTAGCTCAGTTCCCCGGGGGCTTCAGAAAATGGGGAAGCAGAAACGGGGACAGTAACTGCGCAGCTACTCCAAAGTCGCCGTGGAGCAAAGAGCGCAGGGCAACTGCTAGCTTTTTGACCCGGAGGGAGGCGAAAGGGTGAGAAACAGCAGTGGGGGGGAGGAAGTAACGCCGCCGAGGGCGAGCGCAGAAAAAGAAGCAAGAAGCAAACACTCACCGGCACCCAGAGTGCCCAGCAGCACCCAGCACACGCGTAGCACCCACATGTCCAGGCAGGGGAGGGCAATCTGCTTCTGCCGCGACAGGCCAAGGGAAGGACGAAGTGAGGAAACGAGACCAGGAGCACGGACCAGGAGCCGCCCAGCCCGCAGCCTGACAAGCTTCAGCGGCTCCCTCCAGCCGCAGCAAGCGGGGCGGAGCCACACCCGGCTTTCGCTTTCGCTCTCCGCCGCAGGAGGGGAGACGAAGGCGTAGGCGGGAGAATAGCCCCCTCTGTATCCTGCTGTCGAACTGACGCGGCGCGCTACAACTTGGAAGCAGGTGGGCTTTCTTTCATGAAGCGCGGAAAAGACATTCAGGTTCTCCCCCCTTCCAACTTCGTACGAGGCAAACCCGGGACAAGCTGCGGTGGTGCTCTGGAGTCGCTGCACCCCTCCAGAGACCTTGAAATCTTCCACCGAAAGTTTCAAACCTGCGACGTGTTCGGATGCTCCCGCGTTTAGCGACGCAGGAACTGCAGATTTGAAATCGAACGACGGGCCCTTGGCGTGACAAAGGAAGAACTCTGCGTCATGCTAAAGCTTGCGATCGTCAGGGAAAGCAGCCGACGCCACAAAGGAGAATTCCTCGCCCATTTTATGTATGTGCAATCTGAGATGGCGCAGCGGACTGCTCCTTAGGCTCCGGCGAAGCCAGAAGCAAAAGCGCTCCTAGGGAAATCTTTAGAGCTCCCTTCCATGAGTGGTTCTGCTCAGCCGTAGAAGAGGGTGTTATGAAGTAAGGCTTCTTGATCCTTTAAACACGCACAAGTTGTAGGAAAAGCATTAGCTATAAGTAAGAGATTTATTCGTTCCCTCGTCTCATCCTAGGTTTATACGCCAGGGAATTTAAACTGGAGATTTTTGCTTGTGTCTTTTCCGTTCTCTTGCCCTTGCTGTGCTGGTGCCTTACGGCCCTATCATTTTTCATACAGTATAAATGCATCATGCTTTCGGAACATCTGAAGTTATAGGAGCTGACATTTTAAATTCAACTATAGATCACGCTGGATAGCATCACAAGTAAATTAATTTAGAATAACTGAGATAAATATGGCCTTTCTACAGCCTTTTTCAATATGCTGCTATGTAATAAATACCATGCTGTCAACATATCAGGACTTACATCCAGACATGTGGAGACAATTGGTCATCTTTCACACAGCAGACGCTTGCTTCATTAAGAACTATTATGATTAGTGACAATGTTAATAATAATCCAAAGGGATTTTTCAGCAGCTGCATGTTGCAGTCATAGCATATAAATAAAGGCAAATTAAATTAGCCAGTTCAATAGAATCTAGGGGTAACCTTAACATCTTTTTAACCCAGAATATTCTGGATTTTTGGATCATTTTGTTTGGAGAACTCCAGGTAAATGAATGGAAAAGCATTTGCTCTCTGACTGCTCCCGACTGAAATACTCTTTTACTGGTGGCTTTGGAGAAGCTCAGAATTAATAGACAAGATCACAGAGGTCTACCAAATTCTACCATTGTTTAAAACGGTGAATGTGATAGGTGCATATGTTTGGACACCCTTTCAGTCATGACTTTGTAACATCTCCTTTGGCAGAAAAAACATCTTCCAAACATTCCTATAGCCAACTAACAGTCTATTCTTGCTTTTGGATTCCCCACCCCCACCCCACTCTTCCTTGCAGAACTCTTCTAGCTTAGAAATATTCTTAGGTCTCCTTGCATACCCTGCATGTTTCAGATCTCCCCACAGATTTTCAGTACTATCCAAGTTGGGATTATGAAGGTCATTCCAAAACCTCATCTTTCCTTCATGAAATTACATCATGGAGATATGTTTCAGATCATTGTCTTGCTGAAATAGCCAGTCTCCGGTTCATTTTTTTCACTGACTGTGGGACATTATTAATTTAAATACAGTAATATATATCTCTTCCCTAATTTTAGAATTTAAGTGTCTCATCATGGGACAGGCAAATAGTAGAAAACTGAACTTTTGATTGAAAACTGATGCATAACATGACAGAAAGTTTATTAATTTATTGCATTCATATCTTACCCCTTTTTTTAGGAACTTATATTAATGTATGTGTTTTTCTTCCCCTTTCCATTCTCACAATAACCACAAAAGATAGTATGAAAGTAATTTGTAAATGAACCAGACCACAGCTATTTTTATGTTCAAGTAATGCCATGTTGTCCTGTAAATAGCTTCTATATACTAGATGGATTTTTTTTTACACCTGGGAACCATCCATCCATCCATCCATCCATCCATCCATCCATCCATCCATTCATGTAGTTTATCTACTGCCTTAATCCTTATGGACTCTAGGCAGTTTGCAGATATAAAATAATAAGAATAAAATACATTTAAATTTTTCAGTAATAAAATATAACATGTAATAATAAAACACACATTCATTCATGCATGCATGCACTCACACACACAGAAGCATCTGTGGCTTTATAGTCAGTCCCCAAAGGCATTCTGGAAAAGCCAGGGTTTTACTAGCTGCCATAATGCCAAGAGGGGCATGGTGGCTCAGCGGGTAAGACACCAGGCTTGTCAATCGGAAGATCGCAAGTTCGGAGGTTCGAATCCCTAGCCCTGCGTGACGGAGTGAGCTCCCGCACTCGCCCCAGCTCTTGCCAACCTAGCAATTCGAAAGCATGCAAATGCAAGTAGATAAATAGGTACCACTTCCGTGGGATGGTAACAGCGTTCTGCACACATCATGCCGGCCACATGACCGCAGTAGCATCTTCAGACAGCGCTGGCTCTTCAGCTAACAAACGGAGATGAGCACCGGCCCCTAGAGTCGGACACGACTGCACAAATGTGCGGGGGGAACCTTTACCTTTACTTATAATGCCATAAGGACGGGGGTCACAGTCACCTGAGGGGGCAAGCTGTTCCATAGGAAGAAAGCTGCCTCTGATACACTTGATATGGTCCTCCTCTCCTGCCACACCTCCTAGTAGGTGGAAACTCTTAGTAGATGCTATCTGGCCATCTGGGTTGGATAGGCAGAAACTATTTTAGAAAGGCAGTCTCTTAGATACCCTGGTCCCAAGCCATATAGGGCTTTAAAAGTAGCAACCAGCACCTTGAATTGCACTCGTAAACATGCTGACAACTAGTGCAGCTCCTGCAGCAGTGGTGTAAGATAACAGTACTGATACTGTACCAGCTAGTGAGTATGCAGGCCAGTGCGTTCTGGCCAGCTGAAGTTTCTGGTTGGTCTTCAAGGGCAGCCCCATGTAGAGCAAATTACAATAGTCTATCCTCCCAGAGTCCCTCTTTTGGGGGAGATGGGCAGTGACGAAATTTGATGAATAAAAAATAATAAATAACAAAGGCATGAGTGACTGTGCTCAGAGCTTAGGCCTCTTTTGTTATCTGACAAGATGCTTCTCAAAGAAAGAATGTGCTGTGTTACATGAGGCAGAGCAAGGTCAGTTGAAGAGGATGAAAGCAAGGTTTGTGTATTAATAAGATAGAACATAATATAACATTTGTCGATGAAGGTTCTCAGTCATCCAGGTGGAACAGTCTGTAGCTTGAATCATGTCAACTGGATTTCTATTTTCTCAGTGGAAACGTTTCGCTCCTTATCCAAGAAGCTTCTTCAGTCTGAGCAAAGTTAGTAAGGGAATCCTTGAATATGTTTCTAGGGTGGCTGTGTGACCTTGCACCTGGGGCTAGGTCATGGTTATTTGAGATGTTTATTTCTAAGTCCCTTTATCATCCAAAGGAGGATCGTTAAGATTACCATGCTGCTGTTGAGCTTGTGAAATGGTCTTAATCTTCCTAGGCACAGAAGACAAAGCAGGAAGGAAAATAGGGGAAAGATTGTGCCTGAGGCCCCGACCTCTATTCAAGGAAGGATTTTCCAAGTTGGCATAATTGGACTCCTTGACCCCTCTCTCAATTCACATTTTAGACAGAGAAGATAGGTGGTTTGAGAGAGGGGTCAAGGAGTCCATTTATGCCAACTTGGAAAATCCTTCCTTGAATAGAGGTGGGGGCCTCAGGCACAATCTTTCCCCTATTTTCCTTCCTGCTTTGTCTTCTGTGCCTAGGAAGATTAAGACCATTTCACAAGCTCAACAGCAGCATGGTAATCTTAACGATCCTCCTTTGGATGATAAAGGGACTTAGAAGTAAACATCTCAAATAACCATGACCTAGCCCCAGGTGCAAGGTCACACAGCCACCCTAGAAACATATTTAAGGATTCCCTTACTAACTTTGCTCAGACTGAAGAAGCTTCTTGGATAAGGAGCGAAACGTTTCCACTGAGAAAATAGAAATCCAGTTGACATGATTCAAGCTACAAACATAATATAACGAAAGATTGTTATAATTTTGCTAAATAAATACAGCACCAACTATTTTAACTTTGGGATACTTTATCAAATTGGGGAACCTGTGTGTTCCTATCCTTCATTAGCAACTTGCTCTCTAATTAAAAAGAAAGAAACTTTGCTAAAACACCTAACCAAAAATGTTGGCTTGATTTTCTTCCACAGTAGGTTAGGCTGGATAAATTTTGTGTAAATAACTTTGTAAAGGTAAAGGTTCCCCCCGCACATTTGTGCAGTCGTGTCCGACTCTAGGGGCCGGTGCTCATCTCCGTTTGTTAGCCGAAGAGCCAGAGTTGTCCGAAGACGCTTCCACGGTCATGTGGCCGCATGATGCATACGGAACGCTGTTACCATCCCACCAAGGTGGTACCTATTCATCTACTTGCATTTGCATGCTTTCGAATTGCTAGGTTGGTAAGAGCTGGGGCAAGTGCGGGAGCTCACTCCGTCACACGGGGCTAGGGATTCGAACCTCTGAACTTGCAATCTTATGATCGACAAGCCTGGCATCTTACCTGCTGAGCCACCACGCCCCTTTAACTTTGTAGCCTCGGGCAAAAGTCTGTGACTTCTTCTGTGGTTTCTTATAGCCCAAGCTTTTGTGACCAATAGTCCACTTAATTAAACACATGATAAGCATCTTTCTCCAGCTAAGGATAAACATGCATTTGTTGAAGTGTTTACTGTTTAGTACTTGCAAAAGCGTATGCCACAAAATATTTTCTGTCTATAAGCTGCCATTTTTAATTATTGCAAAAACAAACAGTTACCTTTGGAAATGAGATAAAATAAATATCACTTCATTGTTTTGCTGCTTGAAGAAGGTTAAGTGGGAATATTCACATAAGTGTTTGTGTTCTGCTGGCAGCCTGGCACATTTGCAAAAGTGGTCTATGTGTTGTGACTGAAAAATAAGTCCAGTGGAGCCTTCTGATGTATAGAAGTGTACCAAAGTCAGATAAATGTAAATAAGACTCCGCATGTAACTGTATCCCAGAAAAGATGTGTATGAAAGTAATGTATGATAAAACTATAGCTGTTAGTTTGTAAAAAGTAATAGAGTAGAAGACCAAAAATCAAAGCCTTTCTAAAAGACACAATTAATTCCTATGGAAGCAAGCTTGACTAGTGTCCAATGAGAGAATAGCATATTTCATCAACTCTAAAGGACTCTTTTGTTCTAGAAACAAAGACTAGTTTCAGGGCCCAGCCCAGCCCGGATCTGTTAGAACTCATTTTCAACATAACAGGGCTAACTCCCAGCATACAATTTGATGATGTAAAATGTGTGTGTGTGTGTATCTGTGTATGAAGGAATATTCTATTCTCTGCTCCCATCTTCAGTAGATGCTTTGAATCCTTCTGCACCCGGATCCTAGACGAAATATGATTTCTACCTGAAAAGCCATGACACAGTCAGAAATCTGCCAGTAACAAGGATTTCCTATAGCATTTCAATCCAGCTGGCTGTGGAAAAAAAAATCAAAGGGAAAGGGTAAAGCTTTCAGAGGGGTGGAGGCTGATACTATACCCAGCTAGTCTCCTCTCTGCAGAGGGAGTCAAAAGGCACTCATTTATAGCCAACAGAAACTGACTGAAGCTCAGAGAATATACAAAGGGAGAAATTCTTGATTCAGTTCTCTAGATAATAACTGAATAGACTGAAACACAGGCTGGCCTTTTCTGGCAATGCTGGCCTTGCATTCAGGTGCACAGTGTCTGAATGTGCAATGACTGTGCAATGCTACCTCCGTGCTGCTGAGTCCAGATAGCTGCAGCTGCAGCACACCCACTCATCTTTTGGCTGCCAAGGCAGCTCTCTGAGCACACCCACTCCCGGCTGCCTAGTACACCCACACTCTGCTAGAAGCAGCCATGGCACGTACACACAACCAGTTACTGATGCTGCCTCTCAAGAGGGTGTGCTGCGTAGGAAAGCAGATGTGTAACAAACAAGCTGGGTTCTCTGCAAAAGGAGTGGGGGGGCTGTATTGTGACAGCTATGCGGAAAGATGGTCTTAGCAGCAGCATTTGTTCATATACTGTAATACTGAAGTTGGTTACTCATTTCCAGCTTGTTATGTGAAACTCTGAAACACAGGTCAGTCAATACAATGAATATAGACCTAAACTTAATATAATGCTGCTCCTAAAACTAAGCACAGCACTAGCCCATATCATATATCAGGATATTCTTCAAGATAAACAATTATTCTCCCTAAGTGAAATAATTATTTTTGCACCAAGAGAGAGAGAGAGAGAGAGAGCGGAATTCACAATCACAGCATCTGACAATTACAATCAATATTCTGAAGTATAGCACCCAATATTAGCTTTGAACAATTGCACATAAATGTCCAAAACTTCCTTCATACACAGGGCAATATCAACCAATGTATGACAGACCATATTGGCAAAGATAGCTGGAAAGGAATAAGGAACTGAACCCCTGAGCCCCACAGCAAGTGGTGGGTCATGGCAGATATATCTACAGTACATGTCCAGGAATCAGTTTTTGACACGATGGAACTAAAACATGTCCAAAGCTTTGCATGCATAAGGCACCATCAAATATGGTATGACAAACCTATCTTGGACTATATGTTGAAGAGAAGGGGGAACTGGACCTCTGTGCATTACTGCAGATTATACATGCACATATCCACAAGAATATTGGTAGTGAAAGAGCCTTCACAATTCAGCAATAGGTAAAACTGGTAGATCTGCATGGTTGTTCCTACCTGATATAAGAAAATGGATAAAGGGAGTTCCATCTCTCTCTCTCTCCCTCCCACACACACACAGATTATTAAAATCCAGAATCATCCAGTGATACTAATTTATAGAAGAATACCTCTTCACCTAACACATAATTAACATTTGAATTTTGTAACTGCAAAGTGTATACTAGCCATCAGGTTGGATGGCTTCAAAAGGAAATTAGTCAAATTCAAGGAGGAAAATACTAACAACTACTAATTATGATGACTAAATACTGCTTCTGATATAGAAGACTGGCTCCCAATACTATTTATTAGCGAATATGAGTGGGAGTATGCTATCTTAACATACTTTTGGATTTCCCACTGGTTTGGCCCCTGTGAGAAGACAATGCTGGGCTAGAAAGGCTCAGGATATGACCCAGGAAGGCTTCTTAAGTGTCCTTATTTAAGGAAGAAAGCAAATGATACTTATAGTTTATTCAGCTATAGGTGAAGAAATATAGGTAACTACAGCTCAAATACTTTGGCCACCTAATGCAAAGAGAGGACTCACTGGAAAAGACCCTGATGCTGGGAAAGACCGAAGGCAAAAGGAGAAGGGGACGGCAGAGGATGAGATGGTTAGATAGCATCACCGATGTAACGAACATGAACTTGAGCAAACTCCGGGTAACAGTGGAGGACAGGAAGGCCTGGCGTGCTATGGTCCGTGAGGTCACGAAGAGTCCGACACGACTAAATGACTGAACAACAACAAACATCTTAAACAATAGAAAAGCTTTGCCTGAAGCCTTACAAATGAAGATAAGACCATAAAAAGGAAGAGAGAGGTCAAAGAAAGGGGATGGAACAGGCCTATGTGATACAAATTTTTCTGTTGAGAAGGACATAAATAGATGAGAAGACACTGTATGTGATCGTGAAATCAAGACATAGTGTTGTTTTATACCTTCATAACAGAAAAGCACCTGAGGATAGGCCCTAGCAATTGACAGATGACAACAGATAGCAGCTGCTTGGCTTAAAAAAATACTGAAAATGGCCTCAGTCACTCAGGTAGACTTGAACATTAGATTAGCAGGTTTAGAAAAACCTGCATTTTTAAAATATTGCTTCAGATAGAAGAAAAGGACCTTAGTTGTTAGGACTGTAGCAAAAGTCCTGCTGGATCAGGTCACTACCCCATAAGTCCAGAGGCCAATTGGGAAAACCATTAACACAGGATGAAAAAAAATGGTAGACAACTTCTGAAAATGGACATTCCATTCAGCCATCATGATTAAGAGCCATTGATATACTGTACTTCTCTTTTTAAGGTCATCCTAGCTGGATGAGGGAGAGAAATCACCACATTTTTGGCAGTAAATATCATCAATCAGAAAGCATTACTGTATGTGCAGGATTTCTTTATATTCTCATTCCTTAATTTATTGCCAGCTTCACTGGATTATTGTAACGTTGACTAGTTTTTTTCCAGATGAGCATTATTTCCTAAAATTCACATTCCTATCGTAGTATATTGGGTCCTCTTGTATATAGCTTTGTTCCTTAGTAAAATCTATCTGCTAATCTTCCATTCTCTGTACAATAATTTAAAGGCACATTCCTGCTTCTGACCTGAGATTTCAAATGAACTAAAGTAGTTTGTTATATGAAAGTGTGGTTGCAAGAATCTAAGAGATCAGCATCCAGGCTCCAGGAGATCATAATAGACTGAGATTGTTTTAATTGGGCAGTATTCTGCTGAAAGAAAATGAGGGAGATAAATGTTCTACTGCTCTTGTCTTCTGCCAGCTTTCCTGCTTTGCAAATGCCTCACTGAAGAAGTCAGTCAAAAGACAGCTGCATTTTAGTGTTTTCCAGTTATTACTTCCCTGTGTAGCTTCTGTCAAAAAGAAAATAAAAATCTTCAGAATTATGAACATTGCACTTCTTCCAGTATTTTTGAGAAAGTTAGCTGAGTGTGTCCAGGAATAGAGGTGTATAGTGTAATAAACAGTTCTGTACTCATACCATGTATAGACATTCTACAACAATTTACATTTTAAAGAACACCTGTACTTACTGTATGAAAGCAGTCAATCTTACCAGCAGGATGACCCTCTTATATCTATGTTGCTTGTGACTGTCCATCTTCAGATCCCAGTTTTACCGAGATGCTGCATGGATAGCACCATTTAAGACTAAGACATTCTGATGCTCTGGATATAGAGCTTGTATTAAACAGATGGAAGGGTCAGGTATATGTGAATTCATGTGTGCCTAGGTACAGCTAGGGAAGATTTGCTGATTAAAATCTCTTTATTTTTCTCTTGATGAATTTTGGCATCCATAACCACAAAATGTCCTCCAGCTGCTTTCTTCTCTGCACAACATTTTGTAGTCATGCATGTACTTGTAAATGACTGCATGGATGAGTTTCTTAGTATACACAGCCCTAAGTGTCTCATACAACAAGAGGCATGCAGCTGCTTGTGAGACCATGTGTGTGTGTCTGTGTGTGTGTGTGTGAGAGAGAGAGAGAGAGTTTTACCATAAATTCCACACAATTAAAAGACTACACCCCTTTTTGTCATGCCAACACATACATAATATAAAAAAGAGAACAATTTTGGATTATTTCCCCTCCCTCTCCCTCTCACAGTGAGCAAAGACATGCTCAGCTGGAAAAAGCAAGAGGAAGCATATATCCCTCTGTGCTAGTAGCATTTCTCAGCCATAGAGCTCATTCTTTGTAAATTAAAACAACTTCCCCTTATTTCTGGACACCAAGTTGTATTCAAAAATATCAGCAAATAGTACTATTTTATTTATTTATTATTTGGATTTATCACTGCCCATCTCTACCATGGCAGACTCTGGGCGGTTTACAATCACATTATAAAAAGTTAAAAACCTATACATCTAAAATATATTATAAAAATAAAAAAATAAAAATCCAAGAGTTAGCTAAGCTAACCACCCCCAGGAGGAACTATTATTTCCTTCGTTCCAGGCAAGGCGGCAGAACCAGGTCTTTAAAGATTTCCTGAAGGCCAGGAGCAAGGGCGCCCGCCTCACCTCTGGGGGCAAGATATTCCATAGGGCGGGTGCTATCGCAGACAAGGCACGCCTCCTGGACCCCACTAGATGGAATTCTTTTAGTGATGGGATCCGAAGCATGCCCTCCCTGCATGATCAGGTGGGGCGGGTGGATGTTAGCGTATTAGAAGAAGCGAAAACCACCAGCATTGAAACAATGATCATCCAACATCAACTTCGCTGGACCGGCCATGTTGTTCGAATGCCTGACCATCGTCTTCCAAAGCAGCTACTTTACTCCCAACTTAAGAATTGAAAACGGAATTAACACATTGAATTAAGATGTAATTAAATGATTACATTTCATTCAAAATCTTCAATAGAAGTTTCCTAGGTCCCCTGAATGTCTTGTTTGACCACCACAACCGCTGGATGTAATCTTACAATTCATATAGTTCTCACTGAGCAAAAGAAAAAGTACTAAGACAGCTGGTACATGAAGAACTAGGCTTTAGAATCAGTTAACCATTCTTAATAGCTGGGTTCACACAACACATTAGATTAAAATAAATCTGGTTAATTGTGATTCAGTATACTGTGTGATCTAGGCCATTATCTTAAGCTATACTATGGATTTGTTCATTTATGTGATAACCCTCAGTGTCAGAATTCCCAATCAAGAAATCCCTCAGG
The DNA here is from genome assembly GCA_023362775.1 of Charina bottae. Lineage (NCBI taxonomy): Eukaryota > Metazoa > Chordata > Lepidosauria > Squamata > Charinaidae > Charina > Charina bottae. Next base: position 92,869,983 of record JALMGJ010000004.1, on the reverse strand, counting down.
CAATTACTCTAAAGGATTCATTTATTCAGGATCAGTACACTTCAGGTGAGGAGAAGCCTCGAATAAGGATTTTCACGCCCAAGCTGCATTATCAAAACGTCCCTCTGACATCACCCAGAGTCAAGACATAACAATTCAGTTCCCACTCCAAGCATCCCTCCGCCCGACAGAATGTCTGTTGAAAGAGCAGGTGCTTATCACAGTCTTTGGCAAGCGATGCAGAAATGCCAAGAGGGAGGCTTCTTGAGGCAAGTAAGTGCAGACCAGCAAACTACACGTGTACAACAGTCAGGGAAGCATGGCAGACGAACATGCGAGGCTGACAGTTTATTGGTTAGAGATAATATGATACATTTTGGTAACCCTTTTGAATTTAATTTATTAATTTAATTAACATATTTTGTTTTTTGGATAGTATTTATAAGCCACTCCAGTCCCAAACGATTCTGAGAGGCAAACAAAAAAAACAGTGACAATAACATTTAGAAAACAGAAATGAAAAAATAGTTAAAAGAATCCTATAATCATACTTCCTATAGTATGCACCTACAATGAACTGTCAAATATGTTATCACTTCTTAAACCAATCAGGGGTGTTATCTAAATTAGGCAACAATCAGTTCCAGCTTCTTTTCTTCCCTTCCTCCCCCCCCCCCCCCGCTTGTTTGCAATTGAAGTACAGTATTTTGCCTTAGCACACGTACATACACTCATTAAACAAAGCCAGTCCATTCCTGTTCTTTTTCTTCCCCTCACCCCCAATTACAGAAGACTGTCTCTAGTACTTACTCTTTTCCCCACCCAACCCCCAACCTGCACAACTATAAAGAGACTGAAAGCTCTTCTGCAGCCTAGTAAAATGATGATTACTCTAAGGCACACTGCATGTGACCTCCCATCATGAGGGGCTGTCATCCTGCAAGAAGCAGAAGAAGCCTAGAAGACAGTCCTTGGATTGCCTGGACCAGGCACAGAGGCTCAGCACCAGGACCCAGTGTGATCCTTCTCAGGCAGAAGCTCAGCAGAAAACAGCAGAAAAGATTTAACAACCAGTTCTTGCAACTAGATTGAATTATCTAGATAGCACTCCTGACATAATCTGAAGAGGAGCAACATTAATAATAACAGTGCCAATATTGTGTGGTCCTTGTTCTTATTTACCTCAAGTTAGCTTGCCTAACTTTTGACATGTCAAAATGGAAATTTTGAGCACAGGAATTTGGAAAATGTACAGGAAATATCAATGGCATAAAAATACATGAACAGAGAGCTAGCATGCCAGAGCTATTCTGTATCACAGCATCACAGAACTTGCCATTTAGACCATTGAGCCTTCTCAGTGAAGGAATCCAAATTAAAGCATTGCTGGCAGGCAGCTGTCCAGCTTCTGTCTGAAGACATCTAGTAAAGAGAAGCTCACTATTCCCCTTAGAAACTAGCTGCAACTGTTCTTACTGTTAGAATGCTTTTCCTAACATAATCTGCCTTCCTGTAACTTAAGGCCATTATTCCATGATCCTGCTGTTTGGGAAAATAGAGTACATGCCTTGGTCTTCATTTGAAAAGTGCCATCATATCCCCTTTCAGTGATCTTTTCTTAAGGTCAAACAGACCCAGTTTGCTAAATGTATTTTCATAACACTTACTTTTCAGTTCTCATTCTCCTATTTTTGCATGAGCTCCAGTTTCTCATACTGGTATTCTCTTGGAAACTTGGAATAGGTGCAAAGAAGGGAAATGGCATATCCAGAATTATACGCTGGTATTCTGAACCGTGCAGATTATAGTGGTAATGTTATTTCACGTTATTTAGAAAACTATATGTCTACTTTATACAACCCAAAATCACACTCTCACCTTATGGGGCATATCACTCTTTCTTGTTATATTCAACTATATTCAAGTTTACTTTCTGGGAGAAAAAGGTAGCAGGATTGTGTGTTCAAACACATGCACAGATAATCAGGAACAGCCTTCAAAGCAGCTATACAAGCCTTGGAAACAACATGGCTCCTTTAACTTTGCAAAAAGAAGTGCTTCATTAAGTTCTTGCACATTGACCAGCATTCTTTTGAATGTTTTTCACAGACATACTGTAAAAATGGTTGATTTGGCTTGACATAATACTTGCAAGTTGAAGACTAACCTAGACATTTTGAAAAACCATCAGTTCTAGCCTGTCTGTTTAGCTAGATAGCTTTTCATTTACACTGTCCAGTGAGTAAAACAAGTCAACTTCCATTTATGTATTTTTCCTTCTGCAAACTTCTGCTTCTCTGGTGTGATTTGTTGGATGTCTTTAGAACATACTATGGGCTACTGGACAATTTCCCAATCTTTAACGGTCAATGGGCATATTTGAAACTTGGAGAGCATGTTGTGGGCACTCTCACAAAATGGCTGCCATTCTGGATGTGACCAACCACGGTTTACCAGAAAAGAAATTGAGAAACATGTTCCAAGTTATCTAGTAAATCTCTGCCTTTTTTTCTAAGTAAATGGGCATACTTCCATACAAAACACTTGGATGCAATTATCTCCACTTGTAAATGTCAGGCCCAGGGGCATCCTTGAGAATAAAGAATGTTTTTAATTAAAAACAATATCTGAACATATTTAAAAGTCAGGTGGGGCAGCACTCCTGCTGTCACTGATGTTTTTGCTTCCTCACTATGAGCACACAATGGGCTATAATAACCCTGGGTTGTTTTTTCTCTTTCCTCTTCCTGACCCTGACAACAGCCATAAATTATAAGTAGTCTTACTATAGATTAAAATTAACTGCTCTGTTGTCATTCTTTGTTTAAGTACGCTGTAATTTTTAAAATAAAGACAAAATGTTGTCTTGGCATCATTTGCATTCTTAGTCATATTTATTTAGGCAAACTCAGATTCATTATGAAAATTCCCTGTGCTTAGTCAACTCTCTCAAACTTCTTTTTGTATGTAAAAGTGCTTGTTTCTAAAAAAAAAATTATGTTGCCTTAGTTACTTGGTGTCTTCCTTCCCTCCTCTCCCTCCTCCAGCTCCTTTTGGCATGGTGTTTAGTTGATGATAATGTTTGAGAATGCTTGGCACAATTCACCCAAATAGAGGGATAAAACTCGAGTGTTCCTGTTTTCTCCTCCTCCAAGTTAGCAAAACTGAGTGTTGCTTATGCCAAGCAGGAAAGATCTAGATTTTAAAATTCTAAGCTAGGATCAGTGACTTAACAATAACATGAGACTTTGTTCCATCAATAATGTTATCCATTATTGCCACGATTCAACTAAGGGGATCCACTTTTTCAGGCAGGTTTCTACATGTCTGTCATTTTCTGGATCAGAAACTACCACTATAAATTAATGGTTATAGAAACACAGATGTCAGCTAACTACAGTGCATTTGTTTCAAAGGCATGCACATTCTAGTCTATGTTTAAATAATTGATCTTATCAACATTCTGGTGCAACTTTCAAAAGTGTTGCTAGAGCTGGATTGCAATGTAAGGGAAATAAATACACATTATAAAAGCCTCTTTGTATAAATACTCGGCACAAGTTCATGCTCTGGTAGATGCAAGGATGAGCCATATCAGTCCATGTTAGGAACATGCATATAGAAAAAGTAGAATATATTGTCAATGCACAGAAGGACACTGTCCATGTAAAAGTTCAGATTGGCTTTTGTGCACTATTGCAAATAGTTGAACACCTGTATATAGCGATGACAAGAAGGCAGGTCAGCTGACATAACTAAATGCCTAAGTTTAATTAGCTTAGCCAACCCTTATTCAAGTGCATACAGGATATGTTTATTATCAAGAGAATCAACTATGGTGGTTATAATATCAGATTAAGACTGGAGAAACTCTATCTCCATTGAAGCTTACTGGGTGACTGTCATCCAGTCTCATTCTTGAAATCAAATCTACATAACAGGATATGTCTATGAAGGTTCTCAGTCATCCAGGTGGAATTGTCTGTAGCTTGAATCATGTCAACTGGATTTCTATTTTCTCAGTGGAAACGTTTCGCTCCTTATCCAAGGATAAGAACTGGACTGAAGAAGCTCCTTGGATAAGGAGCGAAATGTTTCCACTGAGAAAATAGAAATCCAGTTGACATGATTCAAGCTACATAACAGGATCACTTTTATTGCGGAGATAAAATGGAAAGCCATGCATGCTTCCTTGAGCTTCTTAAGGTGGACTATACATACAAGTCACAGATAATAACGGACCCGAGGAAGTGTACAGAGTTCTCCGAACTGTTAATGCCACCACCTGTCAATTAGATCCATGTCCCTCCTGGCTGGTGAAAGCAGCCCGGGAGGTGACTTGCAGTTGGGTCCAGATGATGGTCAATACATCGTTAGGGGAGGGGGTGTTTCCAGCAGCTTTTAAAGAGGCGCTGGTACGCCCTCTCCTCAAGAAACCGTCGTTGGACCCTACTGTACTGGATAACTTTCGTCCAGTCTCCCACCTCCCCTTTTTGGGGAAGGTGGTTGAGAAGGTGGTGGCGTTGCAGCTTCAGAGGATTCTGGAGGAAATGGATTATCTGGACCCCTTTCAGTCAGGTTTCAGGCCTGGTCATGGGACTGAAACTGCATTGGTCGCGCTTATGGATGATCTTTGGCGGGAGCGAGATGGAGGTAGTGCATCCATTCTCGCTCTTCTTGACCTCTCAGCGGCTTTCGATACCGTCGACCATGGTATCCTTCTGGAGCGGCTCAGGGAGTTGGGGGCAGGCGGCGTTGTATTGCGCTGGTTTGCCTCCTTCCTCCAGGGCCGGTCCCAGTCGGTGTTGATTGGGAGTGAGAGATCCGGCCCGCAGGCCCTCTTTTGTGGGGTCCCACAGGGCTCGGTACTCTCTCTGCTCCTTTTTAACATCTACATGAAACCGCTGGGTGAGATCATCCGTCTCCATGGGGTGAGATATCATCAGTATGCTGATGATGCTCAATTATACATCTCCATCCCAGGGGAAGTAAGTGATGCAGTTTCTACCCTGTCCAAGTGCCTGGGGGCTGTAGGGGCCTGGATGGGGAAAAACAGGCTTCGACTGAACCCTAGTAAGACGGAGTGGCTGTGGATTAATGGCTCCTCGATTTCTAGGAAGTTGTCATGTCTAGTTCTGGATGGGGTAGCACTGCCCCAGACAGACCCGGTACGTAACTTGGGGGTCCTCCTGGACTCACGACTCCTGCTTGAAGAGCAGGTGGCAGTCGTGGCCAGGAGGGCCTTTGCACAACTTCGTGTTGTGCGCCAGTTGCGACCTTTCCTGGAGTGGGAGGCCCTTCGAACAGTCACTCATGCCCTGGTTATCTCACATATAGACTACTGTAATGCGCTCTACACGGGGCTACCCTTGAAGAGTATCCGGAAGCTCCAACTGATCCAGAATGCAGCCGCACGAACCATCTTAGAAGTCCCATATCGGACTCATGTGACAACATTACTACGCGAGCTGCACTGGGTTCAAATTTGCTTCTGGGTGCAATTCAAGGTGTTGGTTATGACCTTTAAAGCCCTTCATGGCATGGGACCAGGTTACCTAAGGGACCGTCTTATCCCCATTACATCGGCCCGTCCCATCCGGTCATGCAGGGAGGGCATGCTACGGACCCCATCAGTTAAAGAATTCCATCTCACGGGGTCATGGAAGCGTGCCTTCTCTGCAGCAGCGCCTGCCCTGTGGAATATTCTTCCCCCAAAGTTAAGACAGTCCACCTCGCTCCAGGGCTTCAGGAAACAACTTAAAACTTGGCTTTGTCAACAGGCCTGGGGCGGTAAGGAGGGCAGAAACTCCTGGGGATGGCTAGTATAGTAAGATAGTCCTAGAATAGCCCTTCCAAGGCTGAAAGAACACATTGTCTTCCTAATTTTTATATGTATGGTATTTTAAATGGTTATTTTAATGTCTTAATCTTTAATCTTCGTAATTTTGATGATTTGTAAACTGCCCAGAGTCCCTTGAGGGAGTTGGGCGGTGAGAAATCGAATAAATAAATAAATAAATAAACAAACAAACAAATAAATAAATAATAATAAACTTTGCATGTAGCCACAGTTTTGTCTACTTTGTTGTTTATAAACAGAGTGATATTCCATTAACTATGCTATTTGATCTCCAGCAAAGGAGATAGTTACCTTGTCGTGGTGCTGGAGCTTGAGCACCTCAATAAAACCATGAGCTAAACCGTGAAGGGACACCCAAGACGGGAAGGTCGTGGCAGAGAGGTCAGACTAAATACGATCCCTGGGGAAGGTAATGGCAACCCACCCCAGTATTCTTGCCATGAAAACTAAATGGATCAGTACAACCAAAGATATGTCGATATACCATCGGAAGATGGGACTCCCAGGTCGGAAGATGGTCAAAATGCTACTGGGGAGGAACAGAGGATACGTTCAACTAGCCCCAGATGTGATGACGCAGCTAGCTCAAAGCCGAAAGGACGGCTAGCGGCCGACGGTGCTGGTGGTGAACGACGAATCCGATGTTCTAAAGATCAACACACCATAGGAACCTGGAATGTAAGATCTATGAGCCAGGGCAAATTGGATGTGGTTATTGGTGAGATGTCAAGATTAAATATAGACATTTTAGGTGTCAGTGAACTGAAATGGACTGGGATGGGCCACTTCACATCAGATGACCACCAGATCTACTACTGTGGACAAGAGGACCACAGAAGAAATGGAGTAGCCTTCATAATTAATAATAAAGTGGCTAAAGCAGTGCTTGGATACAATCCAAAAAACGATAGAATGATCTCAATTCGAATTCAGGGTAAGCCATTTAACATCACAGTGATCCAAATATACGCCCCAACCACAGATGCTGAAGAAGCAGAAGTAGATCAGTTCTATGAGGATCTGCAGCACCTACTAGATAATACACCAAAAAGAGATGTTATTTTCATTACAGGAGACTGGAATGCTAAGGTGGGTAGTCAGACGACACCTGGAATTACAGGCAAGCATGGTCTGGGAGAACAAAATGAAGCAGGACATAGGCTGATAGAATTTTGCCAAGACAACTCACTGTGCATAACAAACACTCTCTTCCAACAACCTAAAAGACGACTCTATACATGGACTTCACCAGATGGTCGACACCGAAATCAGATTGACTACATCCTTTGCAGCCAAAGGTGGCGGACATCTATACAGTCGGTAAAAACAAGACCTGGAGCTGACTGTAGTTCAGATCACGAACTTCTTATTGCAAAATTTAGAATCAGACTAAAGAGAATAGGGAAGACCCACAGATCAGTTAGATATGAACTCACTAATATTCCTAAGGAATATGCAGTGGAGGTGAAGAATAGATTAAAGGGACTAGATTTAGTAGATAGGGTCCCAGAAGAACTATGGACAGAAGTTCGCAACATTGTTCAGGAGGCGGCAACAAAAAACGTCCCAAAGAAAAAGAAAACCAAGAAGGCAAGATGGCTGTCTGCTGAGACACTGGAAGTAGCCCAAGAAAGAAGGAAAGCAAAAGGCAACAGTGATAGGGGGAGATATGCCCAATTAAATGCAAAATTCCAGAGGTTAGCCAGAAGAGATAAGGAATTATTTTTAAACAAGCAATGTGCGGAAGTGGAAGAAGACAATAGAATAGGAAGGACAAGAGACCTCTTCCAGAAAATTAGAAACATTGGAGGTAAATTCCAGGCAAAAATGGGTATGATCAAAAACAAAGATGGTAAGGACCTAACAGAAGCAGAAGAGATCAAGAAAATGTGGCAAGAATATACGGAAGATCTGTATAGGAAGGATAATAATACTGGAGATAGCTTTGACGGTGTGGTCAGTGAGTTAGAGCCAGACATCCTGAAGAGTGAGGTTGAATGGGCCTTAAGAAGCATTGCTAATAACAAGGCAGCAGGAGACGACGGTATCCCAGCTGAACTGTTTAAAATCTTGCAAGATGATGCTGTCAAGGTGATGCATGCCATATGCCAGCAAATTTGGAAAACACAAGAATGGCCATCAGATTGGAAAAAATCAACTTATATCCCCATACCAAAAAAGGGAAGCACTAAAGAATGTTCAAACTATCGAACAGTGGCACTTATTTCACATGCCAGTAAGGTAATGCTCAAGATCCTGCAAGGTAGACTCCAGCAATTCATGGAACGAGAATTGCCAGATGTACAAGCTGGGTTTAGAAAAGGCAGAGGAACTAGAGACCAAATTGCCAATATCCGCTGGATAATGGAGAAAGCCAGGGAATTTCAGAAAAACATCTATTTCTGTTTTATTGACTATTCTAAAGCCTTTGACTGTGTGGATCATAACATATTGTGGCAAGTTCTTGGTGGTATGGGGATACCAAGTCATCTTGTCTGCCTCCTGAGGAATCTGTATAACGACCAAGTAGCAACGGTAAGAACAGAGCACGGAACAACGGACTGGTTTAAGATTGGGAAAGGAGTACGGCAGGGTTGTATACTCTCACCCTACCTATTCAACCTGTACGCAGAACACATCATGCGACATGCTGGGCTTGAGGAATCCAAGGCTGGAGTTAAAATCGCTGGAAGAAACATTAACAATCTCAGATATGCAGATGATACCACTTTGATGGCTGAAAGCGAGGAGGAGTTGAGGAGCCTTATGACGAAGGTGAAAGAAGAAAGTGCAAAAGCTGGGTTGCAGTTAAACCTCAAAAAAACCAAGATTATGGCAACCAGCTTGATTGATAACTGGCAAATAGAGGGAGAAAAAGTGGAGGCAGTGACAGACTTTGTATTTCTAGGCGCAAAGATTACTGCAGATGCTGACTGCAGCCAGGAAATCAGAAGACGTCTACTTCTTGGGAGGAAAGCAATGGCAAATCTTGATAAAATAGTTAAGAGCAGAGACATCACACTGACAACAAAGGTCCGCATAGTTAAAGCAATGGTATTCCCTGTAGTAACCTATGGCTGCGAGAGCTGGACCATAAGGAAGGCTGAGCGAAGGAAGATCGATGCTTTTGAACTGTGGTGTTGGAGGAAAATTCTGAGAGTGCCTTGGACTGCAAGAAGATCAAACCAGTCCATACTCCAGGAAATAAAGCCAGACTGCTCACTTGAGGGAATGATATTAAAGGCAAAACTGAAGTACTTTGGCCACATAATGAGAAGACAGGATACCCTGGAGAAGAAGCTGATGCTAGGAAAAGTGGAAGGCCAAAGGAAGAGGGGCCGACCAAGGGCAAGATGGATGGATGGTATTCTGGAGGTGATGGACTCAACCATTGGGGAGCTGGGGATGGTGACGGCCGACAGAAAGCTCTGGCGTGGACTGGTCCATGAAGTCATGAAGAGTCGGAAACGACTGAACGAATAAACAACAATGCTACTTGATTCATTAATAAATTAAGATTCCATGGACTGAATCTGACTTCCTTCAGTATGCAAACTATGTATTCTACCAGTCCAGTGTAGCTATAAACAATATTAACTTAAATGTAATTGCTCTCTATGTTGTTGTTTATTCGTTCAGTCGCTTCTGACTCTTCGTGACTTCATGGACCAGCCCATGCCAGAGCTTCCTGTCGGCCGTCACCACCCCCAGCTCCCCCAAGGTCGAGTCCGTCACCTCCAGAATATCATCCATCCATCAATCCATCCATCAAAAATTGCTCTCTAACTCCTTGTTAAACTTGGCTCACTTAACAAGAGTTTCTGAAAGCCTGAATTGATTCCTAAAAAGAAAAATTAATAAAGCTTGTTTTCTATTTAATTATAATCAAAAATTAAGTTCCTTTTCTGAATCAAACATCTTTGAGTAGCTAAATATCTTCCATCGATTAAAACAACAAAGCACATCAACTCCACAAGAATGGATTTTAATAGGAAGTGATTTCAATGTGTAGCTTTTGCCAGCTGTCATGTTTTTAAACAATATTTTTAAAGGAAAAGAAGCACAGGTTAACATTTGACTTTTTGTTGCTTCTAAGTCTTTATATCTGACCAACAAATTCAGTTCATTAGATAAGCTTTTATAACATTTTGTAAAAATACTCTCAGATTGCTTGATGGATTTTATGTTTCTGTGCTTTGTTTTGCTTTGCTTTGGTTATATGCCTTAGGGCAAAGCTTTCCAAACTTTTCATGTTGATGACACACTTTTTAGACATGCATCTTTTTGTGACACACTCTTACAGCGGGCACAAGGCAGGCACTAGGACCTGTGTGGAATCACAGCAGGTTTGGAGGCAGCAGGGCACAAGGCAGGCACTAGAACCTGCGCGGAATCCTGGCAGGGCTCGGAGGCAGCAGCAGCCGCGACACACCCAGACGTGTCCCGACACACAGTTTGGAAAGCTCTGCCTTAGGGTGACAGAATAATTTTGATATTTTTGTTTTATTTAATTTTTTTTTACTTCCTTTTTCTCTAAACTCAGCAGCAACCTGCTGGCTAGTATATCTCCACATGATTGATGTAATTAATGGGCAATGCACAACCTGAGGCTTTATGACCAACTGCAGCCTCCCAAGGCCTTGAGTGTGCCCCTCACAGCCCCCTTCAGAATTTGTTACAGAGTTGTCAATTTTAGAGCAATTCCATACCGCAGGCTAAGCAGTTTCTCTCCCATGCTGCTTCTAGCTGTTCTGGAAGGTGACTTTAAAAATTCCGTACCAGGCTGTAGAGATTTGCTAATGGGGCCAGGTTCATGCTCAATTCAGATTACAGGTACTGCAGAACTTGATCGCTCATTCCCCTGCTTCTTGAGCTTCCCATCTATGCAGAGAAGGCAACTCTTGCTGGCTGATCCCTATGTGGGAGGTCTCCCAGTGCCTGACTTTTCCTTTTAGAGATAGTTCACTCCTCACTAATTCCTGTGTCTTGCTTTCCTAGATGTTTGCACACATAGGGTGCCTTCCCACCCCCTTCCCACATTGTCTCCTTGTGGACATAAACATTTCCTTTGTTCTATTTTCCCTTTATTGTAGCATGGTTACTCTGATGCTACAGTAATCAATACAAGGGCAGTGGGTTGTTCTTTTATTGCTACATTCCACAGTAGGTCCCTAGAAACTTTGTAGCAAGGAAGAACTGATGATTCATCTTCATAGAAGTAAAGTAACCTTCACTGAAACTTTGTGTCTTTATTCCAGCATGGCTACATTGCAACTTAAAGATGGGGGAGGAGGGAAGGGAAGGGAAGGGAAGGGAAGGGAAGGGAAGGGAAGGGAAGGGAAGGGAAGGGAAGGGAAGGGAAGGATGCTTGACTCAGTCTAGGCCAAGGGTCGGAAATGGCGGCTCTCGAGCCAGATCTGGCTCTTTGGCCCCTTGAGCGTGGCTCAACCGCAGCTGAACTCACCCCCGCCCCTTCCACGCGATTGGATCCCGCCCCCAAACTCTGATGGCCGGCGCCATCAAGGGAGGGAGGAGAAGGGTGGGCGGAGGTGGGGCAGGGGTGGTGGGTGCCGGCGAGGGAGAGAAGAAGGAAGGCAGTAAGGAGCGGCATCCAGGCGCTGGGCGAGTTTGGCTGCGCGCCGCCAGCGCCTGACGTCAAGGCGGCTGTGCTTCCGCGCCCGGCGGGCGGGCGAGGCAGGGAGAGAAGGGGAGACGGAGGGGCTCCCTCTCCGGCCTCTGAGCCCCTTTAGGCCCGTCTCTCCGAGCGCACTGAGCGAGGCCCGGCGCGGCAGGGAGGCGCTGCTGGCCCGGGACGCGGCGCTGTTGGAGGCGGTGCAGGAGTGGCTGCATGGGCTGCTGCGGCTGGAGATGGCGCTGCCCCGCGGCATCCAGGCGAGGGCGCGGGCCCAGAACGCGAGCGGCAGGGCGGCGCAGGGCGAAGACCCGCCTGCTCTCCCCTTGGCCGCCTCCAGTCCGAGCCTGGCTCGGCTCCCCTGGCCGCCGCAGGGCTCGGGTTAGCAGGGGAAGAGGACGCCGAATGGCGGGGTGGGGTTTTGATTGATGGGGCGGAAGGGTGCTCCTGGTGGGGGCCACTTGGGGAGCTCTCTGCAGGGGCCTCTTTGGGTGCCCTGTGTCTCTGTCCCACCTCATCCAGGGGAGCTTTTGGCAAGGTCCCATTCGCAGCCGCTTCCTCCTCCTCCAGCCCACAGAGCGCTCTCCAGGCCGACAGCATGACAGCTCGGCGCCTTCTGCACCAGGCTCAGCGCCTTCTCCAGCAGCAGGCGCAGCTCTTCCAGGGGAATCCCGTCTGGGTGCTCGGCCCAGCCTTCCTCATGCAAGGCCTCGCACAGGGCCAGCAGCTGCCTCGGCCGGGTCTGCCTGGTCCCTCCGCCCCTGCCACCACCGCCCCGGCCAGGCTCCCTGCACCGCCCTGCTGATCGCATCCCGCGCCCGCGCCCTCGCCCAGCGCCTGGATGCCGCTCCTTACTGCCTTCCTTCTTCTCTCCCTCGCCAGCACCCACCACCCCTACCCCACCTCCGCCCACCCTTCTCCTCCCTCCCCTGATGGCGCCGGCCATCAGAGTTTGGGGGTGGGAGTTTGGCCGCGCGCCTTGGAGACGCTCCTGGAGAAGCGGCCGCGGGAGGCCCTCCGGGTGCTGGAGCCTCTGCTGCGGGAGGAAGGACGCGGGCTGGGCAGTGGTCGCCCCCGGGCACCTCTTGCCGGGGGAGGAGCGGGAGTGGGGGGGACGCCAGGTCCTGCTGGGTGGGCGGGCAGGCGGCGGGGTGGGGGGCTGAGGAGGACGACCCCACCCCCTCCGGGGTGCCTTCGCTCTTGCTGGAGCCAGTGGAGCCCAGAGGTGGAGGTGGACAACTTTCCCCATCTCTTTCCCTGGTCTGCTGCTGGGGGAAGAAGAGGCGCTCGATCCGTAGCCAGGCGGCGAGGAAGAGAACGCCGCTGCCACCTCCTCCTCCTCCGCCGGCGGGAAAGAAGGAGCGGCTGCCCGCCTCCCTCCGCCCGCCCTGAGGGGACCCACCCGGCGGCGGCTCCCCTGAAGCGCGCCGCTTGTCGCCGCCGCCGCCCGCCTCGTTTCCCGCCCCCCATCATTTCCTTGGCCCGACGCGGGTGGGCGGAAGCGTTCTGGGGGGGAGACAACATGGAGGTGGAAGCGGCAGCCCCGCCCGCACCGAGTGGCGGTAGCGCGGCCCTGCCACCGCCGCCACCCTTTCTCTCCGGCTTGGATCCCGGGAAGGCAGCGGGGGGCCTCGCAGAGGGAGGCAAGCAGGCAGGCAAGCAGGCGGGCGGGGCAGGCAGGCGGCCCGGGCCTCCGCCGCCGGGCCCGCCCCCCTCGGCGCCTGTGCGGCTCCCCCGCGCCCTCCCACCCGCCCCAATAAGCCACGTGATTGGCTCCCGCCCGCAAACCCCGCCCCCTTCCACGTGATTGGCCCCTGCCCGCAAACCCCACCCCCTTCCACATGATTGGCCCCCGCCCGCAAACCCCGCCCCCTGGCTCTCGAGCATTTCAAAATGTGCACGAGCATGTCAAAATGGCTCCCGGCATAAAAAGTTTGCCGACCCCTGGATGCAGAACCAAAAGACTGCTGGGTACGGTTGAACAGAGGAATGAGCTTTGAGGAGGTGGGGTGGAGTGGGTGAGGAAAATGAATTGATTTAACTGACCAATGTTGGAACAACAGCAAGATAAATAATGATAATGATAAAATTTACAATTTTTAAACTGACCAGCAGAGAACGTAGGAATGTAGCCTATGATGAAATGGCTCCACAGGGAAGTGAAGAAGTGCTGTGAATGACTGGCTTAAAGGTGGCTTAAAATGGAAAACAGCAGTTTTGGAGCAGAGTTTCAACACACAGGTGGGATTTGCATTTGTAATGGTTTGGAAGTGAGTGGAGGACAATGTCATCCATCCCTGCCCTCAAGAAGCGGTATGGAGTGGCCCACACTGGCAATGGAACAAGCAGGAACTGTGGGTCTGCCCTGGGTGTGAGAGAGGGGGGAAATTCTTTAGTACATAGTCATTTTGACTATACATAATGAATTTAAGGAAATAAATTAAAGGATAATTAAGGAATGTGCTTTTCTCCTGGTCCCACCTACTGTCGGTAAAGTGACCCCTGCTTTACAATTAAATGCTGGAAAAAGCCAGGGAAAGGATATCCTTTAAATAGCATTGCACTCAATGAAAGAAAGTTCTTAATTGAATGAGATGTGTCCCAAGTGGCGCTCTTTGTCTCCCTACTGCATGTTTATTAACAAAGAGAAGAAAGATTTTAGAATCATCATCATAATCATCATAATAATTTATTAAATTTATATGCCTCCCAACTCCCAGCGACTAGAATGTGTTGTGCTGCAAAAGAAATTCTCACCCAGGTTGGAAAATTCCAAGACTACAGACATTCTGAAAAAAAGAGGAAAGGGGAAATTATTTTATTCTCAACTCTAGGCTCTAGGGGTGGAACTCAGTACTCCACACATTTGATCAAATTTTATAGGTTAAGCATATAGGACTACGTGATCCAACGTCATGCTTCTCTTTTACAATCACTATTTACAAGACTTGATCACTCAGCTTATACATGTAGATTTTGTGGTTACCAATCATCCTTCACACCAGCAATGTTTGAATTGCTCACTTCCATTCACTCTGGAACTGGTCGTTTCTTTCTCCCAAGGATAGGATTTAAACTGACTGCAGGATGAATTTTTAATCCTAAATGACACAATCAAGATTACTACCTGATTTTCATGTGACAATGTCTTCTCGTGTGCTGCCAATGCCAAGTGCAGCCCTTGGTTTAAGTGGTTGCAGACCTCTTCTATGCAGCCCCTTTCAGAAGTAAGTAAGTTGTTTTCAGTGGACTTCACTCACAGATGAGTGTGCGCAGAATTACAATGGCCCACCTACTCGAGACTAAGCCCCATTAAAATTAATGGGGGCTTATTATGAAGTAGTTTTATATAGGATAGTTCTGTAAATCATTCTGTGATGGATCAATGTGACTGAGAATATCTGTCAGCATCTACAAACAAATTAGCTCATATAGATGCATTACTAATAATTTGCTATTTGAATTGTCTATTAAAAAGAAGTATGAGAATTGACTCACAAATTACTTGCATCTCCAGGAGGTCCTTTTAAATCCAGCAGTGACTAATGTGGCATCTTATTATGCCCAATGATCTGATGCCATAAAAATAAGGGTTTTTTCTGTTCTTACTTTAAGAGGCTATGTGGGTGGTATAAGGTGGTGGCCTCCATCTTTACCAGCATGCTGTGTCTGGGGAAGGATTGATTGGCAAACACCCAATCCTTTTTAATGCCTGCTTTGCTAGGGCACATTGCTACTCAGGCAAATTTATCTCTGGACTTTTATTGAGTATTTGGACATAAATTTGTAAGTCCTTTTAGGGGTAATCTGGCGTTGTGTTTATTTTTGAAAATGTGTGAGGTGCCTTGGGCACATGGAGTCTACCTCCCATTGATAATCCAGGAAAATGAGCAAATCACCCATTGAGGAGAGGCCCATACTGCTTTAAACATGAGGAGGTGTTCTTGCCTGGGGGAAAAATTCAAGTTCACCAACAGACACATACATTTTTAAAAGTGATCTTTATATTTCCTGGGGGACATTTTTTTTTCTGGGAAAAGGAATGAATACTATCTATACTTCATTCTTAATAGCATTCATCCTGTCCTATTGGGGGATCAGAAACCCCAATAGGACTGCTCCCAGCAAGTTCTATTGCAGAATTTGTTTATCTCCCTCACTATGTCGGCCAAGGGTTTTATTCCTTTTTACATGGTGGCTGCAAAAACTCAACACAGTGAAAGATGAAATGAAACTACTACAGATTGACAACTTAGGTATCATTGAATTGAGATGGACTGGGATCAGACACTTTCAGTCAGAAGATCACACTGTTTATTACTCAGGACATGAAAAACAAAGAAGGAATTGTGTTGCTTTTATAATTAGGAAGTGTATAGCAAGAACAGTACTTTACTGCAATGCAATCAATGACTGAATATTATCAATTAGACTTCATGGACAACCTTTTAATATGACAATCATTCAAGATTATGCTCCAATGCAGAAGAAGAGAATGTTAATTGGTTTTATGATCAAGTTCAATTTGAACTCAGTAGAACATACAAGCAAGATGTACTGCTGGTGATTGGAGACTGGAATGCCAAAGTTGGAAATATGAAAGAAGAAAATGTAGTTGGATTGTATGGCTTAGGAAACTGAAATGAAGCAGGAGATTGACTTATCCATTTCTGCCACTCCAATTATTTCTTCATAGCTAACAGTTTTCAAACTATCAGAACAATGCCTGTATACCAGATGTAGTGCATAAAAATCAAATTGACTATATTATTGCTAAAAGGAGATGGAGGAACTCAATTATAGCATCAAAGACATGGCCAGGTGCTGACTGTGGAACAGAACATGAACTGCTCATGTGAAATTCCAAGTCAAACTAAAGAAGAAGAAGAAAGCCATTCAGTTATGAACTTGAGCATATACCCATCATTTTAAAGAAGAAAATCAGGAATTGCTTTAAAGTTTTGAACCTCATAGAAAGAGAACCAGAGAAAGAAGTAATTAAGGATGAATGTAAAAACAGACCGCCAAAGATGAAGAAACAGAAGAAATCAAACTGGATGTCAGAACAAACTGTGGAAATTGCCAAGAAGAGAAGAGAAGCCAAAGCCAAGAAAGACAAAAATCTCAGAAAGGAACTTACCAAAGAGTTTCAGGGAGTTGTTAGAAGAAACAAGAAGTAGTATTACAACAGTATCTGTAAAGATATTGAAGATGGAAACAGACATGGAAAAACAAGGAAAGCCTTCCAAAAGATCTCTGAACTCAGAAGGAAGTTTCAACCTCAGATTGGTGTGCTAAAGTACACCAATGGACAGATAGTAACTGATTCAAAGAAGATAAAAGAAAGATGGAAAGAGTATACTGAAATACTGTACAGTAAAGATGTCAACATCCAAGACACTTTAGAAGATATTCCCTACTTATAAGAACCTCTAGTACTATATTGTTGGTATCTAACTCCTGATAAGTTGTCAGAAATGTACTGTATAATGTAACGAACATTTGTTGGAAATGTTTACAGGGTGAAGGAACTTTTTATTGTCTTTGGTGGACTTGTGAGAAGGCTAAAAAGTTTTGGGATCAAATATGTGCCAATATTCAAAAGATTCTTAAAGTGAACATACAAAAAAAGCCAGAACTGTTTCTCTTGGGTTTCATGGAGAAGGAGCTAGAGCAGTGCTTTCCAAAGTGCTGCCATTGTCGACACATGAACGGCAGTGGCGGCGGCGCGGGGGCGACGCGTGTGTGCATGGCGGCAGCGCAGGGGGGCGTGCAGCGGTGGTGTGCATGGTGGCAGCGGCAGCAGCGGCGGCCTCGGTAAAACACGGAAGCACTGATGGTGCGTCGTCGCCGTGCACACGGCCGCCACCGTGCGTGCTGCCGCCGCGCGCGCCTCTATGCCACACTTTCGCGACACACTAAACTGTGTGTTGCATCACACTAAAGTGTCAAGACACACAGTTTGGAAAGCTATGAGCTAGAGAAACAATATGGAATTTTGCTTTTATACATAATTACAGCTGCAAGACTTTTATATGCACAATGATGGAAAGATCCACAAATACCTACAGTTGAAGATTGGATTATTAAATTAATGGATTTGGCTCAAATGGCTAAGTTAACAGCGTTAATAAGAGATCACTCTGTTTCTGGATTTGTATCTACTTGGCAACCACTTTTAGAGTACTTGCTTGTGCTGGAAAAAAATGAAGTTTTACCTTTGGGTTTTAGTGATTAAATAGTTTGTTTTAATAGAAATAATGTTACTATGGTTTAAATAATGGTAAGAGTTGTGGACTCCTTGGTGCTCTCTGAGCCTTGTTGTTTTCTTGCAGAAGTTTCATTACCAGGCCAGGCAACATCTTCAGTGTGAAAAGGGAGTGGGACTTGCTCTCTGTTTATATACCATGGCTTGTCCTGCTTGTGTTGGTGGGGGTGTTCTCTCCTTGGTAGTTCCTTGATTGGGCTGTTGTTTGCTGCTTGGTTGTTTGACTGAGTTAATAGTTCCTTGATTAGGGTATATTGTGCTGTTTGATTGTTCCTCTGGTGCTAATCCTGGTGTTAATCTTTGCATATCTGAGTGTTGATTGCTGGCAAGGAGATGTTCTGGTCTTCTGGCTTTTCTATTGTCTCTTATGAATGGTATGTAAATGTTGTTTACCTCTATGTATCTGTTGATGGCTGCTTTGTCTGAGTGCCAAGCTTCCAGGAATTCTCTAGTGTTTTTGGATTTGGCTTGGTTTAAGATGCTCACAGTTTCCCAGTTGAAAGTATGGTTGAGTCTGTCCATGTGTTGCGAGATTAAGGAGTTTTCATCGTGTCTTCTGACTGCTAATTGGTGTTCGTGGATGCGTTCTGCTAGTCTACTGCCGGTCTGTCCTACATAGTGGCTGTTACAGTCCTTACACTGTATGTTGTAGATAACTCCTGTTTTTTCTTCTTGGACTACTGGGTCTTTTGGTTTACTTATGATGTTCTGGAGGGTTTTGGTTGGTTTGTGTGCTACAGTGATGCCGTGTGGTTGTAACAGTCTATTGGTAGTTTCTGCTATGTTTCTGATGTATGGCAGTGTAATCCTTTTCATAGCTTCTGTTGGTTTTGCTGTGGTGGCTTGAGTGGTCAGGCACTTTTTGATAAACTTGTAGGAGTTTGGGTTATTGCTTTGATAGTGGAGCACTTGGTTAGTGTGGGTAGATTTCCGGTAGATTTGTGTTTTTAGAATGCCATCATTTCCTCTACTGATGAGGATGTCCAAGAAGGGTAGTGTGTTGTTGTTTTCTTCTTCCCTTGTGAATTTTATTCCTTTGAAGATGTTGTTGATGGTTTCATGTGTTTCTTCCAGTTGATCCTTTTTTATTATGATGAAGGTGTCATCTACATACCGGATCCATACTTTGGGTTGTATGTGTGGGAGTGCTATCCTTTCTAGACGTTGCATTACTATCTCTGCTATGAGTCCTGAGAGTGGTGATCCCATAGGTGTTCCTTTGATTTGTTGGTATATTTGTCCATCAAACTGAAAGTAGGTGGTGAGGCAGAGGTTGATGAGGTCCATGATTCTGGGTATTTTGATCTTGGTGTATCTAGTTAGGTCAGGTGGTTTGCATAGAACTGCTGCTATGGATTCAATCACTAGTACTTGGTCTGTGCATGTAAAGAGTGCAGTGACATCAAATGACACCATAATTTCATCTTCATCTATTTTTAGATCTTTGATTTTCTGGAGGCACTGTAGTGGGGAGTTGATAGAGTATTTGCTCTCCTCTGTGAGATGCCCAAGTTTTCTTGTACGTTCTTTAGCTATGTTGTATGTGGGGGTCCCTGGTAACGATACAATTGGACTGAGTGGTATGTCGGGCTTGTGTATTTTGGGGTGTCCGTAGAAGCGTGGGATTATGGGTCCACTGTTTTTCTTCCGCCTCTGTTCTTCTTTTGTGATTTGACCTTAATGGTAAGAAATTATATTTGTAAATTTATCTATATCTGTATTGGAGAAAGTCAGAAGTCACTTTCCATTTCTATTTTCTGTCTATTTGCACTTTTATAGTTTTTTTTCTTTTTTCTTTAGTTCTATTTTCTATCTTTTCTATACTTTCTATTTTGTATTTTAACTATACTTTGAAAAATAATAAAGTTCTTATAAAAAAAAGAACCTTTAGTACTAGAAGATGAAATCAAATCAGTACTCCAGTCCTTACCAAGTTAGAAGCCTACAGAAACTGATGGAATATCCACAGAAATGTGGCAAACAACAGAAGAAGAATCAGCAAAGATTCTAACCAAGCTATGTCAGCAAATCTGGAGAATGAGGCAGTGGCCAACAGATTGGAAAAAGTCAATCTACATTCCAATGCAGAAAAAAAGAGACTTATCAGAGTGTACAAATTATTGTACAGTATCCTTAATTTCACATGCTAGAAAAATAATGCCTTGGATTATTCAACAGAGATTAAAGCCCTACATGAAAAGAGAGATGACAGATGTTCAAGCTGGCTTTAGAAAAGGCCAAGGAGCATGAGACATTTTTTCTGATTCATGCTGGATAAGTGAAAAATCCAAAGAATACTAAAAAGAAGTCACGCTTCATTGTTTATAGAAAGGCATTCAATTGTATTGATCATGCCAAGCTGTGGAATGTGCTTAGAAAAATGGGTATCCCAGAACATCTCATTGTCCTAATGCAAAACCTATATACAGGTCAGGAAGCCACAGTATGGACAGAACATGGCAAAACAAACTGGCTCCAAGTTGGCAAAAAAGAGTGACAAGCTGTATGCTTTTCCCTTATTTATTCAATTTATATGCTGAATATATATTAAGGGAAACAGGATTGGAGGAAGATAGTCCTCATTTAGCGACCTCAATTGGTACTGGCAACTCAGTTGTTAAGCAAAGCGGTCACTAAGTGAAATTGTGACTGTGCTTATGATCTTACTTCAGCTTTCCTTTGCTTTATAGACCTGCAAAGATTGTAAATGTGAGGATTGGTCATAAAATTACTTTTTCATCACTATCGTAACTGCAAAGAGTTGCTAAATGAGGCAGTCACTAAACAAGGACTACCTATTGTTTCAAAATCGAAGGAAGAAATATCAATAACCTGCACTGTGTTGATGAAACTATGCTGATAGCCAAAAATGCAAAGGATCTGAAAGCTCTAGTACTAAAAGTCAAGGAGCACAATGAAAAAATGGAACTAAAATTAAATATAAAGGCAACAAGTACAACATCCTGTTGTACCTGTTGCCAGATATAATGACAACAGGTAGAAGAACCAGCCTTAGAATTGATAATGAAGATATTGAAGATAATTAAGGTAGATGGTGTCTGTCTTTCTGTATCAATCATCAATAATAAAGGAGAAGTTGATGTTGGTGTTGGAGAAAACTCCTGAGATGGACATCCAAGAAAACAAACAAATGGATCATCAAATAAATCAATCTAGAGTTCTAACTCAAGTCACAAATAACCAGGCTCAAATTATTCTACTCTGGACACATTATGCAAAGACCTAGCTCTCTGGAAAAGACTCTAATGCTGGGAAAGATGGAAGGCAAAAGAAAAAGAGGATGACCAGCAGCAAGGTGGATGGACTCAGTTACAGTGGCAATGGCTGCATCATTGGAAGACCCGAAGGACCAAGTTAGGGACAGATCATTAGGTGGTCGCTAGGAGTTGAAAAGGACTTGATGGCAATCAAAAGGACTTAATCAATCAAATCAATCAATCAATATGTTCACATCATATGCATCCATTTATCCAAAGGACTGACATTTTTCCTCATGTTACCACACAACATTGGGAGAAGCAGAGATAGTTTGTGGAGGTGTGAACAAAATTATACAATCCATATGATTTAGCTAAAGCATGTAAGTAGCTTGTGATTTACCAACAGACAACCCACATTATTCTTTTCAGTTTTGAGATTAGTAATGCTTGGAGTATTAATCAGATATTCTGTAACAATTAAATTGTTTAATCAGAGGAATCAGATTTTATTAAAATGAATTTTATTCAAAGATGCAAAATCTGAATTAGTGGGGCTGAAACTGAAGAATATACAGTGCTTTAATCTTTCATGGCTACAATCTTACATTCATTTACCTGTGAATAAGCTCTATTAATAACAGTGCTAGCAGTAGCAGTAACAATAATAGTGGTAGCACTGTTATTTGTTGCAGATTGCTCTGATAATTTAATACTTGTTTCACTATCAAATCAAAAAGGAGCACCTGTACTTTAAAATTTGAGTATGAGATTTCCTATCGTTAATAACTTCCCTTTAAGAAATTCCCTTCAACAATTGAATTCAGTAAGAGCAGTAGCTGCATTCATAGGAGTGGAGGAGTGGCAGCGGGGTGTTGAAAAAGTCAAGATAGCAGTTGATAGTAGCAAACTACATCTTGTATTTTCTTACTCTTCCTGCAGATGCCCCTGAAGAGGATGCACATTTGATTGGCTTAATAAGTTCCTCAAACTCATCCTAAATGTAGTTTTATATGGGTATTTTTGTACCTCAGTGGATTGACCTGATACAGGTGAATAACCCTTAATCTGTGGCACACTTTACAGCAAAATCTTCTCTTCTCTTCTCTTCTCTTCTCTTCTCTTCTCTTCTCTTCTCTTCTCTTCTCTTCTCTTCTCTTCTCTTCTGTATTTCATTGGATTAATATCATTCTTTAAGTTAGACTTATCATGCATACAGTATATGGAGTACTATGTATACTTTCTTTTCTCCTTTCTTCATGTTATCTCCATAAGATGTCTAACCTATCTCACAGGATTGCTGTTATGGAGGTAAAATGAAGGGTAATCCCATATAAACCACTTCAAGCTCTTGGAGGAAAGGATATAAATCTACAAAATATGTAAATAAGCCTGGAAGGTGCTAGATTGAAGAACACTGCTACGTTACCTCTCAGTTTGAGAGACTGCAACTCATTTGTTTGCCTATTATGTATTTCATAATCACACAATTATCACAGTTTGACCATGATTTTCATAGCTGACCTGTTCTCTGTATTTATTATCTATGCTGATGGTTACCGGGGTAATTCTCTATGCATTTTTAAAAATTGATCTGCCACCATAAATGAGTTGTCAACACATGTAACCTCTATTGCTCCCCTCTTCTTTTGCATTGCTTTTATCAAAGTCCTTGAAGCACAACTGACAAGAAGAAGGATAAAAAGCATCTAATGCATAAATAAACCATTTTAGACAGATCTAAAAGAAAAACCCGTAAGTGAAACAATGCTATACAGTTCTAATGAATAAAGATAAAATATATTTTAGCCAGTCTGTGCATGGTGGAGTATTGAACTGTGTAAAAATGTGTGGGTGGATCAGAGATTGAATTGCTTGGAAAATGGAATGTTAAGATCAGAGGAAATGAAGTCTACAGAGTATAGAATATTGGGGTGAAGCCACTGGCATTTGTCAGTGATAAGTTTGATTGCTAAGATCATAGTATGTAGAAATGGGAATTGTAATTACAAAGTAATTATACAAAGTAGGTACTCAGCAAGCAACTCACAACTACATGGTAGATAGAGAATGAGCTTCTTCTCACATTCAAGCTTCACATGTTGAGCGGGACATCTACTCCTACAGCCTTTCTGTTGCTGACTTGTTTGCTTTACTCGTGTTGAGAACTTTTAGAACAGGAAGTGTTCTGTATACATGTGATCTCTCAGACTAATCTGGCATCTTCAAAGATCAGGCTTCTAATAGCAAACATTAGAATGCATGGTCTTCAAACATTAGGCCTGGCATCAAGAAAACTCCATTCATACATCAAACAATGAATGCTGGCTCTAATTGGTTGCCTTAAGTAGACTGCATATGGATCAAGCAATGGTTTCTATAATAGAAACAGATTTAGGGTTCTGAAGGAGAGAAAGTTCAGAATGAGAAAAGCAGGCTTAATGCAAAATGCTTATGGATTGTGAGAAAGAGATGGCTGGAAGGAAATAAAAATGTACAACATATTTCATCTATCTCTCTGTCACCTACCTTTCCTCATATGTTCAAATCAGCTTAGAAAACAATGTTACATAAAAAGGCAAGATAGAAAACAAACAATAAAGCCATCATTTTTTTAAAAAGAACTGTAGCAAGTGCTCTCATACAGTAAATGCTACCCAGATTCACTTTGGAATTGGGCAGCAATTGAATTAAACAAACAAATAAACAAATAAAACATAAGGGGAAAATAAAGACTTATTATGAGGATTTCATTTCCTTAGTACAGTTGCCAGTCAGTTCCAAATCTGTCTGTCCTGTTTCCCAGATATTTAGAGTGGGATTGCCAGAGACAGCACTTGTGTGTCACACATGTGATACACACTAGACTGAACATGGAGTTGCATTACTTTATGCACTATCTTCCACCTAGCTGGCAAGAAAAAAAGTTTTCACACCAAGATTTGGAACTGACAGCTTTGGGAGGGTGTTGGTTGGTTGGTTGGTTGGTTTTGGCAGGTACGCAGCAAGGAAAGTGGTAAATTTTGAAGCCATCCATAACTTCCTTTGCATTAAATACAATATGAAGATAGAGTTGACCAACACATGAATGATATTCATTTGACGACACTGACTACACTACATGAAATTCAGGTTAACTGATATTAATTAAGTCAGCACAACCCTCCCACCTCCCTCTTCTGTAAAAAATGAAGTAAGGTCCTTGGGTCAAGATCAGTTCTTGATGACTTCATAGACACATGCATTAGTTTTTCTGGACAATAGCATGGAAATGGTTTGCCATTGCCTATTTCCAGGATGTATTGTCGAAGGCTTTCACGGCCGGAGTTCAATGGCTGTTGTGGGTTTTCCGGGCTGTGTGGCCGTGTTCTGGAAGTTGTGGTTCCTAACGTTTCACCAGCATCTGTGGCCAGCATCTTCAGAGGGCAGGAGCACAGATAGAAGCAAAATCTCTGTGCCCAGGTAGAGTGGCAATGTTCTATTTATAGAGCTAAATTATAGGAGATTAGGTGGGGTTTTTTGTTGTGTTGAAATGTTAACGAGTGGCTGATGAGCGTGATTAGCATGTTCATTGTGAGAAGTATTCCCATGTCCTGCTGGTTGGACTGAGTTCGTTGACCTTTTGCAGGCTGTGTTTTTCAGGACTGGTAGCCAGGTTTTGCTAATTTTTAAACTTTCTTCTTTTTTATTGTAACTGTGCTGGTGTTTGTGAATTTCAATGGCTTCTCTGTATAATCTGGTGTAGTGGCTTTTGGTGTTGTCCAGTATTTCTGTGTTTTCAAATAGGATTTTGTGTCCCGTTTGCTTGAGAGCATGTTCAGCTACGGAAGATTTTTCTGGTTGCTGTAGTCTGCAGTGTCTTTCATGTTCTTTTATCCTGGTGTGAATGCTTCGTTTTGTGGTTCCGATGTATACTTGTCCACAGCTGCATGGTATGCGGTATACTCCTGCAGCGGTGCGGGGGTCCCTTTTGTCTTTTGCTGATTTTAGCATTTGTTGTATTTTTCTGGTGGGTCTGAAGACTGTTTGAAAGTTGTGTTTTTCCATCAGTTTTCCCATGCGGTCAGTGACTCCTTTGATGCAGGGCAGGAATACTTTGTTTGTGGGGGGCTGTTTTTCTTCAGTTGGATGTTGTTTTCTTGGTTTGATGGCTCTTTTTATTTCATTCTTGGAATAGCCATTTGCCTGTAGGACCCAATTCAGATGGTTAAGTTCATTGTTGAGAAATTGGGTTTCACAGTTTCGATTAGCACGATCCACCAAGGTTTGGATCCTGCCTCTCTTTTGTCGTGGGTGGTGATTGGAATTTTTGTGTAGATATCGGTCCGTATGGGTGGGTTTTCTGTATACTTTGTGTCCTAGTTTGAGGTCCAGATTGCGTATGACCAGCGTATCTAAAAATGGAAGTTTGCCATCAGTTTCTTTTTCCATGGTGAATTGTATATTGGGGTGGATGCCGTTTAGGTGGTCCAGAAATTTCTCCAGTTCTTCTTCAGTATGACTCCAAATTGCGAAGGTGTCATCCACGAACCGGAACCAGACTGTTGGTGTAATGGGTGCCGATTCCAAAGCCTGTTTTTCAAAGTGTTCCATGTAAAAGTTTGCTATGACTGGGCTCAGGGGGCTTCCCATGGCAACGCCATCCATCTGTTCGTAGAACTCATTCTCCCATTGAAAGTAACTAGTTGTTAGGCAGTGTTGAAATAAAGCTGTAATGTCTTCTGGGAAGATTTGCTTGATGAGTGCCAGGGTGTCCCTTAGTGGCACCTTGGTAAACAGGGAGACCACGTCAAAGCTGACCAGTTTGTCCGTGTGGTTGAGTTTTAGGGTGCTGATTTTGTTGATGAAGTGTCCTGAGTCTTTGATGTGGGATGGAGTCTGTCCGATGTGGGTCTGTAAAAGGGTTGCCAAATGTTTGGATAATTCATATGTCGGGGAGCCAATGGCACTTACATGTCCGGACAAAGGCAATGCCACGGTAATTATGAACATAGATGAATACAAAGACAAAATCAGAGAATTACTAGACCCCACCACATACAGAACAATAAGACGGGATCTGACCAGCAAAATCATGAAGCAAACCAACACACTGATAAAGAGCTCCTCCCTGCATCCCAATGTACTACAATGTATTTGCAAGACAGAAGCTCTCTCACCTAGACTATACGGACTCCCCAAAATCCACAAAGACTCGATCCCACTCAGACCCATTGTAAGTGCCATTGGCTCCCCGACATATGAATTATCCAAACATTTGGCAACTTTTACAGACCCACATCGGACAGACTCCATCCCACATCAATGACTCAGGACACTTCATCAACAAAATCAGCACCCTAAAACTCAACCACACGGACAAACTGGTCAGCTTTGACGTGGTCTCCCTGTTTACCAAGGTGCCAGTAAGGGACACCCTGGCACTCATCAAGCAAATCTTCCCAGAAGACATTACAGCTTTATTTCAACACTGCCTAACAACTAGTTACTTTCAATGGGAGAATGAGTTCTACGAACAGATGGATGGCGTTGCCATGGGAAGCCCCCTGAGCCCAGTCATAGCAAACTTTTACATGGAACACTTTGAAAAACAGGCTTTGGAATCGGCACCCATTACACCAACAGTCTGGTTCCGGTTCGTGGATGACACCTTCGCAATTTGGAGTCATACTGAAGAAGAACTGGAGAAATTTCTGGACCACCTAAACGGCATCCACCCCAATATACAATTCACCATGGAAAAAGAAACTGATGGCAAACTTCCATTTTTAGATACGCTGGTCATACGCAATCTGGACCTCAAACTAGGACACAAAGTATACAGAAAACCCACCCATACGGACCGATATCTACACAAAAATTCCAATCACCACCCACGACAAAAGAGAGGCAGGATCCAAACCTTGGTGGATCGTGCTAATCGAAACTGTGAAACCCAATTTCTCAACAATGAACTTAACCATCTGAATTGGGTCCTACAGGCAAATGGCTATTCCAAGAATGAAATAAAAAGAGCCATCAAACCAAGAAAACAACATCCAACTGAAGAAAAACAGCCTCCCACAAAGTATTCCTGCCCTACATCAAAGGAGTCACTGACCGCATGGGAAAACTGATGGAAAAACACAACTTTCAAACAGTCTTCAGACCCACCAGAAAAATACAACAAATGCTAAAATCAGCAAAAGACAAAAGGGACCCCCACACCGCTGCAGGAGTATACCGCATACCATGCAGCTGTGGACAAGTATACATCGGAACCACAAAACGAAGCATTCACACCAGGATAAAAGAACATGAAAGACACTGCAGACTACAGCAACCAGAAAAATCTTCAGTAGCTGAACATGCTCTCAAGCAAACGGGACACAAAATCCTATTTGAAAACACAGAAATACTGGACAACACCAAAAGCCACTACACCAGATTATACAGAGAAGCCATTGAAATTCACAAACACCAGCACAGTTACAATAAAAAAGAAGAAAGTCTAAAAATTAGCAAAACCTGGCTACCAGTCCTGAAAAACACAGCCTGCAAAAGGTCAACGAACTCAGTCCAACCACCAGGACATGGGAATACTTCTCACAATGAACATGCTAATCACGCTCATCAGCCACTCGTTAACATGTCAACACAACAAAAAACCCCACCTAATCTCCTATAATTTAGCTCTATAAATAGAACATTGCCACTCTACCTGGGCACAGAGATTTTGCTTCTATCTGTGCTCCTGCCCTCTGAAGATGCTGGCCACAGATGCTGGTGAAACGTTAGGAACCACAACTTCCAGAACACGGCCACACAGCCCGGAAGACCCACAACAGCCATATTTCCAGGATGTTTTGCAATTTCCATGTCAAGCATGTAACTAGTATTGCCTGGTAGTCTTCCATCTAGGCCTGGCCCTGCTTAGCTTCCCAGCCCATACAAGATAAATCAAGTACTGCAACTAAATCTTTACACTGGCCAGAATTGTAGAAGAAGGTACAAATGCCAGATGGAATAAAACAGACTTAGACTGAATCCTGTTAGACTGAGCAAGATGGAATTGCTATTTGTCTATATTCTGGTTCCAGGTAATTCCGTTTTTAGCTTTGGATGGGATTAAGAGCAGGGACGCCTTAAGAGGGGACCAATGAAGTTTCTGCTAGATCAGCAGTAGGATCCAGTGGCCAGGAGAGGATTTGCCCTCCTTTGGCTGGTGCACCAAATGTAATCTTTCCTGGCTCAGAAGGTATTGGCAATAATGAATCATGCTCTTATAATGTTACACTTGGATTACTGCTACAATTCATCAGTACAGAATAATAGAATGGGCAACCATGGCTTAACCCTGTAGGATTACTGGAAGAACAACAGCCACAGACAAGGCAAAAGTATACTGTGTTTGAAAAGTGCACCATTATGGCCTGCTGTTATAAATCAGAACCAATGAAGTGGGGCTACTTAAAGTGAATGTCTGAACTGTGGAAAGGAATTTATCCAGACTCAAATATCAATGAGCAATGATTAGCAGATCAAAGGAGATTCATTACCAGAAATAAAATATTCAAAGATGCAGAACTGGAAGAGATTCAGAAAAATTGTGAAAAATGGAAGACTCGTAGAATAGTAGAAGAAATTCAGATAACAACAATAGAGGAAACAGCTGATATGAACTACAGAAATGATAACTTAGAAGAAGTAATAACAACAGAACCAGTACAGGCCAGCACTGAAACTACCTATGAACTGACCCCACAACAAGAAGAACTAAAAGAGAAAATTATGATGTATGCAGAATTACCAGTAGAAAGACAAAGACTGCCAGCACTGAAAGTAGTGCCCAAAAAAGACCTGGCACCTATAATGAAGGATGTGAATAAGGCGCTTGCAACGATTAAAATAACATCTATCAAACAGACCAATCAGCTTGCCTACAGTATAGCAGTGGTGGTTACAGAAGAACTGGGTATCGAAATTAGAAAACCAAAAGCAAAATCATATTCAATCCCAAAGTGGAAGATCAGACAGGGGGCCAAGATAAAGAAATTAAGATCAGATGCAAGTAATTTAAAGAACATGAAAGAGCAAACATTGAAGAATGTAAGGATCAAGACAAGCCTAATAAACAAATATTGGCTCAGCACCAGAAAAATTGAAGAAGCTTTGGAAATCATAAAGCAACAAATAACAGCAATAGCTGGGGAAATTGAACACTCTGAGGCACGATTCATCCAATTTAAGCAAATTCAGCTATACCAATCAGACCAGAGGTAAAGGCGATTCTACCAAAGTATAAATGGCAATAGAAATTCTGAAAATGGAAAACCAAACAAAAAGGAAACAATCCAGTTTTGCAAAGATCTATGGGAAACTGAAAAAGACTATAATAAAAATGTTGGATGGATAAAAGAATTTAAAGATGAATTTAGTAAAAATCAAATGGAAGAAGTAATAATAACAGCAGAAATGGTTAAAACTTGAGTGAAAAGAATTAAAAACTGGACATCTCCTAGAAATGATCAGTTGCATGGCGTTTGGCTCAAATATCTGACTAGCCTACATCCAATTATAGCTAAACAGCTTAATGAAGTATTGCATAAAGGAGACATCAGTGCCTGGTTAATAACTGGCAAAACTTATCTGATTCAAAAAGACCCAGCAAAAGGGACAACACCAGGAAACTATAGGCCAATAACATGCTTGCCTACAATGTTTAAATTACTCACCGGCATAATAGTGAACAACATCCAAGATTATTTGGAAGAAAATAACATCCTTTCAGTAGAACAGAAAGGAAATAAAAGGAAAAGCAAAGGTATAAAAGATCAATTTCTGATTGATAAAATGGTTTTGGAGAATTGCAAAAGCCGAAAAACCAATTTACACATGGTCTGGATTGATTATAAAAAGGCGTTTGATTCATTACCACAAATCGGATCATCAAATGTTTGGAAACAACTGGTGTCAGCAAAAACATCAGAATCTTTAACAAAAAAGTAATGAAGCAGTGAAAGACAGAATTGGTGGTTGGAATTGAAAAATATGGGCTTGTCAATATTAGGAGAGCCATCTTCCAGGGTGACTTATTATCACCCTTATTATTTGTCATTGCTATGATCACACTTTCAGTAATTTTGAAGAAAATAAATCTTGGCTATCAAACAGCAAAAAATGTTTATAAAATCTCACAATTACTTTATATGGATAATCTGAAGCTTTATGGAAAATCAGAAATCGAAATCCAGTCATTGACAAATACTCTTAAGAATTTTTAGCACAGATATAGCAATGGAATTTGGCCTAGAGAAATGTGCTACAGTAGCAATAAATCAGCATAAAATCATGAACAGTAATGTAATTGAAATGCTGAATGGCCAAACCATCAGGAGCCATCAGGATGAAGCCTACAAGTATCTGGGCATTTTACAGTTGGATAACATCAAGCATGGACAAGTTAAAAATGTGATTAGTAAGGAATACATCCAAAGAGTGAGAAAATTGCTAAAGACAAAATTGAACTCTGGAAACACCATCAAAGCCATCAATATCTGAGCCATACTTGCTATATGATACACTGCTGGAATTATTAACTGGACACAAGCTGAACTGGATAGTTTGGACCGAAAAACAAGAAAACTGATGACTATTCACTATGAATTACATCTCCGTAGTGATATTGATAGATTATACCTGCCCTGCAGAAATGGAGGCAGAGGTTTACTTCAAGTCAAACAAACTGTTGAAGAAGAAAAGCATGCATTGGCTGATTATGTAAAAGAGAGTCAAGAACAAGCACTGATGCAAGTTAAAAATTGAAACTTACTGAATGTACAGGAAACAATACGTGAATATCGACATAATATAATAAAAACACAAACAGAATGCTGGCAAGGAAAAGCATTATATGGTCAATTTCTACAAAAGATCAATGGGAAAGTGAATAAAGATAAAACCTGGCAATGGCTTACATCTCGAACATTAAAAATAGAAACTGAAGGCTTGATTTTGGCTGCTCAAGGCAAGCTATTCGAACTAATGTAATCAAGGCCAGAATTGAAAAATCATCAAATGATTCAAAGTGCAGATTGTGCAAAGAAGCAGAAGAAACAGTCAATCATATATTCAGCTTGTGCAAGAAGATTGCACAAACTGATTATAAACAATGACATAACACAGTCGCCAAAATGATTCATGGGAACATCTGTAAAAATTATCATGTGCCAGTAATGAAAAATTGGTGGGAACATATAGTTGAAAAAGTAGTTGAAGATGAGCAGGTTAAAATATTGTGGGGTTTCCAAACACAAACTGATAAAGTCTTGGCGCATAATACACCAGATTTAACTGTGGTTGAAAAGAAGGAAGTGTGGATAATTGATGTGGCAATACCAGGGGATAGTAGAACAGAAGACAAAGAATGAGAGAAGATCACAAAGTATCAAGATCTGAAAATCAAAGTTGAAAGATTATGGCATAAACTAGCCATGGTGGTCCCAGTGGTTATTGGCACACTGGGTGCCATACCAAAAAACCTTGGACAGCACTTAGAAAATCTGCGCATTGACAAAATTTCCATCTGTCAATTGCAAAAGGCTACACTGCTTGGATCTGCATATATACTATGCCGATACATTACAACATCCTACAATCAATCAATTTTTATTTTTATTTTGGTCATAGACCAGCATAGAACTAATAACATAACAATTATGCTAAAATAGAAATAGAAATAAAAACATATTAATAGAATAAAATAAGGTAAAACTAAAATTATTAAAGTAAAATCACAGAGTGCAGATATTAAAAAGCAAAAGAATCCTATAAATTTACTATTGGTTTTGCAAAGAATAAATGCTAAAAATTACTGAGATGGCTAACTATAAAAGGACTTTAGTAGTACTAGAATTTATAGAGCACTATGAGAATGTAAAGCTATACTAGCTCATATTAAGATATATAAACTTTATTCCAGTCAAATACATAAGGCAAACAGAGTAATATCCTAATATCCCTAATATCAGTGACTGCTAATAACCATTTGTAAGTGAGGCTTACATAAAATGTAGCAGAATTTTGCTACAATCAAGGAGATACCTTTGTCTTCGTTGTTCCCATATTGTTTCAGAATCCTAATCCTACCTAATCCTAGTTTTAAAATTCTAAAACTACTAATCTTAATACAGAGAACTAAAATTACTGATCAATAAAATGACTAAATAAACTAACTTAAACTAAATAAAAAAGTAACTAAAATAGAAATGTTAAGAGCTCACTAAAAATGCTGTCACTCTATAGCCATCTTGCTCCGCCCCTAGGTTCTTGGGAACCAACATCCTAGGTTCTTGGGAAGAACTTGATGCAAATGAAGGCCAATACCAGCTGCAGGGGTCCCCAACTCCCTGGCTGCGGACCGGTACTGGTCTGTGGCCTGTTACGAACTGGGCCGCACACTTCCGTCTGCGCCATCCTGAAACCATCCCCCCCCCAGTCCATGGAAAAATTGTCTTCCATGAAACCGGTCCCTGCTGCCAAAAAGGTTGGGGACTGCTGAGCTAAAGAACATGCAGCTGTGATTTCACGTTGTTATGTAAATAATAATAATAATAATAATAATAATAATAATAATAATAATAGTTTTGTTTTCCTTTTCCAATTTCTGCAATAAAAGTATTTACTGGAAAATATTTGTGAACTTCTTTCTCTTCAAGTACTGCTGCCTTTACTCATAAATATGTTAGCTCTGAGACACAAGATAGTTCCCTTCATCTTTCAATATAGGTTTTGGTCTTGAAAAATAAACAAACAAACAAATAAATAGATCTTTAGATCTCTTAATACAGAAGTAGTTTAGAACCTCTCTTGGAGCACACCTGAGAATAAATAGATGATGTAAAACTGTCAGCTGTAAATAAGAATATAATAGTCTCTTGTTTCATATTTCAGAAGTTTGTAATTTATAAATTCCTGAAATGTCATGGTTGCAAGATAATTCAGCTCACTCCAATGCTTATTGGCTTAAAAATGATGTAATGGTTTTATAAATGTTGTAGTTTTCATATATTTCTTGTCAGTGTTTGGGGGATAGTAAGTTTTGTTTCTTATATAGTTAACCTCTAAGATCGACTTATTAGAGCTGTGCAGTGATTTGGATTTGAAGGGAAAAAGGTGTTTCAGAGTGTGTGTGGATACACACCTATCACTTGTCAGTAACTCCTTAAGTCAAATGGGCCTTTTCCCATGATTGCATGGGAACTACAGAGGATACCCATGCAACCTGGGAAAAGATGCTGCTGCATAGGTGGTTGATGACAGGGGTTATGCGAGTGTCTGACACAACTGAAGCACCTTTACCCTTCAACTCCAAGATGTTTTGCAGCCCCAATTCACATAGGATTTTCTTTAGTTTCTCCCTGATCTAAAATCTCAGTTCTTCAATTGTTAAGAGTAGTTTTTGTTGCTGTTGTTTATTCGTTCAGTCGCTTCCGACTCTTCGTGACTTCATGGACCAGCCCACGCCAGAGCTTCCTGTCGGCCGTCACCATCCCCAGCTCCCCCATGGTCAAGTCCATCACCTCCAGAATATCATCCATCCATCTTGCCCTTGGTCGGCCCCTCTTCCTTTTGCCTTCCACTTTCCCTAGCATCAGCATCTTCTCCAGGGTATCCTGTCTTCTCATTATGTGGCCAAAGTACTTTGGTTTTGCCTTTAATATCATTCCCTCAAGTGAGCAGTCTGGCTTTATTTCCTGGAGTATGGACTGGTTTGATCTTCTTGCAGTCCGAGGCACTCTCAGAATTTTCCTCCAACACCACAGTTCAAAAGCATCTATCTTCCTTCGCTCAGCCTTCCTTATGGTCCAGCTCTCGCAGCCATAGGTTACTATGGGGAATACCATTGCTTTGACTATGCGGATCTTTGTTGTCAGTGTGATGTCTCTGCTCTTAACTATTTTATCAAGATTTGTCATTACTCTCCTCGTTAAGAGTAGTATCACCATTTTAATTTCTGAACTTTCCCAATTCCTTATCATTAAGATTGGTTAATGATCTAACTTTCTTTACACTATTCAGACCAAGGGCATTTCCTCACTACCACCATTTCTGCTCCCCAATCCCTCGAAAGCAGTGTGAAATCAATCCTCAATTGTCTTCACTTTTGCCAACCTCAAAATGGCTGAAAGCAAAGGAGCTATAACTCTGCAGGGGAGAGAGGATGAATTCTCACCAAAGGGAGAACAGACTGCTTATAAGCTCTACAAAGCTGCAGTGCTTCAAGGGAAAATACCAACTTTGATGTGATTTAAGATACACTGCAGCTGAGCCAGCAACAAATCAACTTAGCTTCCAGGCAAAGTCAATATTGTGAGATTGAACAGACCCAGCTCTGATTCTAAACTGGTACAAACACCTCAAGGAGAGCCTCTTACAAGTCCTTCTTGCTCTTTTTCTCCTCGGAAAAAGACTTTCTAAGTGGGTTTCATCCTGCTAACTTCAATTATCAGAATCACTTGTACCATGCCCCACCTCATAACCTGCCACACAAG
This sequence comes from Charina bottae, assembly GCA_023362775.1. NCBI lineage: Eukaryota > Metazoa > Chordata > Lepidosauria > Squamata > Charinaidae > Charina > Charina bottae. Next base: position 92,835,494 of record JALMGJ010000004.1, on the reverse strand, counting down.
TAAGTAAGTAAGTAAGTAAGTAAGTAAGTAAGTAAGTAAGTAATAAATAGGCTAGGCTCATGTAACATTCTAAACTCTAAAGTAAGCTTAACAAACACACAATTGCGGTGTTGACGTAACATGCTGTGCTCAAACAAACAAACCATATAGTGGTTGAATGTATTAGCCTAATGTACACAACACACTGAGATAACAGCTGAATTCCCACAACACACTGAGCCACAACTATCCAACTCCATTGTAATCTCATTTAGTATGCTGTATAAGGCCAGCCATAATGCAATAGTTCACTCCAAACTACACAATAATACAGTAAGAATATGATTTACAATTAAACAGAATCATTACAACAACTGGTGAATGTATGATGGTTTTAGAGTTCAGTTTTTTGTCAGAGCTATATGTTGCTCTGGATTTACAGTTCGGATCTTGTCTGTCTCAAAATGAATTTGCAAACATGCGATTACAAGGGATGAGTCTAATGGGGCAACCAAATTTGGATTAATAATAAGTTGTGCCTATCAATATTCAATTGAACTGATTGATTGATTGATTATGTGCCATCAAGTCATTTTTGACTCCTAGAGACCATGTAAATAGATTTTCTCCATGATGATCTATCCCTAACCTGTTCTTTCAAGTCTCCCAATGGTGCACTCATCACCACTGTAACTGAGCCCATCCATCTTGCTGCTGGTCATCCTCTTCTTCTCAAAGCTGGGTCTTTGCATAATGTGTATGAAGTAGGATAATTTGAGTCTGGTCATTTGTACCTTAAGTAACAACTCTGGGTTGATTTGTTCGATGATCCATTGGTTTGTTTTCTTGGCTGTCCATGGTATTCTCATCCAACACCAAACACTTGGAATTGCTTTTATCCAAAATACATATGTTGCATTTTAATTTTAATTATTTGTTGTGTTACAACAGAAAGGAAGGATATGTGTTCATTAACTTAATAAATTGTATGATTCTAGATCTTTGCCATTCACATTCATAACCATAAAATTTTATGAAATGGACATTGGAGGTATTGTAGGTTACATTTTGTTGCTGTTGTTCAAAATGAGGAAACTTTATACAAAATTAACATGACAATTTTGTCCTCCAATAAATAGATGAGTTGGTCTTTGGTTTCGGATATAGGAATGCTTTCGCAAGAAGGATTTTACAGGAGAATAAAATTGGATATAAAGGAAAAGCTTAATTCACAAGGCTATTTATTGTTACATTAAATATGTCTATGAAGGTTCTCAGTCATCCAGGTGGAAGAGTCTGTAGCTTGAATCATGTCAACTGGATTTCTATTTTCTCAGTGGAAACGTTTCGCTCCTTATCCAAGGAGCTTCTTCAGTCTGAGCAAAGTTAGTAAGGGAATCCTTAAATATGTTTCTAGGTGGCTGTGTGACCTTGCACCTGGGGCTAGGTCATGGTTATTTTGAGATGTTATTTCTAAGTCCCTTTATCATCTAAAGGAGGATCGTTAAGATTACCATGCTGCTGTTGAGCTTGCGAAATGGTCTTAATATTCCTAGGCACAGAAGACAAAGCAGGAAGGAAAATAGGGGAAAGATTGTGCCTGAGGCCCCCACCTCTATTCAAGGAAGGATTTTCCAAGTTGGCATAAATGGATTCCTTGACCCCTCTCTCAAACCACCTATCTTCTCTGTCTAAAATGTGAACATTAATGTCCTCAAATGAGTGTCCTTTTTCCTTTAGATGAAGATAAACTGCTGACTCTGGTCCTGTGGTGTTACTTCTCCTGTGTTGGGCCATCCTCCTGTACAAAGGTTGTTTGGTTTCTATTCATTAAATGAACCAATGTAAGGTAGGGGAAAAAGAGAGAGTACCTAAAATCTGTAAGATTTGCAGAATTGAACCTTCCATGCATCACAGATATAATTGCAAGCTAGTAAAGAAATCTAACTCATCTTTCAGAGTGTTCCAAGGCCAGAGGCTCTGAGAAATATGGCAGTCTCCCAATGATAGACTGACATGGGAGCAAAAAAAAAGTGTTTTCCTTCCTCTCTCTCTTCTCAGCAATTTTGTTTCTTAAAAATCAATTTCCTCTTATGATTTGTTGAGGAGTTAAATGTTGGGGATGCTAGGAGGGTTTTTGATTCAAAATCCTTTTCAGTTTCCCCTTTCTTAACACTAGTTCCAGATTTTTCTGCAGACTGTTCCAGGCCCATAGTATAAAATCATATTTAAATTGAAAATCAGATATTGTAAGATTCTATTCAAATTTGGAATGTTTGGATTGAAAGTAATACAGATCAAATCAAACTTAGTTGAGACTCAATTCAATAAAAGATTTAAGCTTGTTGTTAATTTTGTTAATACCTTGTTGAAAAATTCTCTTTGTATCTTTTAGTGCCAAATTGTCCTGCAAGAAATCTATAGAAAAGTTGTGCTGAACTAATGCAGAAATTGTCCTGCAATTAAAAGAAACTGTTTTTAAAAAGTAAGCTCTATCTAAAAATTGAAATATCTACCATCTTTTGGCTACTTGTTTTTTTAGGCTGGCAGCCTTACTAGCACAACTCATAACCTCCTCTGACAATGATGTGTTATTTTCTGAATGTACAACAATTAAGACTGAGAATAGTGTGTTTTATCACTGCTACATATAATAGTCAATATTATAAACAATAGTGCAATGGCAAGCATACTATCTCAGACTCATTCATGCAATGAAGACTCTGTCGGTATAAAGCAAGAAAGAGTCAGTTAAGTAACAGAGTGAAAGGAACTTTAAAGGGGTAGTATAGAGAAATGAATGAATGGTACTGAAAGTGCTAAAGAATAACAGTCAGACTGGATATGGAATGAATAGGAAATATATTACAGGATAGACAAACAGACAAAAAATTAAGGAAGCATAAGGATAAAAATGATTGAATTTGGGAAAATGTAGAAAACTAAGCATGAAAGACCAATCCAGATTGTAAAGAGTAGCAGAATAAATCTCATTCTCCTTTTCCCTCTCTTTTGATCCCTCCTCCAGGTGAACCTGTCTAATTAAATTCTAGCAGAAAAGTGAGACACAAGTACAAACCCCTAAGCACCCTGATAGGCAGAGTTTATGGAAGTGATAAAATTCATTGGCCACCCATTCATATCAGTATCAGAGAGCCCACCAGGCTACTCCATTCCCCCATTTGTCCATTTATTGAAGAAAAGATGCAGTCATGATTGATGCTTTTGAAAGCTAAGAAAAAATCCACCAAATCCCTGAATCATCCTCAGCTCCTGCCAAAGAGTTTTAAAGTATTTAATTCAATTCAGTGCTTTCATGTGATTCAAAGATTTTGTTCAAAGATTCGGTCAGAAAAGGTGATTCAACACAATCTCCTTTAAATCAAATTACCCCATCAAAGATTTGCAAACATGCATAGGGTGTGCATGTTTCTTTCTCTGTCCCTATCTGATGCTGTTGCATTTTGGAATAGTATTGAAAGATATAGCATATTGTGTTCATTTAAGATTACATCTGAGATTACATTTGAGATCCAATGAGGAAGAAATAGTGAGGGATTGTTGAGAAAGTCATTTTGTGTGTAGCTTATTTGACAATAATATTCAACTCTGTAATGGTTTCTTTATGAGTAATTATAACATTTGCATAATTAATGGTCAAAATCTCATGATGTTTATATTTTATATATTTCTAAAAATGAATGTTTTAAAGAAGGAAGAATTAATCTGACAGAAATAACAGCAGTAGCAACAATAAAATGATTGCAGGTAATTATGATGGACAATTAGATAAATCTAGCATCTAAAGGCCAACTACCTGTCCTAACCAGTAACGTAGTATAAAGGCAGAATGGAGGGCCAAAATCAATTCTCATAGACCAGAGTTTGAAAATATGAAAGGCAAGTCCTGATCTTTGCCCTCTCTTGTCCAAAATAAAAACAAATTTGGAGCTGAGGACAGTCCCCTAAAATACATTGCAGAGAACCAAGAGTGAAACCTTTGGATGCAAATCCTATTTGAAGCAAATAGGAAATGTAGGAAATTCATGGAAATGTATCTTTGTTACTACTGTATGTGTAATTCCTCTGTTATAAGCTTCTGACAGTGTGTTTTTTTTTTTTTGCCACTTCCAACTCAAACAGCCTTTGGCATCAGAACTACTGATTTTACTGACTTTAACAACTCTGACCATATCTCTCTGTGTATGTCCTTTCCATTGATTGCCTGGAAGGCAAATTAATTAAATTCAGCATCACAGGATTTCTTACTAAAGCCTTGCATAAATCCTAGATACCCTGTCCCTTGGGATCTCAAATTATACACAGCTACCACATTTTATTTGGGGATCTTGCCATCATGTCTTAAGTAATTTCCTTACCATAATTTTAGGTTGCAGTCTCAGAAATGCTGATTTCAGAGTAATGCTGTATACATTGAACCCAGGGGCCTTTCTGCTACATAGAAATTTATTTATTTATTTCTTAAATTTATATCACTGCCCTATCTCCCCCAAAGGGGACTCTGGGCAGTTTACAACAAATCAAACAATTAAAATAACATATAGTTTATAATGAGAAATGCTTGAGATTGTGCTGTCAAATGTGAATATATGGAATCACACAACCATTCAGAGCATTCTAGCAAAATATGTTTTATTCCGACTGGCAGCAGCTCTCCAATTATGAGCAGAAGTGTGGTGGAATCATAGTTTACATGCAGTTCTGGATTCTTTGAATATTATTTTTTTCATTACACAATGAGGACACCATGATTGTAACAGTGCAGGTATAGCAATTGCTTTTTCCTCTCTATTTTTCTGCTTTATTTCTCCTCTGTATATCCCTAGGAAAGGTAAAAATGGTTTTGAAGTATTTTCAGCACTGAGTTTGTTTATTCAAATTCAGCAATTTATTGTTTTGAGGATGTTGGTGATGAGGACAATTTTGAAATAATCTTGAGCATTTGAAGAGTGAAAATGGTGGTTGTGTGGTGATATACCAGGTCCGTAGGCAAGATTGGTAAGTAAATTTATCTGTCTTTCTATCTTTCTCCTGGAAGAGGGCTATAGCAAAGCATTTCTGAAGTGTTGTGAAGAAAACGGTATAGATGTGCACAGAAAGTCACTTGGAGTTGAGCCTTCCTTTAAGGCAGAGCTTTCCAAACTTTTCCCATGGTGACACACCAAAGGCGGTGAACAAAAACCCGGAAACGCCACCGCCATTGCAGCGCTTTTGGATTTTTGCGCGCCGCAGCGGTGGCAGCAGCGGTGTCCTGGTGTGTTGTGCGAAAACCCGGAAGCACTGATGGCCCGCCACCGCTGGCGTGCGCACAGCCACACGTGGCAGCAGCGGTGCACCATCAGTACTTCCGGGTTTTGACGCGACACACCTGGGCCCTGCAGGCGACACAGTATTGTGTCGCGACACACAGTTTGGAAAGCTATGCTTTAAGGAAAAGTCATGTTTAAAGCCCTTTTTATTCTCTAGTTACTGTTTAGGCTAGGATCATGATAGCTCTCCTTGAGTTTGTTTCTGTATATTATTCTTTTCTCTCACCTGTTTCTTTGTTTCTTTATTGTTTTTTAAACATTGCATTGGTTTAAAGGAAGATTGATTGATTATATGTCATCAAGTCGGTGTCAACTCTTAGCGGCCACATAGATAGATTTTCTCCCTAACCTGATCCTTCAGATCTTCCAATGGTGTAATTGAGTCCATCCACCATACTGCTGGTCATCCTCTTCTTCCCTTTCCTTCCACCTTTCCCAGTATTATAGACTTCTTCAGAGAGCTAGGTCTTTGCATAATGTGCTCCAAGTAGGATAATTTTAGTCTGGTCATTTGTGCCTTCAGTTGATTTGCTTGATGATTAACTTGTTCATTTTCTTGGCTGTCCATGTAACTGAAGATCATTGCCTACTTATTCCAAGAACAAGAACAGTCAAGTTATAGGTTCTGTGAGGGATATGTTGAAAATGATGACATATGCATTGTAGCTTAAGCATGCAAATGCTGTGACATTTGCATGCTAAATGCATCAGACATTTTGAAGTCTGTACATAATTATGACAATTACATGATGTCATCATGCAAAATGTCATTTTGAGTCAAGTGGAGATAATTACCAATATAGAAACACTGCTCCATTCCAAATTACTCCCCTTTTTTTGCTACAGAGACCCACACATTTTGGTATAGTCTGGACATCACTTTTTACAGTAAGAGCCTTCTCCCATCTAGATTTCTGCAGGTGAAGAAGAATGTAGTTCAACTACAAAAGGTACAAAAAAAGGAAACCCAAATTATTAATGGGCTAAAGCAGCTTTCTGTGAAAAGAGAACAAAATGTCGGCGGGGGTGGGTGGGTGTTTGAAATGAAGAAAGGTAAGAGGAGACATATTAGTGATATATAAAATCATGCACAGAATGGAGAATGTGCATTCAGAGAAGATTTTCTGTCTTTATTTCAGTGTTAGAACTCAGTCTTCCATTAAAACTAAATGCAGGTAGATTCAGGACACATAGAAGGGTTTTAAAGGGAGTTGTGTTTTTTTATTATAAGAATGGATTAGATGGAACTATCAGATGTGATGATGGCTACCAATTTAGAGATTTTTAAAATTGGACTGGATAAATTCATGGAGGAAAGGCTAACAATTATTAGCAGTCTTAACAGTTGTTCCTACTTTTGGGATTTCAGCAATGGACTTAAATCTCAGCTACTAGGATGCTAGAGTGGAAGAGGGTAATCATCCCCTAATCCATATTTATGATCTTCCAGAATGCGTATTATTGACCAGTACAAGACAGAGAATGCTGGCCTAGATGGGCATAGGTCATTAACATTTTTTATATTTTTTATAATATTTATTAATGAAGTATAGCAAAAAGCAAATCATAGTAATACTTCAGTGAAAGGTTTAAAAACCCTTCATAAATTATAGAGAAGCATAATGAATGAAACATAAAGGAGGGAAAAAAGAATCTAGGAAAAAGAGAAAAATAAGATCCATATAATATCAATATAAGATTAATTTTGTCCTTAAGTTTATAATTAAATCTAGACCATATAGAAATGTATTGCTCCATCTTCTCATTTGTAGAATATAAAGACATTTTAAAAATTGATAACAAACATGAATCCGTGGAGTCCTTGGTGCTCTCTAAGTCTTGTATTTTTCTTGCAGACATTTCATTGCCAGGCTAGGCAACATGTTCAGTGCGAAAAGGGAGTGGGACTTGCTCTCTGTTTATATACCATGGCTTGTCCTGCTTGTGTTGGTGGAGGTGTTGTTCTCTCCTTAGGAGTTCCTTGATTGAGCTATTGTTTGCTGCTTGGTTGATTGACTGAGTTAATAGTTCCTTGATTGGGATATATTGTGCTGTTTGATTGTTCCTCTGGTGCTAATCCTGGTGTTAATCTTTGCATATCTGGGTGATGATTGCTGGCAAGGAGGTGCTCTGGTCTTCTGGCTTTTCTATTGTCTCTTATGAATGGTATGTAAATGTTGTTTACCTCTATGTGTCTGTTGATGGCTGCTTTGTCTCAATCAAATCTTTATTACGGTCATAGACCAGCATAAGGAGGATAAGGTACAGTCAATTAAAACATACAAGTGAGTTTAAAATATAAAACTAAAACACAGGTCTAGAGGGGAAGAAAAGGGGTGAAAGAGAAAGGAGGGGTAATTATAGGGGACATAGGATTAGTGTAACTGGAAATACATTACTCTAGTAAATTAAAATTGAAGGCTAATTTGTGGTACCCGTCATCATCCGGCGAATTATAATCGCTGCCGCACAGAATCTGGCAACATTGTATGTTGTGGTAGGGTTGATGTCTGACAGCAGCATGGAGGTATAAAATTGTCCTGAGCGCCCCGGATATTTGTACAGCAATGGTGTAATGAGACTAGTTCGAATGTCTCTATAAAACAGGCACTGAAGTAGCACATGCTCTGTTGTTTCTATGTGGCCAGAGTCACAGGGGCACTGTCTCTCCTGATAAGGGATCTTTCGATATCGGCCTTCTAGGACAGCAGATGGGAGGGCATGACATCGTGCCAATGTAAAAGCTCTCCGATGGTTGGGTACCTCTAGTTTAGATAGGTATAACATGGGGGAGGCACAGTACCTACTGACTTCATTGACAATAAAGGTTGGGGAGCTAGCTAGATCCAATTGGTGTTCTATAACACGCTGTTTGATAAGTACTTTGGCCTGATCGTAACCCATGCTGAGTAGCAGCCCTGGAGAGAAGCCCAGGGATAAGATTTTGTTTGTCACTGCTTGTTTCCATTTGGATTGGAAGTCATCGCTCAGAGTTAATGGGGCAAGGCCAAGGGGAAAAAGGGATAGTCTGAGCCAATAATTTAGTATGACCACCCACACCCTTGCCTCTATTTTCATGAGTCCTGTCTCTAGTCTCAGGGTGGTATTAGAGACGCATTTTGGTACTTGAAGGGCCGATCTTAAAAATTTTGTTTGCACAAGTTCTAATGGAGTAAAGTTGGAGAAGGGGCCTAGTTGGGCTCCATACAGGAGTTGTGCTACTGACTTGGCTTCAAATAATTTGAGTGCTGCAGGTATGAAGTGGCCGCCCCTTGACTTAAGATATTTTAGAATGGCGTTTGAGCTCCTTTGTGCAATCTCATCTATGTGGTCCCCATGAGCTTTTCTGCTATTGTCAGAATGGAGGACTACTCCCAGGTATTTGAAACATGGGACCTGCTCAATTTTATGGCCATCTATGCTCCAGGAGTGACTCTTGGGTCTTTTGGCAAATGCCATGATTTTGGTTTTCTGGTAATTGAGTTGCAGCTAGTCTTCGTTGCAGTAATGTGTTAATGCTCTCAGTGCTCTTTTAAGGCCAATAGGTGTTCTTGACAATAGTGCTGCATCATCTGCATAAAGCAGAGTTAAAATATGTCTTCCCGCAAGTTTTGGGGGGTGAAAGTCCTTGTTGTGAAGATGGTCCACCATGGAGTTGATGTAGAAGTTAAATAAGAGTGGGGCCAGGATGCATCCTTGTTTGACGCCTTTCTCAGTTCCAACGGCATTGGTGAGGTGGCCCTGGGGGTTACATCTAATTTTAAGTGAGGTTCCTTCATGGAGCATATGTATTAAGTAAAGTAGCTGTCGGTCAATTGAAGAGGCCTCCAGTTTTCCCCATAACTTAACTCTGGAAATGGAGTCAAAGGCTGCTTTAAAGTCTATGAAGGCGGCATATAGGGAGGTTGTATTATGGGAGGAATATTTTTCTATAAGGTGTTGTAAAACTAGGCACTGATCTATGGTGGATCATCCTTCCCTAAAGCCGGCTTGCTCTTCGGCAAGTATGTTTTCTTGTTCCAGCCAGATCTGGAGTTTCCATTGCAGATGTCTTGCATATAATTTGCTGATTGTATTGAGGAGGCTGATTGGTCTGTAATTTGCAGGGTCTTCCTTTTTCCCTTTCTTTGTGTAAATGGGGACAATGATTGCAAGCCCCCAATCCTTGGGAATTCGACCATAATTGTCAATGCAGGTGAAAAGTGATGCTAGTGTGGGAGTCCAGAAATCCAAATTGTTTTTAATGACCTCTGATGGGATTAGATCTTCTCCCGGGGCCTTTCTTAGTCTTAATTGAGCAACAAGATTCTTGATCTCCATTGCTGTCACAGGTGGCCACGTTGGTAAATTTTCCATATTTTGCATAAGGCATCCATTTCCGTCAGAGTCATCCATATAGAGATCTTGAAAGTATGCCTCCCAGGTTCCTGGAGGGATGTGACAGTCTGCCATAGTTCGACCATTGCTTTGGGCACTTGATCTGATATGCCAGAAGGTGGCTGAATCTTTCGATTTGACTGCTTGAATTAGCCATGTCCAGTTGTTTTTCATGGCTTCCCTTTTCTTGCGTGCCAGCAGTTGCTTATAGTATCTCTTTTGTAGGAGAAGGTCCTGTGCAGCTGTTGGTGTGGTGTTGGATACATAAGCCTGATAGATGGAAGCAAGTGCTTTTTTGGCATTGACACAGTCTTTGTCAAACCAGGGCTTGGAATGGTGTTGTTGTTGTTTCTGGGATGCATTATTACTGCGGTTTAGTTACTTATGGAGTTCTTGAGTGATGGTATTGTAGTTCTCCAGGAGTGCATTGGGATTCGTAGCTGAAATCATGGCAGTCTGTATGCTCAGTAGGTGTTCTGTGGCCAACAACTCATTTATCCTTTGATTCAGACAGGGAGTCCATTTGGCTCGACAGTAGGTTCTTCCTACTGGCATTAGGAAGGGTTGATAACAGTCCACTGTGTGTGTTTGTTGAGTGAAGGCATTTAGTTGGAGGAGGATTGGGAAGTGGTCACTGTCAAATTTAGGCATGACTTCTAGAGCTTTGGCATGCGAGAGAAGATCCCTAGAGATGATTATATAATCAATAGCACTCATTTTGGAGCCGGAGAGGTAGGTGAATTCAGCTGGGTGGTCACCTTCAAGGGCACCATTTAAAATATGGAGGTTTAGCCTGTAAGTTGTTTGAGCCAGGCAAAAGCCTGCAAAATTCGATTTCTGATCTTTAGAGCATCGTGGGAGGAGGGAACCATCATATTCAGGGTTGGGAAGGAGGCATTTGTAGCATTTGTACAAGGTGTGGTCATTAGGGCCCATTCTTGCATTGAGGTCTCCTCCCAGGATTACAGATGCATTTGAGTTCTGCATTATAAGGTCCGCAGCATAAGTTTCCAGTTTAGACCACCAGGCCTTGGTCTGGGGTTTCCTCCTCATTGGGGGCATATAAGCATTTATTATCAGCAGTGCATGATGGTTGAATTGGATTAGCACTGCCATGGCACATGTTTTAAGTGGGGGAAGGGGCCTTGATATGGCTCGTAGTGTGGTGGAGACTAAGATCCCCAGGCCTCCTTTCGCTCTTCCGTGTTTTATCCCCGGATCTGCCCTAGCTGAAAATGAGTGGAATCCGTTTAGTATTATTTCATCCATAGACCACGTTTCCTGGATCAGTATGATGTCATGGCGGGAGGGGAAGTCTGTGAAGCAGGGGTCTCTAGAGGATGCAGCCCATCCAGCCACATTCCATGTTATGAGTGTGATCTTATGCTGGTCACCTGGCTGTCATACATCAGGTTCCTGCTCTTTTTTATCCCTCCAGCTCCTGTTCTTGTAATGGGGTGAAGGGGCTTGTGCTTCTGGCAGAGAGGCTGGAAGAATCAGTGCTGCATGTGTGGCAAAATGTGGATCGCTGGCAAGCCGGGGTTCCACTTCTTTGGCAGGGGGTATATCCCTGCTTTTGTCCAGTGAGGAGGGGGATGAGGGAGGCTGTTTCTCCTGTGATTCAGGCTCCTTCTTTGACCGTAGAGGCCCCACATATTGGGGAATAAATGGGGTTATATCTCCAAACTGAGGTTTGCTCTGTTCTTTAGTTGTTGCTGGTGTGGGATTGTCAAGGAAGTCACTGTCAGAATCGCTTTCAGAGAAATCAGTATAGTGTACTGATAGTTTCCTGCGAGTCTTTGATTTGGGATGTGGGCTCAGTGAGGCAGCTCTATCAGTCTGAAGCTGAGTTTCCATGTCGCTCCCAGGACTGGGAGTGTGTGACAGAATTATATTTTTAAACTCTGCTAATTTGAGCTTCAAATTGCTCAGATTGCTCAGTTCTGTGTCTGTCTGTTTGGATATCTTGTTATCGGCAGATTTACGATGTCTAATTGCAGGGTCGTATTCCTTTCCAGTGATAAGGTCACGAACTAATAAAGCTTTAAAAACCCTAGTGGGTTTGATGCCATATCTTTGTAAATATCTGTCCATTTGAGCCAGTTTTTTGGGGATCAAAGGGTTGTGAAAAGTCAGAAGTATACGCATAGCGTATCCTTGTCTATGAAGGTTCTCAGTCATCCAGGTGGAATTGTCTGTACAGGAGGATGGCCCAACACAGGAGAAGTAACACCACAGGACCAGAGTCAGCAGTTTATCTTCATCTAAAGGAAAAAGGACACTCATTTGAGGACATTAATGTTCACATTTTAGACAGAGAAGATAGGTGGTTTGAGAGAGGGGTCAAGGAATCCATTCATGCCAACTTGGAAAATCCTTCCTTGAATAGAGGTGGGGGCCTCAGGCATAACCTTTCCCCTATCTTCCTTCCTGCTTTGTCTTCTGTGCCTAGGAAGATTAAGACCATTTCACAAGCTCAACAGCAGCAGGGTAATCTTAACGATCCTCCTTTAGATGATAAAGGGACTTAGAAACAAACATCTCAAAATAACCATGACCTAGCCCCAGGTGCAAGGTCACACAGCCAGCCTAGAAACATATTTAAGGATTCCCTTATTAACTTTACTCAGACTGAAGAAGCTCCTTGGATAAGGAGTGAAACGTTTCCACTAAGAAAATAGAAATCCAGTTGACATGATTCAAGCTACAGATAGCGTATCCTTGTTTTGGCAAATGATAAAATTCTTTCAGATCAATTGATCTATTTTGGTAACCTAATAATTGGCTTAAAGACGTCAAGATATGGGTTCTGGTGTTCCATTTGTAAGGATTCTGGTGAATTTGAAGGAAAATTTGTGTTTTTTGTAGTACACGCTGGTAGCTAGCAGTTGGTACGGAAGTTGAAGCAGAGTCTGCTTCCAGATTGCCAGCGTGGCAAACTGCCTTGTTAACCCCTTGATTGTCCCGGGGGGGATTCTGTTCTAGGGATTTTTGGATGTTGTCCACTTTGTCTACAATGTCATTTAGCCGTTGCAGAATGAGGATCATAGTTTCTGCCAACAGTAGACAGATCTCATGACAGGGTTGAGTGATATAATTGTGGAAGAGGGGGGAGCAGGGGAGATGTCCCAATAGCTTATCTCCATTACCTCCCTACTCTGAAAAGTGTTCTGAGCTGGACCCTTTTAGGGTCAGGGAGGAGACCAGTGTTGTTCTTGCTGCGTTTGTTGGGGGAGAATGGGTTCCTGATACTGAAGCTCTGTTACTCACATTTTTGGTCGTCTCTGCAGTGGGAAGGTAGGAGTCAATTCTTATCTGTTTTTTTCTTTTAGTTGATTTGTGGGTCCCGGTATCATTACTAGGGCTGGTCCGGTTTCTTTTCTTGCCTCTGGGTGGCATTTTGGGCTGCAGGGGCTAGGTCAGATGAGGTGAATCCAGCCTCAGTTCAGGAGCTTAATACAGGGGAAGCTAGTTGGTCACCATCTTGGCTCCTCCCCCCTTTGTGTGCCATCTTCGGCTGCTTTGTCTGAATGCCAAGCTTCCAGGAATTCTCTAGCGTTTTTGGATTTGGCTTGGTTTAAGATGCTCACAGTTTTCCATTTGAAAGTATGGTTGAGTCTGTCCATCTGTTGTGAGATTAAGGAGTTTTCATCATGTCTTCTGACTGCTAGTTGGTGTTCATGGATGTGCTCTGCTAGTCTTCTGCCCATCTGTCCTACATAGTGGCTGCTACAGTCCGTACACTGTATGTTGCAGATAACTCCTGCTTTTTCTTCTTGGGCTACTGGGTCTTTTGGGTTACTTAAGATGTTCTGAAGGGTTTTGGTTGGTTTATGTGCTATGGTGATGCCATGTGGTTGTAACAGTCTATTGGTAGTTTCTGTGATGTTTCTGATGTATGGCAGTGTAATCTTTTTCATAGCTTCTGTTGGTTTTGCTGTGGTGGGTTGAGTGGTCAGGCACTTTTTGATAAAGTTGCGTGGGTATCCATTTTGCTGGAAGATGCTATATAAGTGGTCTGTGTCCTTTTTCTGGTGTTCTGGGTTGCTGCAGTGCATTTGTGCTCGTCTGAATAGTGTTCTTCCACAGCTCCTCTTGTGGGAGGTTGGGTTATTGCTTTGGTAGTGGAGCACTTGGTTAGTGTGGGTAGATTTCTGGTAGATTTGTGTTTCTAGAATGCCATCATTTCCTCTACTGATGAGGATGTCCAAGAAGGGTAGTGTGTTGTTGTTTTCTTCTTCCCTTGTGAATTTTATTCTGTTGAAGATGTTGTTGATGGTTTCATGTGTTTCCTCCAGTTGTTCCTTTTTTATTATGATGAAGGTGTCATCTACATACCGGATCCATACTTTGGGTTGTATGCGTGGGAGTGCTAACCTTTCTAGACGTTGCATTACAATCTCTGCTATGAGACCTGAGAGTAGTGATCCCATAGGTGTTCCTTTGATTTGTTGGTATATTTGTCCATCAAACTGAAAGTAGGTAGTGAGGCAGAGGTTGGTGAGGTCCATGATTCTAGGTATTTTGATTTTGGTGTATCTAGTTAGGTCAGGTGTGTTGTGTAGAACTGCTGCCATGGATTCAATTGCTTGTGCTGGGTCTATGGATGTAAAGAGTGCAGTGACATCAAATGACACCATAATTTCATCTTCATCTATTTTTAGATCTCCTGTGTCGCCGCCACGCGCGCGCCGCCGCACGCCTTCCTGCGTCACCGTCGCACACGTGCACCCCCGCACTGTCGCTGTGCCGCCGCCGCACCGCCAGCAGCGGCACTTTGGAAAGCCCTGTGATAGAGTATTTGCTCTCCTCTGTGAGATGCCCAAGTTTTCTTGTACGTTCTTTAGCTATGTTGTATGTGGGGCTCCCTGGTAATGATACAATTGGATGGAGCGGTATGTCAGGCTTGTGTATTTTGGAGGTATCTGTAGAAGCGTGGGATGATGGGTCCGCTGCTTTTCATCCGCCTCTGTTCTTCTTTTGTGATTTGACCTTTCTTGGTTAGGTTGTTGAGGATTCTTTTGACCTGGTTGTCCAGTTTCTGTATGGGATTGATGTCTACTGGAGTGTATGTTTCTTTGTCCTCAAGTAAGTCTTTGGCTTTTTGTATATATTGCTATCTGTCCATAATGACGGTACTGCAGCCTTTGTCTGCTGGGAGGATGATGATAATTTGGTCCATCTTTAGGTTTTTGAGGGCTGCTCTGTCCTCTGCTTTCAGTTGGTTCTGTTTCCATGTCCTTCTGGTTTGTATGATTATCTGTCTTACATTCTCTTGGGTTTCTGTAGTAAGTCCTATAGTTTTCAATGCTGCTTCTAAAGCTGCAAAGAATTCTAATTTATTTGCATCCTTCTTACCTTTGCTACAGCAATTTAATACTGTAGTGTATTGCAGTGAGTTCAATGGTCTCTAGTCCATAATGTTTAAGCCACAAGACTCTTCAATACTTTTATTGCTACCCAGAAAATAGTAGTGACAGACAACTTGAACAGCATAGGAATGGGCACATACTGGTTATGAGTTTTGCTGTGCAGTTTCACTTTCTGCATGAACTATTCTAATGTGGTTTCATTAACATTTACAGTTGTACAATTTCCTTTTTGTGTATTTGAGTTGTCTCAAACACAAGACTCCAAATTAAGCTGTTTGGTAAGTTGTGGTAAAGAGGCAGGAATAAACACTGGGGAATAAATAAGTGTTTAAAAAAACTCAGATAAGTGATAGGGGTAATATCAATAATTTAAAGAAGGCTAGAGGGTTTTGTGTTGATTTACAAAATCAACAGAGAGTTAGAAATAGAAAGAAATGAGGCTGCAGGGAACTGCAGTCTTAGGAAGGTACCCAGCTCATCAGTAGAATATACTGTATGCTCTATGTACAGAACAGCTTCTACCCAATTTCCAATGAAAAGAAAATGGAAGAAAGTGGTGGGGGTAAAACCCTCTTGATGTAGACCGTGGAGAATGGACCACAGTAGGTCAGAGGGGCAAAAATAGTTTGATTGGCCTAGGGTAATTTGGGGGGATTAAATTACTTTTAAAGCAGAATGTTTGATGGAAAACTTTTGTGAATGTAGGATGTGATGTTTCTTGACTGGTGGAACTCATGCACTGATTTACATATACACCATGATGGCTTTATGATAGGCAGCATAAGCATGTGAAGCACACACATGCAACCTAATCCAGAAGGAAGGAACCATCCTAAGAGGGGGGGAAATTCTCCAGGTAGACTTTAAAAGTGTGTTTCTGTCTCTGTGTGTATTGAATTTAATTCAAAGAATATACCCACAACTAACACATTGTAGGAAAGACTTATTTCTTCAGATGAATTCAGATGAATTCAGAGGAACCTGTCCCACCCAATCATGCAGAGAGGGCATGTTACGGACCCCGTCTGTAAAATAATTTCATTTGACGGGATCCAGGAAGTGGGCCTTCTCTGCAGTGGCTCCTGCCCTTTGGAACATTCTGCCCCCGGAGGTGAGGCAAGCCCCATCACTCCTGACCTTCTGGAAGACCCTGAAGACTTGGCTCTGCCACTGTGCTTGGGGCAGGGAGGGGAGTAGTCATTCTTGCGGATGGCTGGTGCCTTAGAGTGCTCCCCACAACTATATGATCTTTATTGCCATCTGGATTGTTATTTTATATTTATTTATTTATTATTTATTTATTAATCATATTTATACCCCACCTATCCCCTCCCTATTGGAGGACTCTAGGCAGCTTACAATATTGCAAATTCATATATTATACATACATTTCATATACTACCGCGCGCTAAGGGGGAGGGGTAAGGGAACCGACTCTTCTTCCGTAGGTATTGGACTACATGTCCCAGAATACCTCGCTTCCGAGTCGGCTGCTGATGTCCTGGATGTTGTCGATCGGGTTCTGTAGTCCTCTGCAACCATTCACGGGATTCCCAGGATCTTCCATCGCTCCGAGGCGACCCCCGACAGGATGCCAGCAAATTCACCCACTTTAACATGGTACCCATTTATCTACTCGCATTTAGCTTTCGAACTGCTGTGTTGACAGGAGCTGGGGCAAATGACGAGAGCTCACTTCGCCACGTGGGGATTTGAACTGCCAACCATCGGATCAGGCAGTCTTACAGCTCAGTGGTTTAACCCGCTGAGCTACCGCGCCCCTATTTATGTGTTGTATTTATATGTATATTTTATATATATATTATGATTATTGTTTTTAAGTGTTCTAACTTTTTAGCTGTGTTGTAAACTGCCCAGAGTCCCTCTTTTGGGGGGAGATGGGCGGTGGCAAAATTTGAAAAATAAAAAAAAATAAAATAAAATGAAGATACTGGGCAATTTTCATATCATAATTTGCCTCATTCCTTATGGAAACAGATTCTGCGTATGTTCATGCATGTTTTTGCTTAGGCACTCACCATTTGGTGTAACATTGCACACCTTGTCTGAATTGCCCAATGGCTAACAAATGTCTCCAGGGATGGAGGTATACACTAACTCCTTTTTAGTAGGAAAGAGACTTTTCTCCCCTAATTTAACATTTAAAAGCTGTGGCCTGAAGCAACCTATTCTCTGTTTAATTGTTGGGTTGATTGTTAGTTGTAGACCAAAGCAGATATCAGCTTAAATGCATTTCTGCATTTGACATGCAGGTTTCATAGGATTTTCCCCACTAATGACAAGAGAAGTTGCACTCCGCTTCAAATGAAGATTTCCCCCCCCCCCTTAGGACTGCTGTAAGAGGTAAATGCTAATTTCCCCACAGAATGCTTGCTCTAATTCTGTTTATTACCACCCCTCCCCAGCTGAATCTATATGCATTTATTTTTATAAAGTGAAACTGAAATTCAAAAATACTTTTAATGTCATATTTAACTTGGCCAAATAATTCTCACCCATTGCAGGAGAATCAGGAAGCTGCAGTGATATTATCTTCCTCATTCTTGTGGAACGCATTATTCTAGATTACAGTATGCATTTATATTCTTCTTCTTGGCGATCACTCGTAGCTGAGTAAGATTGTCTTCCAGGGGTAAAATCTTAACAGTGGATCCATAAGTGGCTGTAAAGGCCAATTCTGGATCCGCACAACCTCTCACAATGAGGGCATAGGTTTCCAGGTGGAAGACGGTCATGATGAGGGTTTGTTTGACGTGCCTTCCTCTTAGCTCGTTTCTCCCTTTCGCCTTGTACTCATCCCTCTTCAAAGTCTGCAGCACCTTTAATAAAGGCTGACCTCCAATTGAAATGCTCATGAGTTAGGGCTTCCCAGTTCTCAATGCTGATATTAATTTTTTTTTTAAATTAGCTTTGAGAGTATCTTTGAATCTCTTTTGCTGTCCACCAATATTCCGTTTTCCATTCTTAATTTGGGAGTAAAGTAGCTGCTTTGGAAGACGATGGTCAGGCATTTGAACAACATGGCCGGTCCAGCGAAGTTGATGTTGGATTATCATTGTTTCAACACTGGTGGTCTTCACTTCTTCCAATATGCTAACATTAGTCCACCTATCTTCCCAAGTAATTTGCAGAATTTTTCAGAGGCAGCGTTGATGGAATCTTTCAAGAAGTTTGAGGTGGCATTTGTAGAGGGTCCATGTTTCACAGGCATACAATAGGGTCAGTAGTACAATGGCTTTGTAAACATGCATTTTGGTCTCCCTGCGAATGTCCCAATCCTCCAAACACTCTACGCTTAATTTGGGAGAAAGCTACACTCGCAGAGCTCAGACAATGCTGAATTTCAGCGTCGATGTCGGCTTTTGTAGATAGATGGCTGCCAAGATAAGAAAAGTGGTCGACATTTTCTAGTAACAAACCTTTAAGCTGGACTGATGGTGCTGCAGAGGGATTGGTTCGAACTTGCTGGTAAAGCACTTCGGTTTTTTTAATGTTAATCGAGAGGCCGAGCTTTTCATATGCTTCTGCAAAGATGTTTAGGATAGTTTGAAGATCTTCCTCTGAGTGTGCACAGACTACATTATCATCAGCATATTGAAGTTCTAAAACAGAAGTTGTAATTACCTTATTTTTTGCTTTCAGCCTACTAAGATTAAAAAGCTTTCCATCTGTTCGATATATAATTTCTACACCAGTAGGAAGTTTCCCTTCAACAAGGTGTAGAATCATAGCGATGTAGATAGCGAATAAGGTTGGAGCAATAACACATCCCTGTTTAATGCCAGATCCCACTTTAAATGGATCGCTTTGAGAGCCATTATTATTCAGGATTGTTGCCATCATGTCGTCATGGAGTAGCCGCAAGATGTTCACAAATTTATCAGGGCATCTGATTTTCAGAAGGATGGTCCAGAGAGCAGTATGATTTACAGTATCAAAAGCCATAGTCAGATCAATAAACGTACATGTACAGAGGGCGGTTTTGCTCCTTGCATTTTTCTTGGAGTCGTCATGCAGTGAAGATCATATCCACTGCCCCCCTGGAAGGGCGGAAGCCATTTTGCATTTCAGGGAGGATGTCTTCTGATATAGATAGGAGATGGTTTGCAAGGATCCTTGTGAGGATTTTGCCTGCCATAGCTAGAAGGGAGGTGCCTCGATAGTTTCCACAGTCTGTTCTATCACCCTTTTTAAAGAGAGTGATAATTATGGCATCCCTAAAGTCTGCGGGAATCTCCTCCCTCATCCAGATTTTTTCGATGCGCTTATGAAGTTGTTGTGTAAGTTCAGGCCCGCCTTCTTTGAAAACTTCAGCAGGAATCCCATCAGGTCCACTAGCTTTGTTATTTTTCATTTGATTAGTGGCTTTACTGAGTTCCTCCAAACTCGGGGGTACTGCAGACTCATCACTTATTTGTTTTTGCGGGATTAGCAAGAAGACTTCATCAGCCACAGTAGAGTAACAATTAAGGAGATTGTAGTAATGCTCTTTCCAGCGCAGTGCAATAGACTCTTTGTCCTTTAGAAGTTTAGCACCATCTACTGAGCGTAAGGGATTTGTACCATGGTTTGTTGGTCCATAGATGGCCTTTATGGCATTAAAAAAGCCCCGTGCATCATGAGCATCTGCAAAATGTTGGGTTTCTTGGGCTTTTTTTATCCACCATATGTTCTTAAGTTCTCTAGTTCTTCTTTGGACTTCTGCCTTTGCACTGGCATAGATTTTTTTCTTAACGGCACAGTTAATATCTTTTTGTCATATCCGGAAGGCTTTCCTTTTCTTGTCAATAATATGTTCAATCTCACTATCGTTCTCATCAAACCAGTCCTGATGTCTCTTAGTTTGGTATCCGATAGTTTGTTCACAGGCTGAAATAATAGAAGTCTTCAATTTAACCCAGTGTTCCTCAACATTTTCAGGAAGTTCCATAGGCAGATGTTCCTTGAGAGTTGATTGAAAGCAAGCTCGTTTAATAGAATCTTGAAGGGCCAGTGTATTCATTTTACGCCTTGGTTTTCTTCCTTGGAGCCTACGATGAGGGACAATCTTTATGGCCATCGTGGATCGAATTAATCGATGGTCTGTCCAGCAGTCATTGGCACTCGTCATGGCTCTGGTGAGAAGTACATCACGGCGATCTCTAGCACAGACAATTACATAAACTAAAAGATGCCAGTGCTTCGACCGTGGGTGCTTCCATGATGTTTTAAATTTATTTTTCTGGCGAAAGAGTGTGTTAGTAATGACAAGGTTATGCTCTGCACATTTAGTCAGAAGTAAGATTCCATTCATGTTGCTGTTGTCAACTCCTTCTTTCCCAATGATCCCTGGCCACAAATCAAAGTCACGCCCAACTCTTGCATTGAAATCGCCCAGGAGGATAATTTTATCCTCCTTTGGTATCTCTGATAAGATGGTGTCCAGCTGGGTATAAAATTTTTCCTTGATATCCTCATCTGCATCTAGTGTTGGTGCGTAAGCACTTAGGATAGTTGCCTGTTGGTTTTTGGCGAGTTTTATTCGGAGAGTTGAGAGTCGTTCATTAATCCCAGTGGGAACTTCTGACAAGAGCTTCACAAGGTCGTTTTTGATAGCAAAGCCTACCCCATGTATTCGTCGTTCTTGTTCAGGCAGTCCTTTCCAAAAGAAGGTATAACCTCCTTTTTTTCCTTCAACTGTTCTTCTCCTGCTCTTCGAGTTTCTTGGAGTGCTGCTATATCAATATTAAAACATCTCAGCTCCCTTGCAATAATGGCAATGTTCACTATCCATATTGTCTTGCAGTGTCCATATATTCCACGTTCCAAAATTCATATGTCTTTTATGACTGCTATATGGTGACCCCACTGGACGGGGTAATCCAGTCAGGGAGAAAATGAGGCAGACTATGTTTAGAGCACCTTTTCTAGCCCCCTCCCCATATGGGGTGAGTAGAGTGGATCCTAAATAGGGCTGCTCAGTCGTGGATACAGCTGCCAAACTACTCAACTGCCTCGGACCTTGAGTCAGGACGACTGAATCCGTATCCATCGCCCATGTGCTGGTCCATGACTAGGGGCTTCTGGATTTCACAGTCCTGCCCCTGTTGCCATTCGTCAATCGCCATGGGACTTTTAGTTGGTTTGGGTTTAGTGTAGTTGGAAGACTCCTGTGCGTGAGTTTGTTTTGTGTGTGGAGATCAGTGCACAACAATAAGCACACAACCTTCACAGAAAAAGGCTCTAATCCAATGGCATGGATACCATGACAATTTGTGACCTTTTATCTGCTGCAGCCTTCATCCACCTTTGCAGCCATTGTAACAATACACCTTGTTATCTTCTGCCTGTTCTGCCGTTGAGGACTTTCTTGGATCGTTCTTTGTCTGGTTCCTCCCCCTGGACCTTACCGCCATGGGTTCATTGGGAACACACAAGCCCACTCACCACAACCAGGTGACAATCCAGCGAGTGAGTATGCATTTATATATAATGTTATAAATAATGGTGTTGCTCTTGCTAGTGCTAAATTGAATTATATATTTCTATAATTATAATTCTACAAGGACAATATTTTTATTGGAAATGAAATTTGAATTGTTGTCTTTTAACTGATATTCTCTTGCTGAATAAAGCAGCATAAAGATGCAATGTCTGTGCATCTTTGAAGCATGAAAGAATCACAGGGCAAACTTTTTAGGCTTCTTAGCAGTGCTGGGATGAGGAGAAAAAAGAAAGACAGGAAGCCAGCTAAGGTGAAAGAGCAACTGTTGGATTTCCCCCTTTTTCTTTCTTTCAGGTAAAGAGGGCAAGGGATCAAGCAAACAATGGGAGTGTTATCCCAGCCCACAGATGCTGCAAAAAGGCTGTATCTTGTATCAGCCAACACTTATCTTAACAAGCTCTTTGTGATTGTGGCAGATATGTAATATCCCTCTTCACAACAACTGGAACATTTTCAGCAATTCAGAGAAAAGAGCTGAAAGAGCTGTGGGAAAAACATCCTTATTGCCCAGTTTTTAGCTTTCCAGACTCTTCTCTTCCGCCCGTAATTTAATTATGCCTTTTACTCCTGTGTCTCTCCCTCCGATGGCTGATAGTAACTGTCCTAACCTAACCCCTATATGTGTCCACCCTCTTTCATACCCATTCTCTTTCATTCTTGCTTAAAATCTTCTCTGCATCTCCTGTCGCAGCTGCTATCAGAAGACAGGAGTTGCACCTATTTCTGCTTGGTATTCTCTGAATGGCATGCGTTTTTCCCTCTCTCATTTAGACTCTTCTGTGTTCTGTCCCCACCCCTATACGAAAATAGACTTCAAAGCTTCAGATCTTCTGTAACTCACATCAAAATGCTATTTCCTGACTTTATCCATCTTATTATTATGCATTTACCAAACACCGTCAGTGTGTGAGGATGTTGCTATGAAAGAAAACAATTTAATGGATAGAAAAGCATGTGAACCGGCAAAGGAATAAAACTATCTGGAATACTAAGTAATTTGTATGAACAAGATCACACTGTGGAGGACATCAGTAATAGCAGGATCTTGAATAATGACCTTCAACACAAGAAGAAGAAACAGCTGAATGAGAACAAGGCAATAGATTATGCCTTATTGTGGAAGTCAGACCTGTAGGGCTCAGATCAACAGTAAAGAAAAATAAAGCTATACAGTATAACTATGGCAAGAATTGCTAACAGTGTATAGGATGCTATTAGAATGGTGAAAATTATTAATTATTGAAATAAACAGGAAACATGATGGTCTTTTAATGAATAAAGACACTTACATTGTATGTATGTATGTATGTGTTTGTTTGCTTGTTTGCTTGTTTGCTTGTTTGCTTGTTTGCTTGCTTGCTTGCTTGCTTGCTTGCTTGATTGATTGATATAGCCACCCATATCACATAAGTGACTCTGGGTGTCTTACAATAAAACAAATAAAAACAATAAAATATAAATATATATAAAAATAATATAAAATAAAAACACATAGCAGCCGAGCTTCATAAATAATCATCAACAAAGCCAAGAGATGGGCTCTATCACACTCCCAGGGCCCTAGGCCTGGGCACAAAACCAAGTTTTTAGGGCCTCGCGAAAGGCCAGCAGGTTCGGGGCTAACCCAATCTCAGGTGGAATGATGTTCCACAGGATAGGCGCCATGGCAGAAAAGGCCCTCCTCTTTTTGTATTTGTGCTACTTTACTTTTTACTTGTTTTGTGCTACTTTAAGATCTGCTTCAGACTTGTCAATGTCATGATATAATTTGTTTTGGATAGTTAAGTTAATATATTTCTGACTTTGCCCCAGTTTATTTGAAACTAGCAAAACTGGTATTTTTCTTTAAATCACCATGATTCTGCAGACTTCATGGGCTCATGCCACCCATTAATCCCTCTACCCTCAACGTCTGGGTTCAATTCCTGGAGCTTGTCTCTTCCTGTTTACATAGTTTAGAATTTATATACCTCTCCCCAATTCAGATGCCATAAAAACATGCAACTATGGTCAGAACTATTGGGAAAAGCTTCTACTTGCCAAATTGCAAGCATGTTATCATTTTACTTTCATAATTCAGAAGGACTTTTAAATGCACCACAGCAACAGTAGTAAGGTTGTTGGGAAGAATTTGCATTTTGGAGCATTGCTTATATTTTTTACAGCTTTCCATCATAGCAGTCTCTCAGATCTTTTTTGGCAAACCGCCAAATAAGTACAGACAAATACAAATATAGAAAAGCATGGAAATGTATTAAAAACATGGATGGAGAGGTGGGCTACTAGCAATTCATTTTGTTATCTTTTTGAGTGAAGTGGACAGATGAGGACATTTTTGTTACTCGAGAACTGGTGATAGCTAAGAGTGTAGGACACTGATTGGATGACACTCTTTTGTAGACATACTATATCTGGGCTGCAGAAATCCAGTCAACCACTAGATCACTGCAAAGAGATACATAAAACTCTATCCCTTTTCTGCCATCTAAATATAGTCTAGTGCTTTGCAGCCCAGAACTGGTAGCTGTAACCAGACACAATGATACTGATGTGAGAGGGAAGATATTTAATTGTTCTGAGGCTGATTGGAAGACATACTAATTTACTCTCTAACTCTTTGCTACCATCTGATAGTCAACCAGAATATTGCAGCCTAGATGGTATGCCTATTCTGTGGTCAGCATCAGGGAAAAGTGATGAGCACTGATTGAGTCATGCAGGTTTTTGCATATTCTCTGCATTTTAAGGTTGGCAAAAGGCAGTGCAGGGGAGATTCCAAGGGAGAGAGAGGTGTCTGAAAGCAATTCCACACTAAGTCTTCAAATAAAAACAAGTGATTGGAAGCAACTGTCTCAGCAGACACTGTTATTTGTGAATGGGAAACATAAATAACAATGCCATGAGGAAAAGCAACCAATTTAAGAACAAGAAGAAAAAGAACAAATTAAGGAAGCATCACAGGAAGAGCTCCTAATCTCAAACATCTACCGAATGCTCTAAACAACTCAAAATAGATGAATAACCACTACATAAAGAAGTAACAAGTGACCTTAATGTTTTTTTCTTCATCTAACAGACATGATGGGCAATTGAGATGGGCCATTCTGCCATGGCTTGGAGAATAGCAATTTCAGTCTATGAGCAACTGGTAAATGGAACAGTGTATGATGAAATTACAGGAAAGAGCCCCAGACCTGAAAACAAGGTCTGGGAAGATAACTATTTCCTGAGTGGGGATGCTTGAGTTGTAAATGGAATCAGGAGAGGAAAAGAGATGGCAAATCAGAATGAGAATCTCCCTCCCTTCATTTCCCTCAGCCATACAAGTTGTTACTTCAAACCCCTGCAGAGAATGCAATACTCAGGTGCTGCAGTTAAACAGTGTGATGCTTCAGATTGCCCTGAAGGAGATGAGCAAGGGCAGATGGCACAACAGGTGAGTAATAATCAATTCCCTTAGACAACCACAGCAATGTCAGGTCAATCTTAGTAATTCGAACAAAATCATATGGTTACCTAACTGCTATGAACCGAAGAGAATCATATTAATATTTAAACATTTTACTTTGCCGTTAATGATCATCAGGATGGAAGAGTTTCTGATGGGTTTTCAAATCACACCAGCCCCCTTTGGATGTTTAAGGATGATTATGTTCCCTTTAGGGTGGAGAATACCACCTGACCAAATGACTAGGCAGAGGAGATTGTTACTGTAATGCTTCTAATCAGGCAGAGATAAGGTGTCACTCAGTGACCCTCTCAAGGCCAGAGAAGGCTAGACCTAACTTAACTGAGCAGAAAAAGAGAAAGGAGGAGGAAGAGGAGGAGGAAGAGGAAGAGGAGGTTTAATTCAATCATTTAAAATTTTTCACAAGTACACAGATTAGAGGCATTAAATAGTTCATTAATAGCCAGTGACATGACAGAATCACTTAAAGAGATCCCATAAACAAACCAGAGTGATACCAAAGATAATAATTAACACTATATTGAACTATTGTGAGGTTGAATCTAGAGTACCAGCAAATAAAAGAAGGAGATATAATGATTTCATATCACACCCCTGTAGGGAAGTTGATATGGGTCATTCTGCAATAGCTCAGAGAACAGAAGATAACAACATCCAGAACTACACAGAAGACGAACATTTTGTAGTGCTTACTGACTTACCATCACACACATGGGGTTTTCAAAGAGGACTATCCAGTCAAATATACATGTTGGGCAGGCAAGAATATGAGTACTTTAGATAATGTAGTCATTGGCATTTGTTGAGATTCCTCCATTATATGCAATATAATAATATATCCAATAATGCATAATTCCTGCATTATTATCCCCTTATTATTCAATTTTTAGATAAATTCCATGACTGTTTTACAAAAGCCACCCACCAGACATCACAGACAGGCAGACAGCTATCCTATTCTATATAGATGATGCAGTGATTTTATCACTGTCCCCAATAGGACTAAAGAGGACCTTTCATTCTCTAGTTCTCTTCTGTTTGAATCATCATATACAACTGCATTGTAACAAAACAAAGCAAAGATTATGGTGTTCTCAAAAAGACCTGTAAGTCTGAACTGGATTGTCAATGAGCAGAAATTTGATGTGGTGGCTTGTTTTAGCTACTTGGGGATTTTTCAGTCAAATGGGAATTGGAAATCTCACTTCTTACATGCTTCCCAGAAGACTCATAGCAGTAGTGCAACTATTTTGTCATTTTTCTATATACTGTAAAAAAGGAGCACAATATATTCCAGCTGCCATTAAGCTTTTCATGGATAATGCAACCCACTTGTTTAATATCACCAAGAAGCTTCAAGGGTGTGTCTGTGTTACGTAATCTCTTAAAAATATTTTTTCATTTTCTGTTTTTTCACTCTTTTTTCCTTTTTGTAGTTTTTTTGCTTTTTTGTAGACTTTATCTTTGCTTTAAACTTAATAAAATTCTTAATAAAAAATAAGTATGAGGGAAAAAAGGGTGTGTCTATGGAGATACCAGGAATCAAGTTCTGTTTGAAGCACTTTTCCTTTACATCTGACATTGGTTGCATAGCTAGCAACTATATCTGGTTTTTTCTTTTTAATGAATTATAAACTGGGGGAAATTCACTGGAAACTACAGTGTATGAGAAATAACATTTTTACCTTTCCCTTTTTTCCTACACTCTTAATGAAACTCCTTCCCTTCACACAGCAATTAGCAAGGGGGGAGCTGACATTGATGCCAATAGAACTTTTTTCCTTCAGGCTAATTGCTGCATGGGTGAAGATGGGGACTTTAGTCTAGATCACAACTCAAGGAAGGGGACTGTAAATTGTCATCTTATGTCCTGCAGTCTCAGTGAAAATTGTGCTCTCCTGCCAAGCTTACTATTAATTAATTAATGTCAACAAAAATAGATGTAGCTGCTAGCTGTGAACTTAATGTATAAGTGAGTAGTTTACAGTTCATTTCTTAGCAAGATCTAACATTGTTGCCTTTGCATAGGACACTTCATGAAGGCTTATTAAAATTGCAGGCTGCTTCCTTGTTGGCCATCTATCAGTTCCTAGTATATTGTTTTGTTTAGTGTGTGTATTGGGACATATTTGTCCAGTGAAATCCTCAGTGCCTTCTTTTCACTCTATCACTAAAATATGGGAGCCAACCTGTGAATTCCTTGAGCTATTTTTGCTTCACAAATTATGTCTCAATATGACTTTTCCTCCATTACGGCCCTGCCAATAACTCAGGAGTAGAACTCAACCTTATCCTTACCGCAAACCTGTGAGATAGACTAGGCTGAGAAATGGTTATGGCCAAATGCCATCCAGTGATCTTCATGGTTGAACAGAAATATGAGTCCAGGTCTTAAGTCAAACTCAGAGCTTGTATCATGCTGGTTTTATAACACTACATCTATGTGATTGCACATCACAACAATAGACTGGACTGCTCAACCCAGGGTCATTTAAGCAGGGAGAGATGTCAAAAAAGTCAAGATGGTATCCATGACCATGACATTTGTTTTTTATGTGCCATGCATGCGATGGATGTATAAAAGGGGTAGGGCTTCACATAGTCGGAGCCACTGACTTGATTTTTTTTCACACCCTGTCCCCAGAACACCCCGGCTCAACCTCACATTGTTTTCAGTGATCGGACTTGAATAAAAAGATACAAAGTAATAACACTGGCAAGAGTCTTTGAACTTGTGCAGAGTGCCTTTTATTCCCCTTTCAGCTCTCAGACACCTGGTATATGCCTACAGGACTCAAAGGCTTCCAAGCAGGAGAAGAAAAGCCTCTCTTTTTGAAAAAGCATTGTTTTTTGCAACAAAGCATTCCATCTGGAAAATGTTATTTTTAATACCATCAAAGCCCAAAACAATGAAAGCAAACAAATCAAATCTAGACCCAGAACTGAAGCCATGTCAATCACTAGATAGTTTAACTACTGCCTATCTGACAAGCCAGACTGAAATGAAAGAAGACCCTGATTTGCTAAGAAGCAGCTGCATTTCAACACTGGGTGAAAGGCACCAGTGAGTGGTGTTCAGGACTAACCTGGCCAGCACTGGAAAACAGAAGTCTGTTTGTTTTCCTTTTGTATTTGCATGCCAAGTGGAACAAGTAAGTAATGGCACCATTGTCTCCTATATGTGTGTGTCTATCCAGAAGAAAACATATGATATGAATAGAAAACAATTAACAATGAACCAGAGTCAAAGTGAGAAGCAGACTAGGCAGTGAAAAGTGAAGGGGTCAGAATATGTACAGCAAAGCTGAACAAATATGCCTCTGAAAATTGAGGGTGATGACTCCTTTTGCATTAGATACATAATGAACAATAATTTATAACTGATGACAGTGGCAAGGGCTCCTCACCAGCCTCATAAAAAATATATATATATATATATATATATATATATATATATATACATACATACATACACATACATACACATACATACATACATACATACATACCTACACACACACACACACACACACATACATACATACATACATACATACACATACACGCACGCACACACACGCGCACACACGCACACACACACGCGCACACACACAGTATATCTGTATATCTCTCTCTCTCAATTCAACATCTTTTCCTCCTTAAGAACCCCTTGGAGATCTTCATGTCATTTAAAATTGGGTGGGGTGAATGGAATGGAGGTGAAGAGGCAGTTTTGTAGTTGTTTAAATTTCTCACTATTTTAGTTGTTATTTATTCTTTTTATAAGTGTCATCAGTCCTTATGTGGTTGGCTTAATTTTAAATTAGATTACCACAACACAGATCAATGGAGTTTGCTGCTGCTTGAAGACTTCCAGATGTGGAAGAAGGTTAGAGGAAAACAAAATAACATAGATGGCCATGAAATAAAAGAAAAAGGAAGAGAGAGAGGGGCCAATGAAGACAGCCAACAAGATTTATCCTTTTAAAACTGTCCTTGCTGTTGTTCAAACTCCACATTGAATTTGTATTAGAATCACAGCCCATTAAGACTATTTTCATTCTTAGCATGACTGTTTCTTTTCCACCCATTATTACATGATTCATAAAAAAATCCTAAACAGATTTTTTTTTCAGTAGGAAAGTTGGATGTTCTCAGGAGCCTTGCCTCATCTGCCACCTCCTGAAGGATTGGATTACCACACCCAATTTTCACAACCAGCATTCTCCTGGAACTGCTATAAGTTGTAGTCGAATGAGTCTGGAGAGTGCTAGTTTGGAGGATGTTACAGGAAGGCTGACTCACAGATGAACTGAGTCTGAACCCTACAGGCAGTCCAAACAGAAGGAAGAGGAGGAAGGTAGTGACCAATGAACTGAGGACTGAAGGAAAAGGTTGAAAAGCAGAACGGGAACAGATCTCTTGATCTCTGTAACTAGTTTACAATTGTAGTACAAAATAAAGGGCTGCTCAATCAATAATGTTCTATGTATATCCCTTTTTTCTACTGGAAGCTGCTCTCCTTTGAGTAGGGTGCTAAGGGCTGTAAAGGGCTGTACTTCAAAACTGGGTGGGACCAAGATAAGGAAATAGGCAGGGCCTGGATAATTACAAAATTAAATTAAATATTAACTATTAAATTAAATACAACAAATACGATTATTCCTCAAATATGGAATCATTCCCCTTGGGTTGTAATCCAAATTAGGGAACTGTTGACTCAAACTCATCATGTTAACCCTTCAAAATAAGAAATATCAATGTAGGTAATAATCAGATTGTGTCAACTTGTCTTTTTTAAAATCTGTATTATTTCATCAAAGTTAAAAGACACAAATTATCTTACAGTTATTTCAATAACAATTTCCAGACACTCTTCATTTTGGCTGAATTTTTTTTCTGCAGAATTTTTCACACATAGCTCAGCAGCTGATCTTTTTTGACTGTATAACCATGATTTTATCTGTGGTTGGGCACTGAAGTGATTGATATGTTTTTCTGAAATGTTGATGTATACAAGATTGGATATTTTGCATATCAGGTGCAAGTTTCTATCCTTTGTTGAAATGTCATTTAGCCTGCATTCTGCTTCGGTACTGTTAATTACAACAGCACATATAGTGCATACTATCTTCTTGGCTCTCACTATAGATTTTGAATCTACAGTTCTTTTCATGTTATGAAGTCATGAAAATTATTGGTTGAAATGTCAAAATTCATCTGGTGAAAGGATTTTAAGTAGGCTTTCTCCACAATACCAAAGGCAAATTATGTCTTCTGGCCAAGTATCTATTTCAGATAGATTGAAGCAAGTAATTCATCCTAGTAGCAAGGAAAATTGTGTTTAAAAACACTGTTGACACTAGTTGCACTTTTATTTGCACTCTGATGGCACTGTAATCTTGGGAAAGACTTTGCTTTCCTACCCTATACAAAAAGATGAACTTGTAGACCACTTTTCATAAATTCCAGGGCTCTAATAGCCATTTTTAGGTAATAGTCTACTGTTGCTAAGGTCACTATTCTCTTGTAGAGCTTAATGTAAATGGCTGAGCTCTTGAAGAATGTCAATCATTAGTGCCAAATTGCTGATAAAATTGGTTGATTGCAGTCTTTCTTCAATTCTTTACACTCATTTCAGCTAGCAAAAAGCTTGCAAAGAACAGGATAATTTTTCCATACTGCTAGGGCAGCATGTAAATTGTAAGAGGCCCAACAAAACCTCAACTCTGTTAATTTTACTTATTTGAAATCTGGATCACTTGTGACTACATTAAGTTCACTTTGATTTTTTTAAATGATTTTTATTGAAACTTTAAAAAAAGATAAAAACTAATACAAACTAACATAAAGTAAGGAATAAAAAAGAAAAAGAAAGAAAGCAAAGAGAAAGAAAAAAGCGCAAGAAAAGAAAAAAAAGTTGAAGAAAGAAAAGAAAGAAAAAAGATACAAAGAAGTGTTTTCCAATATGCTTCACAGAA
This sequence comes from Charina bottae, assembly GCA_023362775.1. Lineage (NCBI taxonomy): Eukaryota > Metazoa > Chordata > Lepidosauria > Squamata > Charinaidae > Charina > Charina bottae. The sequence continues at coordinate 92,804,481 of JALMGJ010000004.1, read as the reverse complement.
GTTATAAGTACGTTCACTTTTATTTTTATTTGATTGATTATACATTGAATATAGATAGTCTAAAAATATCTTGAAGTGGTTAACCTGGTTTATATGGTATATGACTGAAGTAATGCTATTCAGCGATGATTGGGTACTTCTGGGTAATGCACATTGTAATGTGTGATATTTCACCTAGCATTGTATTGGCGCTGTGAAAACATAATGCAATTAAATTAGTAGATAAGAATCATCAATGAATACATAAACAGTTCCAAAGTCCATCTTTAATACTGCTTCCATTGGGTTGCTGTAATTCAGTGAGATTTACAGGGCTTTCTGCTTCTTTTATTTCATATCTAACACTGATCCAAGTGGCATGCATAGACACAGCACAGTTGAGGTTTTGTCAATAATAATAATTATTGCAACCATTTTGCTGAATATTTCCTTCCTTAGTTCTTGTGAGAAACTAGTAACCATCAAACAAAAATGCAAAAATGTAGTCTATCTGACATTGGTCTATTCCTTTTTGCTAAATTTAGTATTGAAAATAAGAATTATTTTCCACACTTCATGAGAATTGAACCTGACAAAAACTTTAGGGAGCTCATCAGCACATTCTAATGCTGACCCAACCCTATTGTAATGATGACTATCACTACATCCTTTTCCCCCCACAACAATGCCTGTTTTACTGCCTTTGTTTCACCTGCACTGTCAACAAACATTTTTCTCATTGCAATGACATATGCACATTTTTCACAACTGTACCAAGAACAGAACATATTTTGGGCACATTTTGCAACTTAAAAAATCACCTTGCACTTCTTGTCAAGGTTCTGATTACTGAAATGCTTACCCTATTTTGGTGTCCAGCAATCAGGCAATAAACACAATGCTTCATGAACAGTAGCACAGGTCTCCTCATTATTTTTAGTGTTTCTATTTCTTTAGGTTTTACACCACTTTTTATTGTATCTTCCCCTTTTCAGCTTCTCTTAACACATATCTGTAAGGATGAGCTGTGTTGAATGTTTTATGCTTTATTGAAATGCCATATATCATTTCAAAAACCTTTTTTTTAAAAAAAATGCCAAATACACTTCATATGATTTGGCTGAACAAACAATGAACTTTATGGTAAATCACTTATACCAGTAACAGGAGCTTTTTGCAAAAAAAAAAACCTACCTCCACCTCAGCTTTTGCTGCAGGGATAAAAAGAGATCTCTGAGATACAGTATGCTGTGATGTTCTGTTATCATTTCTGTTCTCAGGAATCTGAGTCTCTCTTGATCAATTGAGATCTTTCTGAGGGTGGATTTTGAAATTCCATGCTAATGTTCCTCAATACTGTGGGGACTAGGATGACTCAGACTCACATCAGGTGTTAACAGAGGGGAGAATAAACAGCACTCAACAAAGGCCAAGCATAATATGTTTTATTCAGTTTAGTTGTTGTTGTTCAGATGTTTAGTCGTGTCCGACTCTTCGTGACCTCATGGACCATAGCATGCCAGGCCTTCCTGTCAGTTTAGTACAGAAAGACAAAAGATAAGATGCAACTTAGAAAAAAAAAGAACAACCAGTTTTATCTAGACTGAACTGGCTATACAGTAATTATGTGGCAATGGAAAAATTGACTGTATATATTAACAGCAGAAATCTAACCAAAATCTAGCAGGAATGGTTCCCTTATAAATAACATATTACACAGCAAAGCAAGCTAACACACCTAGAATATGGTTTTTGAAGAAAAAGGAAAACTGTTTTAATAATAATTAAAACGATCCAAATAGAAATGAGCAATAATCACAGATGTCCAAAGCATAGTATAAAAAAATTTAAGTAGCAATTAGCAATTTGTGGAAGGAAGGGGGATGCTACTAGAATGCTTTTTCCTATGTTTTTTTCCTTGTTTGTTTTGCCTTTTTTAAAAAATATATATAATCATCATATTTTCACTTCAAACTTTATTCTAGTATAAAGTTTATTTTATGTATGTGTGTATGTATGTATGTACTGTATATATTTAGGGGCGTGGTGGCTCAGCGGGTAAGACTCCAGGCTTGTCGATCGGAAGATCGCAAGTTCGGAGGTTCGAATCCCTAGCCCCACGTGACGGAGTGAGCTCCTGCACTAGCTCCAGCTCTTGCAAACCTAGCAATTTGAAAGCATGCAAATGCAAGTAGATGAATAGGTACCACTTTGGTGGGTAGGTAACAGCGTTCCGCGCACGTCATGCTGGCCACATGACCGTGGAAGCGTCTTCAGACAACGCTGGCTCTTCGGCTAAGAAACGGAGATGAGCACCAGCCCCTAGAGTCGGACGCAACTGCACAACTGTGCGGGGGGAATCTTTACCTTTACCTTACTCTATATATTACTTTCCCTTACTTTGTTTTTGCTTTTTGCTTGTTTTTTTTTAACCTACTTAATAAAAAATAAAACCAGGAAAAAATAGACTGAACTGGCTAGATAGTCACGGATTTGACTGCATAGTCACACCTCTATCATGACTTTTTTGACCCCTGCTACCCTGAAGATCCCTGTCCTTTATTACGAATTTGCCTTGGTATGACTATAGATCTTGAGCTGGTCTATTGTTAACAAGACTTGCAGCCCAGTTTTATTAATGCTTTTCATCCCTTATTGAGAATCTTCCTTACAATACCTGAACCCTTTTTAAAAACTTCTATCTTTAAAATACTTGGCAATCTCAAGATGCTATAAAAATGCAAAGTACCCAAGCATAATAATTTTAAGAGTGTTTTTATGGTGGTAATGGTGCCAGAAATGGATACTGAAAAGTTTATGGAAGTATCCTAATAGAAGGATCTGTCTTTTTCCCATCTGTATTAATTTCACATTTATTCATTCACAAGTCTCTCATTTCTGCATTAATGTATGGCTTTTAAAAAACCAGCATGGTATGTAAATGTGAATTTAAATGTTATTTTTGAATGTATTTTTTCACAAAACAGACATGCTCGTGTTTCCTCTGAATGTATCCATTTCCAAAACAGGAATTCTGGAGTCCCACACATCTGAAGTACATTTCATAGGGGAAGGTTAAGTTATATCTAAAGATGCTCCCCCAGTAGCCACGGTTGACTGGGCATAATTCTGTTTTTTTAGTCTCTTCTAGCTCCACCAGCAGCCATATGTTGCTTTTCACAATATCTTCATTTTAAAAAATGATATTATTTTTTTCCTTCTGCCTGAGTGGTGTCCATGAAATTGATAGTCTTTCCTCTCTATTCCATAACTAGGCAAAATCATGTGGGGGGGATTGCATGAGATTCTGCATGAGAAACATATTTATCTTTTCAGACTAATAGACATTAATTAATTAATTAATTCATTCATTCATTCATTCATTCATTCATTTTGGCCTCATTCAAGTGACAACACCTAATTGACTGTGGCTGATCTGAAAAAAAAACTGAGCAGGATTTAAATCTAATAAATACTTGGTTGGGAGACCATCATGAAATCCTATCTCAGTAATCTCTACACTAGGAAATTAAAAAACCTTCCAAAAGAAGTCAGTGGCAAATCACTTCCATATTGCTGTCAAGAAAGCTACTGAGATGTGTTCATGCAGTCGCAGGTATTGAGCTTGACTAGGACAGAGTAAACCATTAAAAGTCTCCCACATCCTTATACTCTTCCCCAAGAAAGCATATAAATAATTTACATTTGACACGTGTGGGTTATTGCTCAAGCATCTTTTATATCAGGAGCTCAAACTCAATAAGAGTGCATGCCAAGTAATCTTATATAACATAATTCCTCTGAACTTGGAAGGTACCTCATAGAAGCTGGAATTTTGCCCAGAACCAAGATAAAGTGAGTAAAATTCAAAATTATAAATTGACCTTATGTAACACAATTCCTTTGAAACCTCTGTAGCATTAAAAGGAAATTAGATGCCAAACTCATTTTTCCCCTCTGAATTCAGAAATAGGATGAGAGTCTATTCTAAAGGAAACAGCTGCAGTCTCTTACTGTTTTTCCATAGCAACTGCCCAGCACTGACTGAACAGAAATTCCCTGCCTGTTAGAATTAATGTTCAGATTTCAAGAAATCAACTCACATTTGGTAAGATTGGATGATGTTAGACTGATGTACTTTGTAGTGCCTTGAAGGTTGTACTGAATTAATAAAAAATGAGGAACATGCCTAAAATATGAGACTGAAATACATATAATCCAACCATTCAAAATTGTATTAGAGAAGAGTAACTTACTTACTTTATTTATTTATTTATTTATTTATTTATTTATTTATTTATTTATTTATTTATTTATTTATTTATTTATTTGATTTCAGCACTGCCCAACTCCAAAATGAATCTGGTTGTATGTTCCCTCTAAGGTGTGTGTGTGTGTGCATGCACACACACTACTCATCAAACCCACAGACATGGTAAAAAGTTGATCAGGCACCAAATTAAGTTACCCCAAAATAATAATAATAATAATAATAATAATAATAATAATAAATTTAGATGCCATGAAACTCTGGGATCACAAGTTGTGAGTCACAAGGAGTCCTGCACAAGCTGACCACCTTTCCTTAACTGCAGCAGTGGGGGTCACTTGGCAGCACCATGGCACGGACTGAGCGGAAACTCTGGGGGAGGCACCTTTTGTCTTTCCCAGCCTTGCAGTTGGAGCTGACCTGGATTGGCCCAGCTAGAGACGGGCTGGGCATGACCCCAGACCCTCTTGCACACAAAGGAGCACGTCCCTCCTCCCTCCAAAAAAGTTTAGTTAATATCAGTTGAATCTCAAGCCATACAACATCTATGGTCGTTGTTAACGTTATAAAAAATAATTTTTTAAAATGAATAGTTATTAAAGTTTAAAGAAGTTCAGAATACATCCAGAGAAGAAGGAAAGAAGGGGGAGGGGGTGAAACAGAGAGGGCTATCTAAATGGTTTTTGTATAACCCTTTTCTTTCTTAATATTTCTTACATTACTATTTCAAATTCCAAAAAAATGGAAAACGAACAATTTTAAATGCGTATAAAATCTTGATTGCAATTATCAGTTATCAGTGACTACTGAGTTTATATTATAATCTGTAAGAATGCATATACAGAGCCAGTTTGATGTAGTGGTTAAGGCACTAGGCTAGAAACTGGGAGCCTGTGAGTTCTGGCCCCACCTGGGGCATGAAGCCAATTGGGTGACTTTGAGCCAGTCATTCTTTCTCAGCCTTAGGAAGAAGGGAATGGCAAACCACTTCTGAAAACTGCAGGGGCAATTGCCAGGAGCCAAAAATGACCTGAAGGCAAAACTTTTAAGCATGCATGTGACATACTACTATAACTATGAAATATGTAAAGATTTTAACATGTTGCTATTACATGTATTTGCACCAATTTGTACTGGGTTTGGAAAAATAAGGTTTTTTTTTCCATACATGGCATGTCTGAAATTAGAGTGAACATTGCTCTGAGTGGCTTACATTGTTAGCTTCAGGTTTCAGAGTTTTCTCCCATCAGGTTTCGGTAGCTAAAATTGAAATCTAATGCAACACTGAAGTCTAGTTTAACAGCAGTCAGGGCAAGAGTGCTGTAAATTCTTTGGAAATGAAAACTGGAGTGAAGAAGGTGTTTGAATGGGAATTTTCTGCTCCTTTGATTTGTTTCTATTAATTTGTTATATTTGATCAAGATCTTCCAATTAAGGACAGAGATAGAAAGAAGGACAAGTACTATACTGAAATACTGCTCACTCAGCCAGTTGACATACTGTAGACGTGGTCAAGCTTTCAAAAATGGTTTTGAAAAGAGTGGATTGAAGCAGAAAGTGAAAAGAAAAGAAATAGGCAGTAGTGTTCTTTAATCAGAAATCAGGATTGTGATTGTTGTCAAAAACAATTGCCCATCCCTGCTTGATGCTTGAATTGACCCATAAATATCACAAGAGATATGAGTAATAAACACTGTAACAAACTTCCGATTCTGATTACCAAATACTACTTTCACAGTGTAAGCCTATACATTTCTGCTCAGTAGTAACTCTGCCAAGAATTCTACTTCATATTCTGCAAGGGGATTTCTTACACATGGCTACCAAAAACTGTGTATTAGCTTGTGTGAGTTGTTGTAGTAGATGCAGGTATTCTTCCAAATGTCTATGCCTTTTTTTAAGCTACTATATTATGTTTCTTTTCAAGTGTAGATTTATTATGCATCATGAGAATTTAATTCCCTTTCCAGAGATTGAATGTTTTTTTACGGGAGGAAATTTTCATATGAAACCTAATGCAGTTCTTCTTCATTGGCAGTTTCTCATGCCAATGTTCAGGCCATATTAGCTAGAATGTTTCTTTCTATTACATATGCCTCAACTTCTCAATTTCTCTTCTGCAACAACAATCAAATGTTTGCATAAATGGGAAAACTTTCTAACTCAAGGCCGTTTAAGTCTGCCATATAAAAATGCCTTTCATCTCAAGACAGTAGCCCATTGTTCTCAGATGCTATTTCACATTTTCTGTCCTACATATCTATCAAGATTAAGGCACTGACAGATCAAATATATAAAGGATTTTTTGAAGCCCACTCAGTTTTAATCTGGTCCATACATTATTGCTAGGTGGTCCTATGACCTGTGAAATCATTGCATGAGGATTCTAAAGGACTATAGCCCCTCAAATGATGCCACCAAATTGTAATATTTAATGTGACTGAAAAGGACATTATTAGAAACCCAAGAAGTAATCTTAACTGTACTTTATTCATTCAAATATAATTATATTTAGTTTAAGTGGAGGTTACAGCCCAATCCAACTAAGATGGAAGTAACATGCTTCCACCTTCGTAATAGATCAGCACGTAGAGAGCTCAACGTTCGATTTAAGGGAAACCGGCTCAATCACAACATGCATCCCAAATACCTTGGGGTCACACTGGATAGAACACTTTCCTATGAAGAACACCTGATGAAGACTGCTGCCAAACTGAGAAGTAGAAACAACATTCTACACAAACTATGCGGCACTAGCTGGGGCTCGACAGCGGATACGCTGAGAATATCCGCACTCAGTTTGGTTTACTCAGCAGCACAGTACTGTGCCCCAGTGTGGCTTAATAGCCCGCACACGAGAAAGATCGATACGCAACTGCATGAGTCAATGCGCATCGTTAATGGGACGATACGACCTACTCCCGCATACTGACTGCCTGTTTTGAGCCATATACCACCTCCGGATGCAAGACGAAAGAGTGCCCTTCTTCAAGAATATCAGAAGATTATTGGTAATCCCCAGCTACCAATACTAAATGACGTGGCCTGCTTGGAGTGAAACAGGCTGACATCGAGACATCCAGCCATTTCTACTGCTAAAGCTCTTCTAGAAGACGATTTCAATATCCACAACATGTGGAAACAACATTGGCTAGGAAATTGCCCTCCACAATGCTGAAGCTTGCCCTGCATCTTGGAAAAACCACCTGGATTTGACCAGCCCCGTGCGATATGGACATCCTTGAACTGAATTTGCACGGGTCATGGTAGATGTGCAGATGCCCTTTATAAACAGGGCAAAACAACATCATCGAATTGTGACTGTGGGGCCGAAAAACAAACCATCCAACATATAGTGACAGAGTGTCAAAACCGAGCCTACAATGGAGACTTTGCTGATTTCCTGGCTGTGACAACTGAAGCAAAAAACTATATTTGTAACCTAGACATATGTTTGTAATTTTACTGTCTATATTTTATATTTCATATTTATTATGCTCTGTTTTTATTGTAATGTGATGTGAATGTGCCATAAAATAAATAAATAAATAAATAAATAAATAAATAAATAAATAAATATTAAGCAATTTTTTTCTGATTCCTGTCAAGCTCTTGTGCAAGACATTTGGAGCATTGTGGAAAATATGTGGTCTGAAATGTGCCATTTGATTGGGGATGATGTAGATGAACCTGAAGAATCTAACAGGGATGGAAATGTTTCTCCCAGGAATGAGATTCGGGCTTCTGTTGAAATCCTGGATGAAATTGGCAATTCTGAATTGAAGAACTTAAATGGAGAAATTGAGCTGCAAGATATGAGTGAATTTGACTTTCTGATGGAATGTTATGGAAAAGAACGGGTTATTATGTATGGGAGGTATTTTGAAGAGAAGTCTGTGTTTGTGAAGGGAGCAGTTGGGCTGTTTGATTTCTTTAAGAAAATAGCTCTGTGCCTATTATGGGGATATGTAAATGTCTTGGTCTATTTTGAAGTGGGTTAAGGGACTAAAAATATTTATCTGGATGGTTTTTTGGCTTTGGATGATTTTACTTATCGTTAATGACTGGGATTAGAGAATCATGGGGTCTCTTGTATGAGTGTGGTTCCCCCCCGTGAGTGAGAGTCATGGGAGGGGGTCCAGGATTGTATGAGTTACATGAGAGTACCTAACCCTGAGTGGGAGACAGGGTAGGTAGGAGTGATTGTGTTGCCCCTCTGAGGCTAGTGAAAGAGGCCACAGGGGGCATAGTGAGTGGGTGGTGAATGTAAGGGGCGGTTGGGGCTTACCAGCGCTGAGAGCACTAGCTGGTTGCGCTGGTGGCCCTACAACTGCTCAGGAAGATTGAGGGTGAAAGGATGGATGGATGGATGGAAAAAGAGACCCCCGCTTAGACCCAGGTTTTCTAGGGATTCGGGAGTGGAGGTGACTGGATCAGGAAACTCTGGGGACTACAGTGCAGGCAATTTGATCGAGGTGGTGATGGGCAGGAGATATTGTGATAGGAACCGGAGGACAGGCCATCTTCGGGGAAGGCACCCCCGGTGTTTAGTACCGGTGGCGTGTTCCGGTCCTCCAAGTTCAAACCCAGGTTCTGGACAGCAGATCCTTGAGGGCCCCGGTTTCCGACTGCTGCTGCTTAACGCCAGGTCAGTAAACAACAAAGCCCCGCTCATAAGTGAATTAATCATGGAGAAAGGGGCTGACCTGGCGTGTATTACTGAGACCTGGCTGGGCCCAGAGGGAGGGGTAGCCCTCTCAGAAATGTGCCCAGCCAGGTTTCAGTGGCACCAGCCGAGACACCGGGGTAGAGGAGGAGGCGTGGCAGTTATCATCAGAGAAACTTTAGTGGCTTTCAGGGGCCTTGCTCCACAAATGTTCGGGTGTGAGACCCTGTTTTTCAAGTTGGGTGCCCAAGAACAGTTGGGAGTGTTGCTACTGTACCAGCCTCCCTGCTGTGTAGAAACCTCCCTGCCTGAGTTGCTGGAGGCCATCTCGGGGTTGGTGGTGGAGTTCCCCAGGCTTATGGTCCTGGGGGATTTTAACTTGCCGTCCCTGGGGCATGCCTCGGAAGCGGCTCGGGAGTTCATGGCTACCATGGCAGCCATGGGCCTGTCCCAGATTATTCGGGACCTGACTCGAGACAGTGGACTCACCCCGGATTTGGTTTTCTTGTCAGAGTAATGGCAAAGTGACCTGAGGGGAAAGTTAGAACTATCCCTGTTGTCATGGTCAGATCACGTCCTGATATCCCTAAGGTTTTCTTATGCTGCCCCACTCCGCAGGGAGGCAGGACCTATTCGATTGGTCCGTCCCCGGCGACTTATGGACCCAATGAGGTTTCAGAGGGAGCAGGGGGTAATACCCGATGATCTGCTGCACGGTCCAGCAGAGGCACTGGCCGCAGCCTGGAATAGGGAGGCGGCTGGGGCCTTGGACAGGACCGCGCCGATGCGACCTCTCCAGCCCCATTCGACCAGTCACTCCCCATGGTTTACAGAGGAGTTGAGGGTCTTGAAGAGGGTGAAGAGACGTCTAGAGTGCCGCTGGAGAAAGACGAAGGCGGAATCGGACCGAACACAATCTAGAGCCGCTATTAAGGCCTACCTTGTGGCGGTAAGAGCGGCGAAACGTGAATATTTCTCCGCTCTTATTGCATCCGCAGAATGCCATCCGACGGCCCTGTTCAAGATTACACAATCTCTCTTGGGTAAGGTGGAGTCGGTGACCCACCTGCAGGGCCATGCGGAAGAATTTTCTGAGCATCTGCAGGATAAAATTGCTCGGATTCGGTCTAAGTTGGACTCCATGCGTGAAATGCAGTCTGGGGAGATGCCGGGAGAGCAGCCTGGCCTTATTATCTGGGAACGATTTGATCCTGTTGGACCTAAGGATGTGGACAGGATCCTCCAAATTGTAAATTCCACCACATGCTATTTAGATCCCTGCCCTTCCTGGCTGGTAAAATCGGCCAGGGAGGTGACGTGTGGGTGGGTCCAGGTGATGGTTAATTCATCCTTGTTGGAGGGGGTGTTTCCAACTGCCTTCAAGGAGGCATTGGTGCACCCCCTCCTCATGAAGCCATCCCTGGTCCCTACCATTCTGGACAATTTTCATCCAGTCTCCCACCTTCCCTTTTTGGGAAAGGTGGTTGAGAAAGTGGTGGTGTTGCAACTTCAGAGGACCCTGGATGAAGCGGATTATCTAGACCCTTTCCAGTCAGGTTTCAGGCTGGGATATGGGATGGAGACTGCATTGGTTGCGCTTATGGATGATCTCTGGTGGGAGCGGGATGGAGAGAGTGCATCCATCCTGGCTCTCTTGGATCTCACAGCGGCTTTCAATACCATCGACCATGGTATCCTTTTGGGTTGGCTTAGGGAGTTGGGGGTGGGCAGTGTAGTTTTACGCTGGTTCACCTCCTTCCTCCGAGGCCGTTCCCAGTCGGTGGTGATAGGGGAGGAGAGATCCAGCCCGCGACCTCTCTTATGTGGGGTGCCGCAGGGTTCGGTTCTCTCTCCTCTCCTATTCAACATCTACATGAAACCGCTGGGTGAGGTCATCTGACACCATGGGATGAGGTATCATCAATATGCTGATGATACTCAATTGTATATCTCCATCCCAGGTGAAATAAGTGATGCAGTAACCACCCTGTCTCAGTGCCTGGGGGCTGAGGGCCTGGATGGGGAACAACAGGCTTCAATTGAACCCTGGCAAGACCGAGTGGCTGTGGATTGATGGCTTAGCGTCTTCTGGGAAATTATCATCTTTGGTTCTCGATGGGGTAGCACTGCCCCATTCGGAGCCGGTGCGGAACTTGGGCGTCCTTCTAGACTCACGAGTCCTGCTTGAAGAGCAGGTGGCAGTCGTGGCTAGGAGGGCTTTTGCACAGCTTTGGCTGGTGCACCAGTTACGCCCATTCCTGGATCGCAATGCCCTCCGAACAGTCACTCATGCTCTCGTCATCTCCCATGTAGACTATTGCAATGCGCTCTACATGGGGCTACCCTTGAAGACTATCTGGAAGCTACAGCTGGTGCAGAGTGCGGCTGCGCAAGCAGTTCTAGGTGCACCAAGATTGGTGCATATAACACCTTTGCTCTGTGAGCTGCATTGGGTGCCGGTTTGCTTCCGGGTACAATTCAAGGTGTTGGTTATCACCTTTAAAGCCCTACATGGCATGGGGCCAGAATACCTGAGGGACCGTCTTATCCCCATATTATCGACCCGCCCCACCCGATCATTCAGAGAGGGCCTGCTATGAACCCCATCAATAAGAGAGTGTCATCTGGTGGGGTCTAGAAGGCAGGCCTTCTCTGTGGTGGCACCCGCACTCTGGAACACCTTGCCCCCAGAGTTGAGGCAGATCCCCTCCCTCCCGACCTTTAGGAAAGAACTGAAGACCTGGTTCTGCCGCCTGGCATGGGAAGGAGGAAATAATAGTTCCCCATGGGGGTGGTTAATTTCATAATGTCCTTCTTTTTATTAAGCTATCTGGCCAATTGGATTTTATAATTTATTTATTGTATTAATTTGGTTGTGATTTTATATTCTTATATTCTATTTTAATCAGTTTTATTGTAAACCGCCCAGAGTTCCCTGTTGGGGGAGATGGGCGGTCATATAAGTTAAATAAATAAATAAATAAATAAATAAATAAATAAATAAATAAATAAATAAATAAAAATTATTAAGTTTTTTTCTTATTCATGTTTTTTGTATTCATGTTTTTTGTATTATTAACTATAATGGTAGACAATTTACATGCTTTTCTATTTTTGATCTTTATTATAGTAGACAGGAATGTATAGAATAGTAGTAGGAAGGGAATAATTAACTAATTGTTATTTTAGGGGGGGAAGTTGATTAGGTGATGTATACTTTTTTTTTCTTTTAATATAAAGGGAGGGAGCAATGATATTTAGTGATTTTTATAATGTGCTAAGGGGTCGACTTGTAGAAATAATGTGATTTTGGTTTAATATAGAGTGAGGGATTGATTATGGGAAATTGCTGTATATCCTTGATGTTTAAAGTTCGAAGTCACTTCTTTTTGCAATCTATCTAAAAAAAATTATCTTGTGTTTTCACACTTTTTTGGTTCTTTTTTTGTAGTTTTTTGTTTCTCTGTATCTTTTATCTTTTTTGAAACTTAATGAAATCCTTAAAAAAAAAGAAATGCAATAGAATAAGCGTAGATAAAATTAAGCTTCCAAGGCTTACTTAAGACTGAAATCTACTCTATATGCAACACAAAGAGTTTTGATGACCCAATGTTATTTGACTCTTCTTTCAGATGCCTCTCTAATTCTGTTTCAAGAAAGGCTTGAAAAAAAGAATATGTTTTATAACTTTACCTGGAATTCAGGAGGATAAAAGTAGACATAGAAGCAATTTACAAAAAAGCATCAGCTCACCCATTATAAAACTGATGCCAAATGTTTCAACTATTCTAGGGCATTGGTGATATGTTAATCCTGCAGGTATTCCTGGTATTCTAAGTAGTAACCCTCCCACAGTGCCAGTTCTGTCAAGGATGGACAGGCTTATGCATTCAGAAAGTAATTAACCATTAATAATAAATCAATACAAATTATTATAGAGTGAGGCTAACAGCATACAGGCTAACAGCCAGCTCTTAATCAAACACATCCTAATAATACTAAACAACTATACAAAACAATATAGCACTGACTTCCAGTGAGGACATGGTGGACTGAACAGCTGTGACTGTGGGCTTCACGGCCAGAACTGATAAACACAGCTTTTTGGGGGGCTCAGGCAGGTTTTTCCTGAAGCCCAGGAGTGTTTTCACGGACAAAGAAAACACTTGGAATTATCCCATTCATCCTCCGGAACGGCGACTTGTAGCCAAAGGATCACACATGGTGTTCGTGCTTGTCCGGTAAGAGCCACCGGGAGGCTGGGACGTCACCATTTCCAAGCCGCGCTGTAGCCTTAAAGAGACACTGAGTCCAGCCACCCCATTTCTAAATCACCCAATTTATATATTTTAAGTTTATGTACCCTAAGAGAGGCTTTTTACAACAAGAAGCAGGCTCTCTTGGCGCTTATCATTATTTTTGGGGTTAAAAAAAATTCTTTTTAAGTTTTGGCTTGTTTCCCATCCAAATATTAAGGAGGATTTGAGAGTAAATAATTGTTTCCCTGTTAGTATTTTTGTACTGGATTTAAAGAAATTACCATTCTCCTACACGTTGAATCAGCCGATTTGAACCTTCAGCTTTCTGTCTTCACTTTCGCCTGAGAACAGTCTGTTATTCACTCTCACTTCATGTAAACAACTTTTGAACGTCCTCATATCTTCGACTTTCGCTGATTAAGCTCCTAGGGGGTGCCATAATCTACTGCGTGAGACATGGAAGAATTCAAGCAGGCTTTCTCTGATTTCCATTGAGACCTTAAGCAAACTTTTTCTGATTCTTACCAAATTTTTATGCAAGGCATTCAGGACATTGTGGAAGATATGAGCTATAAAATGTCTCATCTGTTTGGGGATGTTGTGGATGAAATGGAGGAATTTAACAGCATCAGGAATGTCTCTTCGACTTCAGCTGAGATGCTGGAGGAAGATTGGACAGTGGAGTTGAAGAAATTGAAGGGACAGATTGGGTTGCAAGCCATAAGTGAAATGGATCTTTTGGTGGAATACCTTGGAAAAGAAGGGGTTAATATGTATGGGAGTTCTCCTGAAGAGAAGTTGGAGTTTCTGAGGGGGGCAGTTGGGCTGTTGGATTTCTTTAAGAAAAAAGTTCTGTGCGTAATGTCGAGATATGTAAATGCTTTGGTTTATTTTGAGGTGGGATAAGGGTTTAAGTATGTTCATCTAGATTGCTTTAACGGTTTGGTTGACTTCATTTACTTTTAACAATTTGAATTAAGATTATAACATTTGGTTTTGGGTTTGACATGATTAAGATTGTTAAATTGCTGTATTACTAAGTATAATGGTAGACAATTTATATGTTTTTTAGTTTGATTTTTATTATAGTAGATAGGAATGTTTAGAATAGTAGTAGGAAGGAAATAATCAAATAAATGTTATCTTTGGGGTGGAAGTTGATTAGGATGTATATATATATGTGTGTGTGTGTGTGTGTGTATACACACACACACACACACATACATACATACATATATTTAATATAAGGGGAAGGAGCAACTGTATTTAGTGATTTTTATAATATGCTAATGGTATGATTTATAGAAATAATGTGACTTTGGTTTAATATAGAGCAGGGGTGGGCAACATCAGGCCCATGGGCCATATAAAGCCCACAGGGCTCCCGCCTAAGGCCCATGGGGCTCCCGCCCACAAACCCCACCCCTTCCACGCAATTGGCTCCCGCCCGCAAACCCTGCCCCCCAGTGCTTGTGATTGGCTCCCACCCGCAAACTCCAGCCCCCGGTCTGCAGAAATCCCAGAAACCCTGCCCCCCACCCACCCAAGTCTCTGGTTATAAATATCCAAATGGCCCTTGGCAGAAAAAAGGTTCCCCACCCCTGATATAGAAGAAGGGATTGATTATGGAAATTGTTGTATATTCTTGCTGTTAAAAGTCAGAAGTCATCTTTTTCTGTAATTTCCAAAAAAAAAAATCTGTGTTTTCACATCTTTTTAGTTTTTTTCTTTTTTCTAGTTTTTTTCTTTTTCCGTAGCTTTTATCTTTGTTTGAAATTTAATAAAATTCTTATTAAAAAACAATACAGCACTAATGTATTAGGTAGACTGAAAGCAGAGTGGAAAGGCCAAACAGGAAACAAAATTGAGAAAAAGAGAGACCAATAGGGAAATCAAGAAGTGATACCATCAGTAGGGAATTCATGGAATACAAGGAAGATGGAGAGCAAGTTCAAAGAAAGGTGGGGAAAGTAGCGATTTCAAAAGGTGATTTGTTTTAGCATAACATCCAGCTAGACATGAAGAAACCAGAAAAATAAAAATAGAGTCTAAAAACACTGCAAGGCTTTTTCCCAAGGCAAAAGAAGGAGAAGTTCAGAGGAAGGCTGAAACTAGAAGGCTGCTTGCTAAGCAAAAGAAGGAGAGGTTTAAATATGTACCTTAAAGCTTCCCATCACAGGAAAGAAAATAAGAAGTTCAAAGAGACAGCATTCACAAACACACACTTTGCATAGTCACAGCTAACTTGGGCATAGGGAAGGAGGGAGGGGATTTCTGGACCAAGGTGGGAGAAGAAGCAGAGAAAGAAAGAATTGTCTTTCATGGAGGTGCTAGGCTGCACTAGTTAATACAACTGATGTATGAAGTTATCCAAGAAAATAGAGGATCCCAAGCCAAAAAAAGAGATGTCTCTATGTGTTTATGTGTTCGGATATAGTGCTCCACTGAAGAACAGGAGTCCTTCAACGAGTATGACTTTTTCTGTTCTTTTCCTCACTTTTTATAAGGGATATTTGCCCTGAGCCAGAAGTATTGCTAATCTAGCTGGGTCTACTCGAGAAAAATGGGGGACAAAGGAAGGAGGAAAGGATTAACAAAAGAGGATACCGAAGAGACAAAAGGGGGAAGGAAGGTTGAACTTGATTAAGTTAGCAGGTCAGGCGGCTTAGTATTTGGATGGGAGACAACCAAGAAACACCAGGGATGCAAGCTAGACTTGAAATTTGAAAAACCATCCTGGAAGACGGCAATGACAAACCATTTCTATACTTTGGCCAAAAATGTGTACAAGAAGTCACCAAGAGCTAAACTTACTTCAAAAGAGGCTTATTTTACATACTGCCATGAAGATTGCAACCTGCTTTTGCTTTATAGGACAGCTGCATTTCTAATGTAAATTATACTTTTGACAGTGCTCAGAACATCTGGAACACTTTTCACTTTGTAAGGATTGTTTATTTCAGTATGATTTAACTGTAGTGAAACTGTGAGGGCAAACATATTTGAGGAAATCAGAAAGACTAGTCAACAATCTGTGGTATATATTCCTCATAGCCTTACACTCCAGGTTTTATATAACATGAAACATAAATTCCATTTATTTTGTTGACACTGCAAAATTCATTAAATTGGGGTTTTATTGCAAATGACACCATGTACATCAATTATGTGTTTATGCAAATGAGGTAAATGGATGCCAATTGCATACATTTGGATTTAACAGACATTTTTTAAAAATTAAAAAATAAAATTAGGACTTGCATCTTGATCTATTCAAGTTTTTCTCCTTTTCCTCCCCCTATGCTACCAATGTGGGTATTAACACCAATAATAAGTATCTTTTAAGTACAGTAAAACCTCAATTTAATGGATCATTTGGGTGGAAGGGGTGGTCCGTTAAATCCAAATGTCTATTAAATCCAAATTTATTCAGCTTGCATAAATTTGCACTTTATGTGTAAACACAAATTGGTGTGAATGGCAACAATCGTAGCAAAACCTCTATTTAAATGTCTGGGGTCACCCAATGGATAGGAATAGCTTTGGAAAAAGACAGCATGTATTATTCTCCTGTGTTTAGGATTAGCTGTACTAGAACATACAGCTGTACTAAAATCTTGTTGTTCCATAATTTTAAATAACTGGATAATTGTTATATTGGCTCAATGTATCTACTTATTTTAAAGGCTGACCTGTTTGCCTGGTTGTTGAACATTTAAATTATGCTGCAATCATCTTTTCATTTCTCTTGAAGTTCCCTTGAAAACTTCTGTTTTAATAACATCATAAGCTAAGACATAATAAACCTATAGCATAAACCTATAGATACATAAAAGATGTGCAGAGATTGCAGTCTAACTCTCAGTCCTAGCAACAACACCAAAAATTTGCAATTCAGTTGTCTGTTACACTACATGGAGGAGATCACAAAAGTCTTTTTAAAGCTTTTATTTGAACTGAGCGAGTGGCAGCCTTACATTGCTCTGTGGATTACAGTGTTTATCTATATGGGTATATAAACATACATTGTTAGAGGAAAATCAATACATTTCTGTCATGTCTAGCAACTGTGCACAGCAGAACTGTAGCTTGTATTAACTGAATATATGCCATTGTAAAAAAGAGAATAATTTTAAAAAGTGATGACACTGTCATTTAAAGTTTCCCAATACGGAGTTACTTTCAATTTCAGATAACCTACTTTACCTGGTGGCAGCTTTCCCCTTATCCCCCATCTGCTGTATCTTTTAAAAGAGAAATTCCATGGAGTGACCCTGCAAGCTGCCCTGATAGTTCACTAAACATAAAATAATCTTGAATGATAAATGATGTATGACAGAATTAAAAAAAACACATCCTGTGAATACATCCTGTCACCTGAGAAGGTATTCTTCATGCAGACAATCATGTACAGTAACTTGAATCCTTAAAAGCACACAATTTGCCATAAATTTTCCAGATAAAGTTGTTTGGATTCACTCCAAGTTGGACTCTAGCTGTATAGGTCCTATAAAGGTGCATGAGATAATCTGGAAATATATTTTTTTTCCTTGTGGGAGGGAATTATGCTAACTGCTTTGAAAGAGGTGATTATCTGTCTTTTTCTCAAGAGGCCATTAGTGGACCCAACAAAATTGGACATTTTTCATAAAAGGTGTTTGGCTCACAGCTCCAGAAGGCCCAGGAGGAAGCAGATTATCTTGATCATTTTCAGTTGGGATTCAGACCTTGTTATAACATTGAGATGACATTGATCTTATTTGTGCATGACCTCTGGTGGGTTCAAGATTTATTTATTTTTTAAATTTATTTATCTAATAAATTTATATGGCTGCCCAACTCATACACAGTGACTCCAGGTGGCTTACAAAATTAAAACCCATAATATAAAAACCCCATCATCCCCCCACCCACCCACCCCATGGCAGCGGCTACAAACACAATCAGATCAGCTACTTGATTGGCTCTGTCTCAACCTGGGGTCCCCAGGACTGCTGTCAGAACCACTTCTTCAGGGCTTTTTGAAAAAGTATCAAAGTGAGGGCCAATCTAATATCTGGGGGAAATATGTTCTATAAGGAGGGAGCCACCATGGAGAAGGCCCTTTTTCATGGTCCCACTAGATGAACTTCCCTCATTGAAGGGACCTGTAACATACCCTGCCTCCCCACTCAGATGGAGGTAGTGCATCCATCCTAGCCCTCCTTGATCTCTCAGCTGCTTTTGATGCTATTTATCATGGCATCCTTTTGGATTGGCTCAGGAGATTGGGAGTGGGAGGCACAGAGTTACAGTGGTTCTCCTCCTTTCTCCAGGGCTGTTTCCAGATGGTGAGGATAGTGGGGGAGAGATTGAGCCCAAGGGTCATGCTTTGTGGAATTCATCCAGGCTCTACACTCTTCCTACTCTTATTTCACATTAACATGAAGCTACTGGGGGAGGTAATCTGTTGACAGACGATAAGGTATTATCAATATGCTAATGATACCCAACTATACATCTCTGTCCCAAGCCAAACAAATGATGCTATTGAAGTTATTTCCTTGTGGCTGGAGGCTATGATGGTCTGGATGGGGAAGAATGGTCTTCAGCTCAACCCTAGCAAGACTGAGAAGCTATAAGGTTAAGGCTCCCTGGCTCCAAAGACTTTCTGTCTTTGTTTTGGGGAGTTTATTTTTGCAAATTGTATTGCTGTTCTTGATTTTAATCCTCTGTTCACCACCTAGAATCACTGCTATGAAATGAGCAGATATATAAATTGTTTAAATAAGTTGTGCAGGGTAGAATGTATGATGGAATGATTCATTCTCTGACGGATAAGGCAATACAGATAGTAATGTGGTAGGTAATCAGCTATTCTTCCCATTTGTCCAATCTTTGCTTTAAATAATAATAAGGCCCACATAGAGCACCAATGTGTATGTGCATCTTGTGATTTTAATGGAAGGATTTTATGTCTAATGTATAATTCCATCTCAAGAATGTACAGAAAATAAGATCCTCTTCATTCGCTTGACTAAACCCAAGTACAGCATCACTTAATGTATATCAGAATTTCCTCTTTTTCAATTTCATGATTTAAACTTAGTAGCTCTTTGAATATTCTTCCTGGGTGGAGGGGGTTAGAAGAGGCGGTGGTGTATGCCAGCAGGTATATTAGTATTATTTATTTATTAAATTTATATGCCACCTGACTCCCAGCTACTCTGTGTGGTTATTGTTTTACCTTGTAGTGACAGATAGATAAACAGGTATGTATGTATGGGGAAAGAGGGAACTGAAACAGAGAGCAGAACAATGATGATAATAATGTTAAAAGTAATAATTCATAAAGTACTTTTGGTAATAATACATATGCCTGCAGTATTTATCACACTAGCAGTATAATAAAAATCCCTTGCTCCAGTAGAACCTCTTGATAAATTACTCTTCAGCAGTTTCAAAGTGCACTCTCCTTTTTAAGTGCTGTTGCTTAAGAATAGCCATCTTGTGGTCAATGACAATGTGGGAGATTGAAATAGTCTCCCAAACTTTGTTGAACAGTACCATTTCAAGGGTCCAATCTCTATCCATTGGCTACTGGCCCATTTGTCCTATGTAGAATACAAATTGCTCCTGGGAAAGGGGTTCCTGATTTCTTGTAAGAGAGATCTTTAGATCTATCTTCTCAGAATGTTGATGGTTTCTTCTATGATCCTGAGGAGGAAGTTCAGAGGGTATGAGCTGAATCACTAGGCATAAATGACTTACCGCTGATCATTGAAGAAGCTCAAAGCACTCGCTGTATTCCTTAAAACCCTCCTTAATACTCCTAAAATTGGCCAATTTTTATGCTTTAAAAATATATTTTATGTGTCAAAATGGGTTGTCTGAGTTGATATGAATATATACTTTATATTCATGGCATTTCTATTAGGGTTACTTTTTGCCAATAGGCAGTAACTAAAATGTGAGTACTCACTCTTTGAAAACTTTATAGATTAACCTGCTGTCCATCCAGATGTTTACAGTTGTTTCCTCTTGTTGCAGTAAATGATCAGCAGAGAGCTACATATGGTATCACTTACCATAAGAGAGCTATATATGATATGAGCATCAGAGTTCAAGTATGCTTTGTGGATACCACATTGTATGCCCTGCTATTATTGTAGGGATGAGTAAACATAACATATTCTAAAAAAGAAAAAAAAACCTGCAATGCCAGTTCTACATATTTTCATATCTAAAATGAAAATATTCTACCACTCCAATATTTAAAAGCAGATGGAGGAATAAGGCAATATTTTTGTTGTTGTTGTTGTTCAGTCGTTTAGTCGTGTCCGACTCTTCGTGACCTCATGGACCATAGCACACCAGGCCTTCCTGTCCTCCACTGTCTCCCGGAGTTTACTCAAATTCATGTTCATTACATCGGTGATGCTATCTAACCATCTCATCCTCTGCCGTCCCCTTCTCCTTTTGCCTTCAGTCTTTCCCAGCATCAGGGTCTTTTCCAGTGAGTCCTCTCTTCACATTAGGTGGCCAAAGTATTTGAGCTTCAGCTTCAGTATCTGTCCTTCCGATGAGCAGTCAGGGTTTATTTCCTTTAGGATTGACTGATTTGACCTCCTTGCAGTCCAAGGGACTCTTAAGAGTCTTCTCCAGCACCACAGTTCGAAAGCATCAATTCTTTGGCGCTCAGCCTTCCTTATGGTCCAACTCTCACAGCCATACATTACTACTGGGAAAACCATAGCTTTAACTATACAGACCTTTGTTGGCAAGGTGATGTAAGGCAATACACCTGTATCTAAACTTTGCTATCAAAGGCTTCTGCTGTATTTTGCTTTATATTTAGGCCTTCCTTTTCCTGAGCTGCTTGATACATGTAGGGAGAAACTACAGAGGAGAAGTAAAACACGTATTATTCACGAAGAGCAGCTCTTTCATTTTAAAAAATTGGATACCAAGTGTTGGGAAAGTTATCTGAGACTATAGAAAAATACCAGCTTGAGTAGAGACAGCTGATTAGATGGACAATATAATACCAGGAACTTATACTTTTTATCTCTGCTATAAGTCTTTTGACTTTCTATGTATATAATTTACTGCCATACATCTATTGCCATCATTTGAAATTATTTTTATCTCCCCATGCTGAAGCTGCCAACTTTTCAACTGCCTTTGTAGCTGTACCTTGAAAATCCACTTCAGATATAGATGTAGATATTCACAGCAGTTTCCATCTACTGATTCCTGAACTGCTGTGAAGGGCTCCAGAAGTGTCTGGGATAAATAATATTCCATTGTGGCTAATACCTGTCACATTTCTACTTCTTATACTGACATTAGCTTCTTCCCTTAAAAAGAAAAAAAAGTGAATGTAGCAACACGTGAGCAGTCTCCAGAACAAATCTCAGTGACAAAAGAACAAGAATTTTCCCCCCACTATAATTTTATTTAGCACAAATTTATGCTATCCTTTGTCAAATTAAAGCTAATTCTTAGCCTTAATCCCTGAATTATGTCCCATTGAAAACCCAACGAGGAGGAGGAGGAGGAGGAAAAAAGTCATTATTCCTGATGGTTGAGCACTTGCGCAGCTGGACTACCAAGATGAATTTGAGGGACGACAGGAAAAAGAGAAAGGGCGGGGCGGGGGGTGTAACTGGCTATGAAAATGTACAACATTTGGGCATGCTGAGGATTGATTTCCTGATATATCATTATTATTTATTCATCACATTTATATCACCGCCCATCTCCCCCACAAGGAGGGTCCCTGGGCGGTTAGAGGGGTGATATGTACACAAGAGCACAATTACTTGCCTTCTCTGTTGACTTCCATTGTTTTCAGGCTGAGACTCTAAGCCTAGCTACTCAGAAGTAAGTCCCATTAAGATCTCTTGGTAACTGGTAAAGATTGAGGTATTACATTTAGAAAAAAAGTAAGTTTGTGCATGTGTGCCTGGGAAGAAGCAGACCCAAGTAGGGCTACCATATCTGAACTGCCAAAATCTGGACTGTACAGGGTTCTGTTTTGCAGTATCTCTTTTTCTGTCATCTAATGGTCATCTGGATTTTGGCAGCCCAGATTTGTTAGACTTAATCAAACACAGAGGCACTGATGTCTGAATAACTCACCAAGGATTAGACTGATTTTTTTTAATTGTCTTGAAGTTGACTAGAGGTCTTACTTGTTTTCCCTATGGTGTTTATTTTGGCTCTTCTTTCTTTTTCATTTTTAAAAAAGAGTCTACTGAGAAAATTACACAATAAAAATAACAGTATATTTCACCACACTGATGGACTCTGACTGGCAACTTGGTCTGCCGCAACCTCCTCCTAGAAAATTAACTCAACTGCTCTTGTAGATGCAATAACTGAAATGTGGCTGATGAAATAAATGCCTCTGGGACATGTGGCTTTTGGCACAAGCAGGGACAGTGTTAGGCTCCACAGCTACCAGCACACAAGCCAAATTGCCCTCAGCATAACAGTGGGCCTGGGTGTCTGCATGTTCTAATGTTCTCCCTTTCCTTCTTTCTTATGTGTTTATTTCTCTGTGTACTCATTCATAGCTGCCTAGGACAGAAGATGCAATGCAACTGTGGCATTCTCTGAAAAGTGAAAACCAAAACTTGTTTGCTTCCTTTTTAAACACCAAGCATCTGGCAAGGGAACCCAGCTGTATGGCAGCTTTTAAATTATCATACTTCCCCATTCAGATGTTATGCTTGATGTATATTGGTATCAGGCCACAGGTGCTGGTCCCACACTCAACTCTATATTGACCAGGTAGGAATTTCTATTCTGATTGACCGATCCAATGAACGTATTTATATCTCCCTTTTTTTTCTCTGGAAATTTGAGGCAATATATATAAAGGTCTACCTTAATTTCTTCCTTCACCAACAATCATGTCTGGTAAATTGGACTGAGAAAGATAAATAGACCCAATCATCTAGTGAGCTCCGGGTTGAGTGGAGACTTGAAAATGAGTCTCCCCAGTCAAAGACCAACCTATTATCTATTTCATTGCACTGAATGAGTAGAAATTTGTGAAATCAGGGTGCCTCAGTGCCTTAAGGTTTCTGATCATATCAAGCTTTCCATTTGTGTTCAGGTGAATTGATTAATGGACCCTTCCCTCTCAAAATCAGAATGTTGGGGACCGAGACAGTTGGAGCATGCCAAGAAATTAAGTATGGAGTTAAGGCAGTGCTTTCCAAACTGCTGCCATTGGCGACACACCAATGGCGGCAGCGGCGGCGCACGTGGCGGCGGGGGCGTGCACGGCAGCGGTGTGGGGGGGCGCGTGGTGGCGGCGCAGGGGCGCACGGTGGCGGCACGGGGGCATGGCGGCGGTGGCCACCGTGCACACCCCCGCCGCCGCGCGCGCCCCCATGCCGCCGCCGTGCATGCCCCCGCCGCCACTTCCGGGTTGTGTTGTGACACACTAAACTGTGTGTTGTGACACACTAAAGTATCGCAACACACAGTTTGGAAAGCTATGAGTTAAGGTATGATTTCCTATGCCCAGTGTAGTCATATTTGTTTTATGAAAACAAAGTTATTGTTTCTTGCACTGTTTGGCTTTATTTATTTATTTTTGTTTGTAAGCTGCTAATAGGTAAAACAAGGAAACTGTTCATTAAACACAGGGCTACCATATCTGGGCTGCAAAAATTCAGACACCACTACATGGTGGCAAAGAGACAGAGAAAACTCTTAACTCTTTGGTGCCATCTAGCAATCATCAGGATTGTTACAGTCCAAATATGATAGTCCTAATTAAATCGTCCTAATTAAATAAAGGGTTAAGATGCCAGGCTTGTCAATCAGAAGGTCGAAAGTTTGGAGGTTCGAGACCCTACCCCACGTGACGGAGTGAGCTCCCGCACTCGCCCCAGCTCTTGCCAACCTAGCAATTTGAAAGCATGCAAATGCAAGTAGATAAATAGTACCACTTTGGTGGGTAGGTAACAGCGTTTCACACGTGTCATGCTGGCCACATGACAACGGAAGCGTCTTCAGACAATGCTGGCTCTTCGGCTAACAAACGGAGATGAGCACAGGACCCTAGAGTCGGACACGACTGTGTGGGGGAACCTTTACTTAATTAAATTGCACAATGGTTTTCTTTTGAATTTGTGTCAAAATGTATACTGTGATTAAATGATGTTTGTAGACTATATCCATGATAGTTAGGTACTGTTCAGGTTTGGCAGAGCAGAGCAGCGTAGCTAGGTAGGATGGATAGGTGTATCAGACTACCTACAGTAATGCTTCACTCCATATAATGTTTTTAAAGAATTTCTTAATATGATCACATGACAAAGTCAGCCTCTGTTTAAAGACAGCTTGTTTTAAAAATAAAATATGAACAGTGCTATTTCCCAGCAGATAGTAATGATTCTTCCTTCAAAAATACAGTAGGAGTAGACTTAAAATATTTTCTTATTTAAGTTATCCTTTGACTCTGGATGGATTGTTCACAATCATAATTACCCTCTGATTATTTTACATGATCATAAGAAAAGCAGCCATTGTTATAACCAGTGAATAGCTGAATATTTCAAATTTTTATGAGAGGTACACTCTACCC
Organism: Charina bottae; assembly: GCA_023362775.1. NCBI lineage: Eukaryota > Metazoa > Chordata > Lepidosauria > Squamata > Charinaidae > Charina > Charina bottae. The sequence goes on along the minus strand of JALMGJ010000004.1, from coordinate 92,779,720 downwards.
CCAGGATTTAGCTATGCTGTTTATTTATGTTTTATTGTGGAGTCCTTGGTGCTCTCTGAGCCTTGTTGTTTTCTTGCAGACATTTCATTGCCAGACTAGGCAACATCTTCAGTGCAAAAGGGGAGTGGGACTTGCTCTCTGTTTATATACCATGGCTTGTCCTGCTTGTGTTGGTGGGGGTGTTGTTCTCTCCTTGGTAGTTCCTTGATTAGGCTGTTGTTTTCTGCTTGGTTGATTAAGATATATTGTGCTGCTTGATTGTTCCTCTGGTGCTAATCCTGGTGTTAATCTTTGCATATCTGGGTGTTGATTGCTGGAAAGGAGGTCTTCTGGTCTTCTGGCTTTTCTATTGTCTCTTATGAATGGTATGTAAATGTTGTTTACCTCTATGTGTCTGTTGATGGCTGCTTTGTCTGAGTGCCAAGCTTCCAGGAATCCTCTAGCATTTTTGGATTTGGCTTGGTTTAAGATGCTCACAGTTTCCCAGTTGAAAGTATCGTTGAGTCTGTCCATGTGTTGTGAGATTAAGGAGTTTTCATCATGTCTTCTGACTGCTAGTTGGTGTTCATGGATGCATTCTGCTAGTCTTCTGCCAGTCTGTCCTACATAGTGGCTGCTACAGTCCTTACACTGTATGTTGTAGATAACTCCTGTTTTTTCTTCTTGGACTACTGGGTCTTTTGGTTTACTTACGATGTTCTGAAGGGTTTTGGTTGGTTTGTGTGCTATTGTGATGCCATGTGGTTGTAACAGTCTATTAGTAGTTTCTGAGATGTTTCTGATGTATGGCAGTGTAATCCTTTTCATAGCTTCTGTTGGTTTTGCTGTGGTGGGTTGAGTGGTCAGGCACTTTTTGATAAAGTTGCGTGGGTATCCACTTTGCTGGAAGATGCTATATAAGTGGTCTGTTTCCTTTTTCTGGTGTTCTGGGTTGCTGCAGTGCGTTTGTGCTTATCTGAATAGTGCTCTTACACAGCTCCTCTTGTGGGAGTTTGGGTTATTGCTTTGGTAGTGGAGCACTTGATTAGTGTCAGTAGATAGACGTGTTTCTAGAATGCCATCTTTTCCTCTACTGATGAATTTATGTTTTATTCGAGTGGTTTTAAAACTTAGCAACCAGCAACAAAGCATGCCTGTTTGTTTGCAATAAGGCATGAGTGTCAGCTCCACCATGTAGACCAGACCACAAATCAACTCCACAGGAAGTTTAAGGCTACTTTATTGAGAGTGGCCATAACAATAAAATTTTGCAAGTCTGATTGTGCTGCACCCCCACCTTTCCTATACCATGTGAATTAGGGAGGGGTCTGTCTGAATTTCAACTCAGAGTTCTCACTCAAGGCACAAATGACCAGCTCAAATTATCCTACTTTGAACACATTATGTGATGACTCAGCTCTTTGGAAAAGGCTGTAATGCTGGGAAAGGTGGAAGGAAAGATAAGAGGATAACCAGCAGCAAGGTAGATGGAGTCATTTACAGTGGCAAAGAGGGCACCATTGGGTGACTTGAAAGACCAGGTTAGGGATAGATCATCATGGAGAAAATCTATCTATGTGGTCGCTAGGAGTCAAAAATGACTTGATGGCACATATATTCTTTGTAGAGATGGTAACATATCTGACCCATCTCTGGAGTAAGTGAGAATTTGCTTCTTCTGAAATCATTATTGTTGGGGCTACAGAAGAACTGGACATTTAAATATCTACTCTAAAGGACCTATCACTATTAAAATACACACTGCTAGAGGAAAAATGGCAAATGAATTCTTGCTTTCTAGAACTCCCAAATAACATGTTGTATGTACTACAGTAACTAGCTGCCTATCTCAACAGCTCCTAGGCCTTATTTCTGATTCCCCCCAAATTAATGTACAGCAATTTGGGGGGGAAGGAGGAACCCTACTTTATTTCCACAATTAATTTTCAATGGCCGAGTTAGTTTTTTTACATGGCAATAATGTTGGAATATTTTACCTAAATTGCTTGTTAACAATCACATTGAATTTTTGACAAAATAAACTCCAGGTTATTCTTTCAAACTACCCACAGATTGTGGGAAAGAAATTATGTAAAAGGAGTTGGGACTCTGTCCAAATGGCTGCCTCTCAGCAGGAACTTCCAAAGACTGAACAGAACAGAAACCAAATTTGCTACAGGGGGAGAAGCTGGCCAAGAAAAATTCAGGTTTGAAAATTGGCTGAATCCAGCTGGATGCTATAGAAAAAAAATCAAGAAAATTTTCCCTTAGTGCATCCCTATGGAGAATGGCAGCTGAACAATTGCTCAGGATGCTGGTAGCTCCTCCATGTTCACCAGGACACAGAGTGAGGAGCACACGCAGCTCGCTTCTCAGTGTGCACAAACACTCAAAGGTACAGATGCAACATGAGGAGGAGAAGAAACACAGAGAAAGATGTACCATGTTACTTCGTAACAGAACAAAGCAGACCCCTTCCATGGCCTCCGGTAGTAAAGCGTTCTGCATGCTTTCCTTATCTTGATTCACTTCCAAATTGCAGCAGAAACTGTTAGTATCCTTGTCTGGTAACTTTTGTTAATTGTGATAAATCAACGCCCTTATTTCTTATGAAGCAAGAAATATGCCAATCATTGTATCGATAATGCATTTTTCTCTTATTCACTCTTTACGTACTCTATTGTACTAGATTTAGGTGTTGTTAAAACAGTCACCAGATTTCAGCAAACAGTTTGCATATATAATATGCAGCTATGCTCTTTAGGGAACTTGCAAATTGGATAGCTAAACTGACATTAGTTCTGCCAAGTCCCAACCACAGCGATTTCTAGTTCCCACATCACTAAAAAGGATAAAGATTGGAGCCTGTACCAGATTTTGCAAGAACTTTAATTAGGCTATTTCTGACTCCCAAAGTATCAATGCTGCTATGCATACAGTTCCCTTCTGATTTAATGTGTCCATATCAGCTTGTTGCATGAAGGAGGAAGAGAATCGTTCTGCCAATCAACAGATTAAGACTGCTGCTATTGTTTTTAAATGAATGTAGCATTAGAGAACTAAGTTCCATTCTGCCTGGAATTCTATCCTTTTGATTTGAAGATCTTCTCTTTAGTTTTGATACGAGGTGGCAGTACTTGCTTGGGAATTAAAAGTTGTCATATGGCCAAAGAAACAAAGTCCAAGCCAATGAGGAATCTAGAATTTACTTTCTGAATTGATTTGTAGAACTTAATAATAGATTTTAATAAACTTTAAAGGATTTCACAACTTCAGTTCTGTAAATGACCTAACAAGCTTTTGCTTGCATCTATTTATACTTTCTGTGTCATACAGAATAGTGTGGGGTTTTTTTTGTTTTTGTTTTATATATTACAATATGACCATTTGAACTAAGACCAGCGGTAGAAAAATGCTCCCAAAGGTTTCAGATATTTCTGGGCAAAGGTTTAGCTATCTATTCTTTAAATTTGGAGGCAAAATCCTGGTACAGAAAGCAGATTCTGGGCCATAGCCCTATAAAAATGTTATAATGATAGTCATATAAACCACAGGAGGGTATATGAGGCCTGAAACCTGAAAATATCACTATGATGGGTACTCCAAAAAAAAAAAAAAAAAAAAGCAAAAGCTGTTCTCGGTGATATTATGTTGGATTCATGTATCACATTATGCCACAGCGTGGCTTGTTTGTAAATCAGCAATTAGGACTTAACATGATGTATGAATACAGCCATTGTGGTTTAGTCAGCAAATCATGTGCAACGTGATGTGTAACTTTAAGTCTCATGGTAAAGATTTTCCATCAGAAGTATTATAATCTTAGAAATTATCCAGGGCACATTTGTTGGAGGAATTCCAAGGAATTTGAGGGATGGAAAGAGGAAGCCGTCAGTTGAAAAATGGAAGAGGAAAGCCTTCTGGGAATCTGGGCACTCTTCCATATCCTTTTAGCTGCCTGAATGCAATTTAGCCAGAATATTGTGGTATTGTGATGTCATTGGCAAATTTCATGGATCATCACTGCACCTCAGTATCAGGGACAAGTCACAAACATGAGTATTCCTCAATTCCTCAGAAGTAATCATGGCATCTGATGTTTCCAAATTTGTATATTTTACAATGTGGTGCACACAATTTATAGCCTCTGTGCAACACACAGAGCCCTTCTAAATTCAATGGGCATTTTTTAATCTGACAAAAAAGTAACATTATTAAACAGATGACTGTTAATAGTATTTAATAATTTAATTTTAAATTAAATTTAATCATCTTTTCCTAGAATTTTTCATTCTGGCCCTGCCCACTTATGCTTCCCATCATGCCAACTAAAGATCAAGTACAGATTGAAGAATTAAACATTTTCAGGTGTAGATAATACCTAGCCAGAGTTTTTCTGGTTTTAATTATAAAATTGCATTAGGGCTTGACAAAAATTCCATTACAGAATGTTCCAACTCCAAAATAGGCTGTTCTGAATGTTCTAGAACTTTCTGATCACAAAATGAGCCACCCCAAATATTCTGGAAGCTCAATAGCTCATTCTGAGGTCAGGCCACTTCTAGACCGTTCAGAACAGGGCTGTTCTGATGTTAATGGCACATTGTAGGATTTGAACATTCTAGGAAGGAACCTTTAGCACATCCATGCCACCTGGCAGGAGTCTTTTATGGAGTATGTTGAAATACAAGCATCATATATTCTATGCAACAGTTCTTATAATAAGCTTGCTTCCATTGTAGATACAGAAATTTGCCCATATAGAATCAATGAACAATACAAGGTGAAGTTTCCTTGCCATGTTGTTTAATTATAGTTCTAAAAATATTGCATACCACCTAGCTACATTAAACAATGTTTAGGAATAATATACACAACCCCAAATATGCTTATACAAAAAGGGTTTTTTAAATTCAGTGTGAAAAGTACAGACAATTTACAGTTGTCCATTCTTAAGTGCTGACTTATCTGGAAATTTTCCTGATTTCAGTTCAAATCTGTATTCTAGGATTTCAGTCTATAGAGCCCCCCCCCCCCTCATTTTCTAATTATTCCAAATCCTAGATGCACTCTTTTCTCCCCCCCATTTGTCTGGATAATCTGAGCTGGATTATCACTTTACCCAGCATTATTTGGCCTTGCCGAATATTTCATTATCACAGTGTGACAAAAATGTTTCCTAATGTTACTATTTATATAGTTTTGAGTCCCTTGCTTCAGACACGAGCATAATCTGAAATGAATGATTTAACTATAATGTTGCTTCTATTTCTCACATTGATCCCCCAGGAAAATAAATTGCATAATTTTTTTTTAGGGTAGATTGGGGCCATGGTTAAATGTGTATTTTTAAAGAGGATAGCACAATAATGAAAGAAACACCCTTCTGTGTGCCATTTTGCTATCTTACTGTTCTCAAAATGTACAAAGCCTCAATAGCAATACAAAATCATGTGTCATCACAGATACACTGATAATTTCATGTATAAAACTAAGAGACAAAAGGACTCTGGTTTTTTATATATCCTGAAAATTACAAATTTGACATGAGCAGCAAACAACTATATTGAAGGAATTAGACTGGCTGTGTTCATAAAATGTGCTTAACCAAGTCACTTACAAATCTACCAGCTTCATTTGCACAATAGCATTGCATGGATCATTTATATAAGTGCAAGGCTTAAGGCATTCATTTTGTCCATTAACCCTTCTAACCTTCCCAAAACATTGCCTCAACAACTATAACCCTGCTACCCCTGGAGGCAATTTTTAAAAAAATAAATGGTATGGTCCTCCAGCTGCAGGAAAGTAGTACACACCTTATTTAAGCCACTTTGTCCACAGGCACAGCTGTACACATTTTAAAATAAAAGTATGAGAGATTGCTCATAGATAGATCATCTGCCAGCATTGCACCATATAAATACTGTAACTTTAAAAAAAATGGAAGGTTGCCCTGCAACAAGGAAAGTTGGTAAATCCCCGCTGTTGAAGATTAAAGCAATGGAGGACAGACTGAAGGATGGAGAGATTGACAGTGTGTGTGAGTGAGAGAGAAAGAGAATGAGAAAGAGGGTCTCTGAGTTTGATATCCAGAACACTGCATACCATTTCCTGTTCCAGATGAATCATTTATAGAGACCAACAAGCCACCTCAGAATAGACAGAGCAGCAATTCTGTGGGGGGGAAATGGTATGCTTAGTGGAATATTGGAGTATTTTATGACTAGACTATGGAGTTTTGCTCACAGCTGTTAACAATACATAAAATAGGCCTGCATCAATACAGGAAAATAGTTTTCAACTATAGTTGTTGCTAAATAAAGTCCAGAAGGTTTTATCAGGAGGGGGTTTACCACAGATAAAACATTTGGGTAGAACTTGAAGGATCTGCTTCATTGATCAATTTACTTTATGTATCTAAGCCACTGTTTTTCATTCCCCAAAATAATAGAGGGTATTACACCTGCTTTGCTAATTGCACTCATCATTTTTCTCTCTCCTAGAGTAGGTCATATACAATGGCCACCTAACCATCTCTAACCTAAAGAGGAGAGACAGATTTCCTTTAAGGGTCATTTCCTCCACCATGAGTGAGGCCAGAAAATGTTAATGTGGCTTTAGAACAGAAAATATTAGCATGTTTTTCTTTATTTTTTGCTATTCAGAGAACCTTGGACTACGGACACTAATGGTAGTCCCTGCTGATAGTTACCTTGCCAAAGCCCCGAGGTCCTCGTTTTCAAAAGGAAATTATGAGAAAAGTGCAGGCATAAATAAAATGAATACACATGGTTATTTGCATGCCAGCTCTGCATATTCAAGACATACTGTGTGGTATGGTAAACATATCATGAAGGCTTGAGATGGTATTTCTAACAGACCCTGGAACATGGAGGAGAGAGCAGGACCGTTACAGAAAAGATTCCTTAGTCAAGGAGAGGGGGAAACATGAGAAAGCGATTCAGAGTAACTCTATCTCAGTTATACTAGGGATAAGTTGATCTGGAGAACTGCTTTGGCAGGCTTTCAAGAGTCTGTTACATTACCCTACTAAGAATAAAGATTGTTCTGAAAATCCAAGTGGTTCCTGTTTCCTGAGTTTGCCAGCCTTGAAGGGCTTGACAAGACTGCAATTCATTGAATTATCTCGTTTTATAAAAATCATGCAGCTGTGCAAGATATCAGTATATAAAGCTACGTACAAACTACTCTGTCTGGACACAGGTAATTAAATACAAGATGGGAGAGAGAAGCAGAGGCAGAGAGAGATGGAGTAAAGAACTACTGTCTCAAAGGGAGGGAAGAAGGTAAGAAAGATGTCTATCACCACACCCATATCCAACTGCCAGATACCTCTCTGGGATCACCAACCCTCTGGTTCTGGAGTGTCTGGGTTTACCCAGTTGAAAGAGTTTCACCCACACAGGTAAATCCACTGCCACCACCTATTCTTGACTAGGGAAATGCTCTCCTCGCTTGGAATTGGGGTAGAGCAGACCAGGAAATCTTGAGTATTTTTTTAAAGAAAAAAACTAATTAAAGCAACAAAGTAGGGATTTGAGAAAACAGTTTAATTGCCGTAATTTACCTGAGACTGAGATCTGGCTTTGAAAACCAGCTTTCAGTAGTCTGTAAAAAAGGTTTGTACAAAGGATTGCAACAGATATAAAACCACCCCAAATTGAATGTACAGCATTGTTTTTTTTATTGTTTTTTAAAAAAAACCTTTGTACAACTAAATTCCCAACAGCAGAGTCTGTAACAATCTACTATGTCAAAAAGCCACACACCTGTCATGATTATGTTTGCATCATTATATCTGAACCAAGTACGTAAGTCACAGCATATGCATGACAAGGTCCTATGCACATACAGTATCACTTGTCCCCACTGCAGAGTTCCCACTGGTTCCCATTCTTTCATGGTTTTCATGAAATTGCTCATTCAGATACCTGATTCCTTGGGATGGGGTGGGGACAGCAAAAACTTACTCAGAACAATGGAACTTCCTCTCCTCCTGAATCTCACTACGCCTCCCTCATTGGGGAAGACGATGATTGTGTTTTGAGAATATATATCCTGTCCCCTACACAGGAAACCACTAAGAATTAATAGTCCTTTAATTCACTACAGCTACAAATCTATATAGCTACATAATAACATCTTAACAATATGGTGACAAAAATACTGTAAGACCTTAAAAATGATGCATTACTGTAAGAGCTTCATAAAAATGATGCATTAGATATTTTTATTATATATTGTAATAATGTATGACCTTTATTTTTTAAAATAAATTTAATTTCTATACTGCCCTTCAAAACATGTTGATTATAACATTTATCATCTCATTAAAATTAATACGACTCAAGTTGATCATGGTGACTAATCATTTCTTGCATTTCAGCGATGTTGCTCATCCCAGATATAAATTATTTGGAATGCTAACCCATAATGAAGATGGCAGGTTAAATTAAAGTTGCTTTTTGTAATTGAAACGACTCCTCTAAGCTGCCCCCAAAGGGGAGGGGGGAAATGCCTGCATTCTTTAACTCAAAAAAGAATATTAGATTTTAATCCTAAATCTGTTATTTGAAATTACGAATGAATAGCACCTCTTGCCTCTAACTATCCTTCTGGCCACCCCACTCACCCACACCTTGTTTGTTCTCTCTCCCTACAAATATATACTTTTCCTATTTCCCCCCATGCCCCACCCCAATATTACCAGACACTGGCACCTTTTCCTTCTTGTTCTGTTAGCTTTAAAAAGAATGTAGATACATTGCTAAGCTGCTTTCTCACTTGATAGCCTTGGTTCTACAGAAAGCCTCCAGGAGAAAGGTGGTGGGCAGGTGGGCGGAAAGAGGGGGAACGAATGTGTATGGCACTACATTTGTGGACTCTCTGGGCTGTGATGGCCTGGACTTGTGCCTGGTAGCCCAGGCATACTCTTTTGCATTTACCAACACTGAAGCCGTGCACACAAGGGTTTCCAAATTAATGGTTGAAATCTTCTCCTGTTTTGTACATTACCTTTTTCTTCTCTGCCCATGAGTTCAAAATTTTACAAATGCTTACATGGATAAATATATTGGATTAACTGAGTACCACATTAGATATGACTTAAAATTTATCTCCTGTTTAGTTTTAATTAATTAGCAACCAGACAGTAACCCTGAAAGAGTCATTCTGGGAGAACAATATTTAACCTGTTGTCCAATATAAACTGGCCCCATCTCCCAAACAGCTATTAGCTTCACTGTGTATGTGTTTGAGAGGAAGGACATAAATAGCTTCTGTATTTATTCTCCCCTTCTTCTCAGTTTCCTAATTTGGAGATTTAACCATTTAATTATTTATTTCATAATACTTATATTGTGATGTCCCCAATCCATTGACTATTAAATCAGAGCTCCTGACACAAGCCACTTAGGGATATGAAGGAATCTTTATTAAAGCCAGTGATCCATTGCACATTGAAGATTCAAGTGAATCAAGCTCCCGCAACCAACAGTTTAATAATCTCCAAGTTTTCCACCCCCCCCCCCATTGGGATTCACTGCTCGATCACCCTTCCCTTCGTCTCTGTTTTTCTCTTTCTAGGTCCGAATCGACTAACGCGGCGATATCGCCCTTTGATCTGTCCTGGGTGCTGAATCGCTCACCTCGATACTTGAATTAACAGAGTTTGCAGTTCTGTGAATACACTAAGTCTCCGCTTACATGTCTGGCGGTTTTACTGCAAAGCACCCCGCAACTGACCCTGTGAGTTTTAACAGACTAGTGGGATGCTTCCTGGCTCCATGGCAGGATGGCATGGATGACATCCTGACATATATAGATGTGGTTGGAAAAAGACCAAAGCATTTAATATCATTCTCACTTGGATAACAAGGAAAATCTATCACCTCCATGTAATATATGCTAAAAATCTGCTCAAGATTTAATCTTGCATATACAGTGGCATATACAATTTGATAGATGTCTAAGAATCTAAGTATCCTCTAAATAATGATAAAAGTTTCCCTCTTTGTTGAGGAGAAAGCTTGATAACAGATAAATAACACTATAGAAATTACAGGAATTTGCACCTTACAAATTCTAGAAAGGCAATCCACATATTGAAGATAATCACTTCTGTACTCAAAATTGTCCTTTGGTGCTTGAATTTAGACCTTCCACACTGTTTAAAATTTCACTTCTTGCCCTAAAAGATACTACTTTGAATCCCAAATCTTCTAAGCAGAGTAAAATGTACATAAATGAATTGTGGCTGCTGAACATGATTTGAGTAGCATGTTCTATTTGAGAGTTAATTTTCTTAACTGATTATAGTTACAAAACCCACCTGCCACAGAGATTTGTTTCCAAGAATTCCTTGCTTGTCAGAAATTTGTAGGTTATCGGGTATAATTTCGTTTAGCCCATAAGTATTTTTAGCTCCAATAAAAATGGCAGAAATATGAGTGTTTATTAAAGAAAGAACCAGATGGCATCAAAATCTCATTCCGATTCTGAATTTTACTACTCTTACTTTACAAAGCTACTCATGTTTGCTTCTTTAGTTATGACAGCCACTAAAGAATAGTGTGTATTATAGTATGTTAAAGCTACAGTGGCCTTCAGCCTAGGGAAAACACCCAACAAATTTGTTAAATGTATGAGTCCACCATACTCTTATTCATACTAATGCTTTGCTTGTATAGGCATGCATTTATAAAACTTATAGTACATGATGGATTTAACATTGTTGTTGTTCAGCCGTTCAGTCGTGTCCGACTCTTCGTGACCTCATGGACCATAGCACGCCAGGCCTTCCTGTCCTCCACTGTCTCTCGGAGTTTACTCAAATTCATGTTCATTACATCGGTGATGCTATCTAACCATCTCATCCTCTGCCGTCCCCTTCTCCTTTTGCCCTAAGTCTTTCCCAGCATCAGGGTCTTTTCCAGTGAGTCCTCTCTTCTCATTAGGTGGCCAAAGTATTTGAGCTTCAGCTTCAGCATCTGTCCTTCCAATGAGCAGTCAGGGTTGATTTCCTTTAGGATTGACTGGTTTGACCTCCTTGCAGTCCAAGGGACTCTCAAGAGTCTTCTCCAGCACCACAGCTCGAAAGCATCAATTCTTCGGCGCTCAGCCTTCCTTATGGTCCAACTCTCACAGCCATACATTGCTACTGGAAAAACCATAGCTTTAACTATACGGACCTTTGTCGGCAAGGTGATGTCTCTGCTTTTTAATATGCTGTCTAGGTTTGCCATAGCTTTCCTTCCAAGGAGCAAGCGTCTTTTAATTTCATGGCTGCAGTCACCATCTGCGGTGATCTTGGAGCCCAAGAAAATAAAATCTGTCACTGCTTCCATTTCTTCCCCTTCTATTTGCCAGGAAGTGATGGGACCAGATGCCATGATCTGGGTTTTTTTAATGTTGAGTTTCAAGCCAGCTTTTGCACTCTCCTCTTTCACCCTCATCAAGATGCTCTTTAGTTCCTCTTCACTTTCTGCCAGGTAAAGGTTCCTCCCGCACGTTTGTGCAGTCGTGTCCGACTCTAGGGGCCGGTGCTCATCTCCGTTTGTTAGCCGAAGAGCCAGCGTTGTCCAAAGATGCTTCCGTGGCCATGTGGCCGGCATGACGCACGCGGAACGCTGTTACCTTCCCACCGAAGTGGTACCTATTCATCTACTTGCATTTGCATGCTTTCGAATTGCTAGGTTGGCAAGAGCTGGGGCTAGTGCGGGAGCTCACTGTCACGCGGGGCTAGGGATTCGAACCTCCGAACTTGAGATCTTCTGATCGACAAGCCTGGCGTCTTATCTGCTGAGCCACCACGCTCATTTAACATTACTTGCTATAGATAATACAGGTGACAGAGATGCAGCTGCCATAAAGGGACTTTATAATATGTAATCAATCCTTACATGCCAATGATACTTCCCCCTTGGACAGTGTGACTGCTGAGACATTGTTACAATTCTGTACCAACTTATCTGAGAATAGATCACATTAAACATAATGGAACTTGCTTCTGAGTAGGCAGGAATGCACTGTTATCCCAACCCTATTCCAAAGTTTCAAGATACAGTAATTCATCCTTAAATGTTAGTAATACTGTATATCCACTAAGAAGAGATGACATGAAAGCAGGCTGGGTGACCTTGGGACAGTCACTCTCACAGCCCAACTCACCTCACAGGGTGGTTGTTGTGGGGAAAATAGGAGAAAGTGGTATTAGGTATGTTTGTTGCCTTGAGTTATTTATAAAAAAAATAATAAAGGCAGGATAGAAAATAAAAAATAATAAATAAATAAATAAATAAATAAATAATTTACAACAGAGGTAGGCAATTTTTTTTATGGCCAAGTGATATAATATTTTGGGAGCAACAGTGCTGCAAATGAGTAATGCCATGTAACAAATAAGGGAGGAGAAAGGTTTTTCTATGTTTTAGAAGTCATTTGGGGAGCTGCTTCTTTCTCTGCTCTGCCTCCTCCTCTTTGAAACAGAGCTATGCCTATTTTGGGGCTTAGATTATAATTCTTGTGTTTCCTCTCACCTCAATTCTTGACATTTGTGATCAGATAGAGCTCTGGGAAAATAGGAATGGGAGCTCACATGTCCTGAAGCCTCCTGTCCTTATCATATAATAAACTTTTTAGTGACAAATTATTCCAAAAGTTTTATTATTATTAGAAATAATCTTTTTGGCAGAAAAATACAAAGCAGTTGTGAGGTTAACAATGGTAGTATAATATAACAATAGAGTTCCTGAGTGAACAAGTGGGAGGATTTAAGTAGGTAGATTTAAAAAAAAAATCCTGAAATTAATTCAATTACTTAGCATGTATTGTGGTTAATTCAAAGAAATGTTAATACGAGTAATGAGGAAAAATTAAACACACACACAGATAAATTATTAGCCAAGCAACAAAAATGGCACTGCAGGATTTACAGTAAGTTGTCGTGGTCCCAATTTGTCACAAGGCATGCTGAATGCAAAAAAAAAAAAAAACCCAAATGAACACCCTGTCATGTGATTAACAATATAAATGAGTCCACTGACAGTTTATGATCCTTAATAGTTTTCAACTGTGTTTGATAGAACAATTGATGTTAGTGGTACAATCCTATGTCAAGCTTTCAATCCATGTTGAAGAATCGAGAATGGAAGGAAGGAAGGAGGCAAAACCCTGTAGTTACACATAGTTGTTTTATAGTAAGAAAGTGACTTTGTACTGATCCCATTTTTCATTATGAGAAGGTAGTTGTATGCAGTAAACTTCTTAGCAAATAACAGGAAATAATCATTTGAATTCATCCCAAGTTATTGCTGATGAATTGTTAGAATCATTTAAACTCCAGGGAAGTCAGCTGAGCGTGTCTTATCAAGGCACTGAAGCAAAGGATTGTTCATACAAAGAAAACAACATCTTTCATGTCCAGCATGAACTATAAGCTTGCTGCACTGAGTCTGGAGCTGATAAATGTTTCAAGGGTCAGGACGTCAGCTATCCAAGAAGATTTTAAAGAAAGCAGGAACAATAACAGCAGCAAAGTTGATGATCAGTTTTCCTGGAAACTTCATGGTATGCAGTCCAGACAGCAGAATGAATCATGGGGAAAGCACAATGGGCAGGTTCCAGGAAGCAAAATTATTAAAGTCTAATGATTAAATGTGACAGACACTCCTTCTGGGCACACCTTAGAGTAGCATAAGAGACCTGTTTTATAGTTTCTAGAGAAGAAACTCAAGTGTTTATTTCTGAACACAAAAGGCCTTCATAATTCCTACTGCATTCAACTTTATGTTTCTTTATGATACTGTTATCAACTGTTACTTCCAATGGGTAGAAGCATGCACTCATATGCTGACATTTTTGCTTCTTTTGAGAAACATTCATTCCTCACTGCCCCTGCCCCCTCCAATAACCACTACCTCACTACTAGCATTTGCACATCTTAAAAATCCCTCACCCATTTTTCCCACCTTCAGTAAACATCAAACCAAGGCACAATAATTCATTTACTTGCTCTGATTTTTCACCTGTTCTGTATAACTTGCTATAATTCATGCCATTTCCTCTGTCAAGCATTTAGTCCATGATGGACAATTAACGAGAATGGAAAAAAGAAAGGAGGCAATTGTCTGCAGTTACACATAGCTTTTTTAATCTTGTTCAATAGATTAATTTTCAGATCTATACTCCTTGTTGCATCATATAATCTGCCTAACATTCACTGCAAATCATTTGGCATTGTCCTCATACAAAAGTACACACTCATTTACATTCTCAGCCAACACACCTCTAACTAATCCAAGCTTTCTTAATACATTTTCTATAAACACATTCAGCAACTAAGGATATCCTGTCAAGCTTCTTGCTCAGTGCTGAACTATTTGCATATGCTTCACTTCCATTACATACATTCTAACTGCTTCAGCAAGCAACCCCAACTCCATATTCAGGCAAAACATCCCATAATTGAAGTTTATTTTATCACACAAATTTCTAATACAAAGTTTATTACACATTTTCATATATTTTAAAATTAATTGTGAAAGAAAAAGAAATCTGCTCTGCGTATTCTGTGCCTACAATAAAATTGCACAGGACTACTCACATTTCACTCACAGTCATCTCTTGTATTATTTTAATCATAATTCTGCCAAACATTCTCAAGGACAGTTAATAAGCTAATACTCCATTAGTTTTTGCATTCACTCATGCCTCCTTTCCCTCTATATATGGGAAGAACAAAGGCATTCTTCCAATTATCACACACAATTACAATTTTCATACACATGGTAAAATAGTTACAGTACATATCCAGATTATAAGCAACCAACCACATTTTAATCTTTCCCCAGTTATATCATATGTACCTGCTTCCTTTTTATTTTTCAACATTCTCACAGCATTTATGACTTCCTTTTCATCCATTTTTCCTTGCATACTAACATTTATAGCATTTCAATTCCACTCTTTAACATAACATTATCATCCCTACAGAAATTTCTAAAATACTTCTTGAAATATTCGCACATTTCAGTTCATCCCAAATCATTTCATTGTTTTTATTTCTAATTGCAGTTACTCTGCTGGAGTCTCCTTGTTGAGCTCTGTTCATCTTTTTCTCTCAAAACACATTATACAATCTATTTTTCTCATCCTCATGTTTTACAGCAACCATCATCTTACATTTTTCTCATCCATTGCCTCTTTCACTTATCATTCACCAGAAGACCTTTTCATGCTTCATGTGTGAATAACTCCACACTTTTCATTCTGTTCCAAGTAGCTTCCACATCCTTGTTTCCTTACATCCAGTTTCAATTCATTCTGTTGGGAGATTAATTATCTTAATACTTTTACATACAGGACCAATGCTTTCTCTTCCTGCAGTTGTCCTACTTCCACTCTAGTTTCTTTTATTTCTTGTCTTCTATGTCCATGTTTCAAGATCTGCTCTTATAGACCTGCATCATACTAAACTCTTGAGTCTCAGAGAACAAATTTACTTCATTGAGGCCCAGACAGCTGACTTGGAGAGGCTAATAAAAACAAAACAAAAAACTTAGAATGATAGCTCTGTTCCACTCCCAGAATGACTACTTCCCTATTCTTACAGAGAATGTGTAGCTAGGGTAAGTTTCACATTACTCAAAGGAAAGAGAAATTAATGTACAGATATGCTCTGGTGCTGAAGAAGTACATCTAAGCAAGAGGAATGGGGTGGGGAGGTGGTAGCAGGCAATTCAGACATAGAGTCATAGCTGAGTTTATCCCAATTGCTGCATGTTCCAAGAAGTGGAACATGCACTTCCTCATGGTTGTGTAAATGGGCATTCCCCACAACCTTGAGTCAACAGAAAAGTATGTCGATGTAATTTTCACTGCCACCATAGCTGATATAATGGGCCTCAATTAATCAGATCATGAACTGCATCCTTACATATTTAATGAAGGACAGCTTCAGGGCACTAATTGGTGGATTCTTCAGCTTCTTTTCCCTTCCCAGCCAGTGTCACCAGTTGGCAGGAAAAACAATCACCAATCACTCTCCATTTATGAGGCATGGTTGGGGACTCCAGGTGCTCCCTCCTGCTTCATCGTGCAACCCTCTTACACCCCACCATCCAGCCAGATGGGTTTTCCCTCTCATAGGACCAGCAGTTCTACCCAAACAAAACAAATCAAAACCACCTGTCAGTTGGGATGGAGCTTGCACCCAGATCAACAGAGCATCTTTCTACTTCTCCCATGCCACACTGGCCAGTCAGCTGGAATGTTTGTATGTGTTTGTTTAGCCACAGGACAACTGATCTTCTGGGAGAGAAAAAGAAAACCTGGTTGCCAGGTCTACTCTGTACAACCTAGGTGTCTTGTATCTCTTGCAAGCCAAAATCAACATAGCAGCGCCCAGTGAGAAGACAGGAAATCAATATACATTTGTTAAAAAAAAAGTCTGCCAGGAGAGCAATATACTCTTAAAAAAAAAGATGTCAGTCAGTATACAGCTCATACAGCTCAAGCTAGATTGACAGATCTCCTTGTTTCACCCATCAATATTCCCAATCCTCACTGACCTGACAGCCAGAATTTGTCTGTTTTGACACAGGTATATCGATCTCCTGGAAGAACCAGCCTTCCAGGAGATGAATATTTCTATTTCAAAATGAAGAAACAAGGATTGCAGGGGTCTGGGTACTTTTTCAGCCTAAGTCAAAACAGCTGCAGAGGGTGGTGCCCAGTGACTGGATGAAGAGGGAACACATCCACAGTGGACTTTAAGCAGCCAAGAGGAACTAGGTAGGTTCCTGCCCACGTCATCACCAGCTTCATCAGTGAGATGTTGTAGATTGTTTATATGACAGGACTTGTGTTAGGAGAAAAGGGAAGATACCACTTTAACTATGGAACAGCTACAGACAACTCTAGGCTGCCTCTACTGAGGGCTGGGGATTAGATGAAAGCAACATTATAAGATAAGCCATTTAAAAATGGTTAGGAGGTGTCTTCATGCCAGAGTAGGCAGGATGCAAGGATAAACCATAAGTTTTATAATTCTGTTGTTTTCAATTTCTTTCTAGTGCTTATTATTTTATGTATTTATAAAATATAGTTAATTTATAATAAAATACTAAAAGGTATTAGAACGGAAATGTAATATTAGATTAAAAACTGACCTAGAAATCAAGTGTATTGTGTAATTAGGCTACAATCCTACTTAAACCCTTTATACTAACAGCTTATGGACTATAGTGTTACATACCCTAGCCAGGCACTCGTTGAGCAATTATGGCTAAATCAGTTATTCTACCCTAAAAAAGGCAGTAACTTCCTAGCTCAAAAAACAGTAAAGTACAAACTAGATGAAAGTGGTAGCCCTGACAGAGCCTGATACAGTCCATAAAGTTGTGATGGCTCATTGCCTTAGAAAAAGGAAACCAATCTTGCTGGACTTTATAGTTAGATGTTTTGCAACAATCCATTTTTGCACAGGATTTTGCTTTTGAATACTTTCTCCTTTCAATCCAATTCAATCCAAACCTTTTTTTAATATACTAGATACTTGCTAAAGAATTCCATCCATCCATCCATCCATCCAATCTCCACACATATACATATAAAAACAGGCACACAGTAAGTCTTGGTTGTAAAACATAAATCTTTGTGTTTATATAAACAGCAGCAGCTTTGCAGCATAACATACACAATGTAAAAATATATTATGTACAAAATTTTATTAGCATAGCATTTATTTTAAAAATTAATAGGTACCAACAATCGAAGAATCTGGAATTATGGTAGCATGCATGTCTCTTGTCATATTTGATTTTTCTTTCAACTTTGATTGAAGTAATGTGTGTTCTACTACACCAATTCGTATGTCCATCTGAATGGTTTCTTGCTTCAGTTTGGTTAAAGCCTGTTTTATCTTTACTAATGGAGCTATTGAAAGGAAAATATAAAACATTACATTTTTTTCTTTCAGTTTACAGCACAAAGTTATTATTCCCCCCCCCCCCCCATGATTCAATCTCTTTTAAACAAGAGAGCTAAATGAACAGAAGAATGACAATATTCTGGAAACATTTTCTAGATTAACATTTCACATCAAAGCTATTTATAAATCAGAATGTATTTTCCACCTTCATGACATTTTAGATTTGAAGATATACATTAAAAATGTACATATATTTCCAGTAGTTATAGAGATAATACAGAATATTCTATTTGAAAAATTCCTGCATATTATCTCAATGTATTTTATGAACTTTCATTACTTTTATCAATGTCTTCAAAATTAAGTAACCCTCCCAATCTTGAAAGGACTATAATGATGATTCAGCAATAAACAAGAAACCTATTACCTCTTAATGCCAGATAACATTTAGGTTTCTGAAGATATAAAAATAGAATTAAACTGCAACCAATATCGTCTGTGTATCTTTTCACAGCTGAATAGCCTATTTTTGCACCTGTTATACAAATGAAAACATCCCAGAAGGCGGCAGGGCCAAAGCACTTCCATTATGTTGCCAAGAAAATAACACAGGTGTGTCCATGAAGTCACCAAGAGTAAGTTCAATTCAAGGAAGGCCTAACATTTTCATGAAGTTAAAATTATTGAAATATGACACCTAGTTAAATTCCCCAACATAAAATCCATACATAATTTGGCTTTTCTGGACATCTTTTGTTCTGTATTAAGGCTTTTGCTATTGATCTAAGGCTAGATAATTACAAAGCAATTCAGAAAATGGAAATTTTGACAGTCATGCATTATGCTAACCATATTATGGCTTGTTAGGTTTTAGCCTCCGAAACTGTGACTTAACATAGTGTGAGAACCCAGCCTACATTTGGGAAAGAATCTCAAGAAAAGACCTCAGAATGCCCTTACCTCCATCAGTCATACTGCTTCCTTTTTCTTCCATTTCTTGTTTTACTTTCTCTAATTCTTCAGTAATCTTAGAAAAAAAAATAAACAGGTTATAATACTTTCACCTTGAAATTAAAGATACCTCCTTCACTTCTACATAGAAAGACCTATATTTTTTTTACACTATCAAATTGTTGTTGGGGTTAAGTTGACTCCTTTTTGCTCTATGAGCGCGCCAGCCTAATATAAAAATGTTATTGATATCAGAATTCAAAAACAGTTGGGTTATCCCAACTCCTACAAGTCATCTTAAATTCTTCATTGGGCAAACAGGAAAGCTAGAGTATAAAACAGAGCAGAACCTCCCCCCCCAGGAAATACTAAGCTCACTGAAAAATTATTTATTTATTTATTATTTTAACTTATATCACCGTCCATCTCCCCCAACGGGGAACAGAAGAGATTCAATTTATTGTAGTACAGTCCCCATAACACAAACACAAACATAAGAAAATGGTGTTGAAGGTTGTACTATGACAATACTCTTATTTTAAAACAAACTAGGGAAAGCACGGTTTGTGGAATTCTTTCTAATCTCTTTAGCAGGAGTGGCCACAGAATGCATGTGTACACTGGAAGGAATGGGGCAAACTATAAACACTCCTAACTTTATTTATGGCCAGGAGGAAGGGGCTTTGAATAGAGGAACTGAAGCATTCTGAGCTGCTGCCCAACTGCCTCTCCCACAGGCATACGCTGGAGAATTTTTTGCTTGGATTTTTCTTTCTATTCAGCCACCAGCTGTTTGGGGAGAGCTATCTTGCTGATGGACAGACAGGCAGAGAGAGATGGAAAGACAGAGTCCTGAGCCCCTTCACATGATTTCTTCCCAGTATTCTGTTGGGTTCAAAAGAATAAAAAGTAGTTTTTGATTTAAAATGTGTCTGGAGGATGTGGGGGCCTGGATGAGGAAGAACAGACTTCAACTTAACCCTAGCAAGACTGAGCAGCTGTGAGTTTTAGGCCCCCAGGATCCAGATCTGGAGATTTTCCATTTTGGTTCTGGGTGGGGCTGGGCTTTCTCACTCAGACCTGTCCAATTTGAGGGGTCCTCCTGGACTCCTAACTGTTGCCTGAGGAGCAGATGGGAGACATGGCCAGGAGGGCCTTTGCAGAGGTGCTGCCTCTGGAACAGTAGTGTAGAGTAAGGAAGATGGCCTTGATGCAGGTTTCATTGCCCAGGCAAAAGGGGCTGAAGCATTTTTAAAGTCCAGAACAAGATAACATGTGGAAGTGACTTGGGCAGACGCTTCTCTAATTCACAGAAGTATGAGGAGGAGGAGGAGGTGTAACACAATCAGACTTGCAAGATTTTGTTATTATAACCAATCAAAAAAAAATGTTTTAGCCTTCCCGTGGAGTTGATTTCCTCATTGTGTCTACCTAGTGGGGCTGACAAGCATCCCTCCAGAAATCCATATGGCTCCCACCCTGATGATGTTCTGCAAGTCTTTGAAACTCAGCTTTGCTCCCAAGCCTAGGAGTAGGGTGGCTGCTATGGTCTTGCAAGGTTTTTCTGGGGTGTTGTATTATTTCCTTCCTTTCTCTTTTCTTTTTATTGTTCTTGACTTTTAAAATGTAAGCCTCCCAGAATCATCTGGAGTTGGGCAGCCTGTGAATTTTATAAAATAAGTAAATAAATAAATTCTATAATAAGCCTTACATGGAACAGGGCTGGGTTATTTGAGGAACCACCTATCTCCGTTTATTTCTGCCTGTCCCTCTGGTCATACAGGGTGGGGATGCACCAGGTCCCCTCTCTGAGGCAATGTCATCTAATGGGACCTATGAGATGTGCCTTCTCTGTTGCTGCGCCCATACTGTGGAATGAGCTCCCCACTAAGGTTCAGGTGGCCCTGACTCTATTAGTCTTTGATAGAGCCATGAGGACCTGGTTTTTCTTTCACCCATTGGCCCAGGATGGTAACTGAGCCTTTTCTGCTCTGAGAACAAGTGCTTGTTTTGCTCAGTCTTAGCTATGTGTGTGTTTTAAAACCAATATAACATAAATTATTTTTTTTAATTTTGTTTCTTATTTTTATTGATGCACGCTATCCAGAATCATAAATTATGAGTTGTGTGGCCTTATATATTCTCAAATAAATACAAATAAAAATACTTTTCCTACTCTTTTGAAAGATTTTTGGAGAATGGACCCCGACTTGCTTTCTTTTCTTTTTTCTTTTTCTTTTATGTATTCTCAAGAACCAAAAGTGAGACAAGCAGCAGATCAGGTGAAAAAGATTCACTTACTGAAGAACTAAGGGCTGTTCTGAAAACCATCTCCTAGCCAGTATCATTCTTTTCTAAAATTGTTTGTCACGCAAAGATCAAGAAATGCTCTGGGTTCACATATCACACTAAGACATAATGTGGTTTGTTTGGTGATGCATTCTGTAAACTATACCGAGTCTTTTTGAATCATATTTAGATTTTGAGAGCACGACATGAACACTCACAAAATGGCTGCAATAAGGGCATAGCCCATTACAAAACATTTATTTATAAGAAATTAAAAGGGTTAAGATAGCTTCTCACCATCTTCTCTAGGACAGGTGACTCTATCACCTGTTTACCTTCTATTGGTTTACTGGGCAGATGGCCACACTTTCAGTCAAAACATTAGCCATGTATCAATTTTACTTTTTATTTTTTTAAGACTTTCTCTAGGGTCAATGCAATGCCCAGAGGCATTTTTTTAAAAATTAAGATGACGACTGAGGCTAGACTTTGCTTTGCAGCAAGCTTATTTCCAATTTCATTTTTTAATTATTATTTTTTAAAAAAAGGTGGGGCACAGAGTATGTACATCAAGGAACATGTCTGAATCATGTTCCACAACAGGTACCCAAAACTTTAAGCACTGTATGAACTCAACCACTGAGGACAGTAAACCATGGTTTATGGCTTAGCCTATTATGTGAAGCAGACATCTATGGCTTTAAAATAGTAATGGTTTAGCTCAAATAGAAACAGTTTGAGTGTGAGAACACAAGAGATGGGAAATCCACAGAAGCCAAAACTGTGAAATATATCAGCAATAGCAGCTTGAGGAAGGAAATCTTGTTCTTTGAGACACTAACATCTGGCTGTTGCTGTTGCAGCAGCCTCTACAACCTGGCACAGTCTTGAATGTCAGAAGCACAGTAGCGGCTAGAATATCTGCAGTCTAAGAGAAAAAAACATTATCTTTCCTTAGTAATGCTTGTCTGTTTTGTTATCTTTTAGATGCAGTATAATTGGAGTTGAGAATTTGTTTGTAAGAGGACTAGAGATACTAAAGTTACATTATGTATACGTACATAAGGTCAGTAGTTTTGCTTTCCCATTATTATCAGTAGAGTAAAGTAGATTCCCCAGAGGAGCTCTGCCATTTGGCAAGATGCAGTGGCCAGTTCAAGTGGGAGACAAATAAGGATTACTTAGCTACCACAACCACCTCAGAGCAAGGTATTCCAGCTGGCAAGAGGCTATGGGTGGAAAGAGCAGTACTGTTGTGGCAGCCAGCCAAGTCAAACAGATGGAGAACAGGCTGGCTGCAGCAGCACTGGGTTCTTTTATGCCATTCTGCCTCAATGCTTAATAAAGTAAACATAATTTAAAATCAAGTGAAAATGGAAGAGGGTAGATGAGTCACACTCAGACAACTGACCCTTGCTGAGAAATACATAGACTATGAAGTGGTTCAGGCTTTAAAAAAAACTCTTATTCTAATACTGCAAACTGCTGCAGCCCACAGAAATCTAACAAGCTTAGGAAGGTTATACACCCACTCTGGCATATGAAAGACCCACTACATACTGAAAACCAAGATGATAGCTAAAATGGAGGAAATACACAAACCATAACTAATATTTATTTATCAAATTTATTTGGCTGCCCATGTCACAAGAAGTGACTCTGGGTGGGATACAGCAAAAAGTATAAAACAATAAACATGTCAAACCCAGTCATATAAAAAAAAAGCACACACAAGAGATTTGATCAGCAACGGAGCCACTTCAAGATCTCACCAGACCCCTGAGACCCCCAAGACTGATGACATAGCCAGGTCTTGAGGGACTTCTGGAAAATAAGGAGGGGTGGAGCTAATATATTTTGTCAAGTTTAGCATAATTGTAAGGGAGAGAATCATTGGAAGGATAAGATTACTTCAAGCTGGAAATGTATGAATTAGTCAGAGAAAGTGGTACCAGGCAAAACAGCACTGTGTCTCTGAATTTCAGATGCAAAACTTTTCAATCACATTTATCCATGGTGATAATACATAATACCATGTCCAGGGGCTTTTTCACAGGATGGTTGCTATGACACTAGAGATCTTGCTTTAATAGGTCACACAATAGTTCTGTTAAAGAAAGGCTTCATACACAGTATTTCCTTTTTTCTGTCTATTGACGTATGGCCAAGACACATGTGCATCTTGTTCAATTCAAGAATGCAAAGTGGATAAATGAGAAAAGTTCTATTATATAGTTTAATTTGATGCTGATGAAACACTCATCAGAGGCTTTGCCTGGTCCTTTTAGTCATGTAAAGTTATACATTCATTTATTTAATATTAATGATCTTATAAAATTTAAGTTATTTGAAAAGGAAAGGCAGTAACTCATTCATCCTGAACCATTTCACAGAAGCAGAGTACAGTAAATCATTTAACTGAGTTCAGTGAACTGGCTCCAGGGAGAGAACTGACAGAAGTAGAAATATCAAATGTCCACTCAGAGTGCTCTAGGTTTCAAATCATACAACTTATAACACACCAGGCCTTCATGAATACTTCAGGATAAATCCATTGCTTACTTTTAAACAGGCATCCATAAGTTAAACACTTAACTCTGTCACAAACATGCTAAAACATCATATACCAGAGCTTTCCAAACTGTGTGTCGCGACACATTTCTGTGTCGTGGCAAGGGCCCAGGTGTGTCGCGGGGGAACCCGGAAGAGGAGACCATGCACCACGTGCAGCCCCGCCCATCCCTTGCCGCGCCGACAGGTCCCTGCTCTGAAGCCAGCTCTTCAGCTCTTGCCGCAGAAGCCAGGTAAGTGCAAGGACGCAACTAGGCTGCCGCGCGGGGTGGGGGGTACAGGCACCGCGAAGTGCGGTGGCCGGACACATAGCTTTTAGTGCCAGCGGCCTGGCAGCCAAGAAAGGGACGGGGAGGCGGCTCCGCTGCCCGCCTCGCATGGCCCCCACGCCATCCGCGTCTGCGGCTCCCCTTCCCCCTTGGCGGAGGCCCCATCCAGGCAGAGGCAGGACTGGGCGAGCAGACAGGCGGCGTTCTCGCCGCTTCCACCCATCGCCTACGAGAAGATGATGGCGGCGGTCTGATGCGCGGCCCGCGACCCCAGCCCAACGAGAGGGCTCCCGGTGCGGGGACGGGGCGGAAGGAGAGGAGAGGAGCCGCCGGCGGGAGCGCGGCAGGAGCGTGGCAAGAGGAGCGCCTCACCGGCGCCTGCCCGGCTTCCAGCGCACTTCATCGATGAAGGTAAGACACCGCGCCGGCGGGCGGGCAGCTGAGAGGCGGGCGGGCGGGCAGGCAGGGGGTCGCCTGCAGCGGACTCATCTGACCATCCTTCCCGGAGCTGCTGGGGCCGGATGTAGCGGTAGGGGACTCGGCATCACTCCTTCCAGAGGGCACTCCAAGCCCAGCTGTTCAGGCATCGATCAAGGATCGATCAGGCCCGGGGGCAGGGCTGGGGGGGGGAGACGGGTCCCTGTTGCCTGAGACATCCTCACGCATCCTCCCCCCCTCCCCCTACAATATGGCAGCAATAACAGGCAGGGCCCGAAAGAGAAGGAAAGCCCCAAGAAAGAGCGGGGATCCTGCACTTTCCACTCTCCAGAAGAGCTTTCCGCACTCGGATCCATTTCTGCCAGAGCCTTCGCGGCAGGTGGTGGTCGCTGTGGTTGTTATTGCTGCCATATTGTGGGGGGAGGGGGGGAGGATGCATGAGGATGTCTCAGGGAACAGGGACCCGTCTTCCCTCTTCCCCCCGAGCCCCTCGGCCAGCCCTGCCCCCGGGCCTGATCGATCCTTGATCGATGGCTGAACAGCTGGGCTTGGAGCGCCCGCTGGAAGGAGTGATGCCGAGTCCCACACTGCTCCATACGGCCCCAGCAGCTCCGGGAAGGATAGTTAGATGAGCCCGCTGCAGGCGACCCCCTGCCTGCCCACCCGCCTGCCTCTCAGCTGCCTGCCCGCCAGCGCGGCGTCTTACCTTCTCCGACGAAGAGCGGTGGAAGCTGGGAAGGCGCCGGCGAGGCACTCCTCGTGCCGCGCTCCCGCCGGCGGCTCCTCTCCTTCTGCTTCTGCCCCGTCCCTGCCGCCCGCGCTGGGTCGCGCCGGGAGCCCTTTCGTTGGGCCGGAGCCACCGGCAGGCTCCCTCAGCTCGGCCCCTGCTCTGCTCTTGCGAGCCGCGTGTCTGACTGCCGCCATCTTCCGCTTGTAGGTGATGGGAGGAAGCGGCGAGCCAGGCCAGGCCACGGAGGCGGAGAGCGCCGCCTGTCTGCCCACCCAGTTCCGCCTCTGCCTAGCTGGGGCCGCCACCAAAGGGAAAGGGGAGCTGCAGACGCAGACAGTGAGGGGGCCATGCGAGGCGGGCAGCAGAGCCACCTCCCCGTCCCTTTCTCGGCTTTCAGGCTGATGGCACTTCTCGGGAAGGAAAAGCCATGTCTCTGGCCACCGCACTTCGTGGTCCCTGCACCCCCACCCCCCGCAGCGCGGCAGCCTAGTCGCGTCCCTGCACCCTCCCCCCCAGTTGCAGCCCTAATGGGCTGCTAACTTACCTAGCTTCTGCGGCAAGAGCTGAAGAGCTGGGTTCAGAGCAGGGACCTGTCAGCGCGGCAAGGGATGGGCGGGGCTGCACGTGGTGCATGGCCTCCTCTTCCGGGTTCCCCTGCGACACACCTGGGCCCTTGCCGCGACACAGAAATGTGTCGCGACACAGTTTGGAAAGCTCTGATCTACAATTACATACAATACAATACATACAATACAAGACTGGGGAGCCGGGGGGCGGGATTTGGAGCCGGCAGCCTATCACGTGGAGTGGGGTTTGGAGCCGGGAGCCAATCACATGGGCCGGGTGGCGGGGTTTGGAGCCGGCAGCCAATCACATGGGCCAGGGGCGGGGTTTGGAGCCAGCAGCCAATCATGTTGGCCGGGGGCGGGGTTTGGAGCTGGCAGCCAATCACGTGGGCCGGGGCCGGGGTTTGGAGCCGGCAGCCAATCACATGGGCCAGGGGCGGGGTTTGGAGCCGGCAGCCAATCACGTGGGCTGGGGCGGGGTTTGGAGCCGGCAGCCAATCACGTGGGCCGGGGGCGGGGACTCCTCATTAGTGTGTCACCAAATTATGCATGGCTAAAAGGCATGTCACCAACATGAAAAGTTTGGAAAGCCCTGCCATATACTATAGACTGAAGTAGTGGCCTAGCACCACTATTTTAATACAGTGAAATTTTATTTATTTATAAGATTTATATGGCTGCCCATCTTATACATTATAACCTTGGGCAGCTAATAAAGATCAATCCAATATAAATATGATAAAAGATACAAACAGAAACCTCACACAATTAAAAACCATCACACTCTAATCAAGGCACCATAATAACCTCACACCAATTTCATATGTGCTGGCCCAACTCACTTCCTGGCTCAGCACCTGGGCAAAGAGCAGGTCTTCATGTTCTTTACTGAACTTTGATTGAACAGACCTAGACCCTGACAACCTCCAGGTATTTGTTCAAGTGATCCCCATCCAGTCTGGGGTGGTAATATACAACTGAATGACTCTACATACTGATGGCACCTCCCCCAAACTGCCAGATAACCTATCCCAGTGGCTTCATACAGAAGTTAAATAACACTGGGGATATCATCAAATCCTGTGGTACCCCATACTGGAGCAAGCATGGCTTCAAACATTGCATCTCATGATTACAAGCTAGAATTACCCACTCAGGAGCAGAACTACTGACTCCCAGTCCTTGTAGACAGTCCAGTAAGATACCATGATTAATGGTATCAAATCTGCCAAAAGGCTTAACAGGACCAAGAGAGATGCACTACCCCATCAAGGTACAGAAGAAGATCATCCACCAGGGTGACCAATGCTGTTTCCATCCCATGACTGAATCTAAATCCTGACTGACAGGATCATCTGTAGCTGAGTGCCATTACTTTAGCAACAACTTTCTCCTAAAAAGAAAAGCTTAGAGACTAGGCGAAAGTTGTCAAAACAGCTGGGTTAAGGGAGGTCTTCTTCAAGAAGTTCAACTTTTTTTAAAAAAAAAAGTATAATCCCCTCTCCTAGAGAAGCATTGACAGTTATCCTGATCCAGCTGCTCATCCTTCCCCAACTGCCTGAAGGAGTTAGGCAGAACATGGAACAAACTGACAGGTAGCAGAACTCATACTACAGGGGATCTTAATCACTTCTTTGGACTTGATAAGCTCAAATGAATATTAGGTAACAACACAAGATCCCATTTCGCTCATCACAGTGGATTCTGTCCAAGCGACATCCATCCCAGAGCTTATATGAACAAATTTAGCTGCCAAGACATGCTCAAAATCATCCAGTAAACCTGGAGGTGTCTTCTCCCACCCATCCTTCCCTAAAAGGATCCAGATAACTTGAACAGGGATGCCAGGCAGGAATCTTTGGATGCAGTAAGCATGAAGAAGAACTGATGTTTTGTCACTCTTATTACCACCATGAAGGCTTGAGGCCAAGCTCTTATCAGTGCTCGGTTGCATTCACTTCAGGTTTTGTGCTACCATCACTCTGGGCATCTCTTCAATTGCTTCATTTCCCTCAGCTCCTCAGTAAACATATGGGACCAGTGACTGAGCAGAAGCCTTACAGGAGCAGTTTTATCAAATACTTTGGCTGTCTTCATATTCCAAAGACTGACTAAGTGTGAGACACAACTACCTGCCAAATTGTCAGGAAAACTCCCAACAACCCTTTGGAAACCATCCGGTGCCTAGGGTTGACCAACTCTACCCATGCAGAAGTCCAGGACGACTATGACACCCACTGCAACAAGAAAGCAATCTCAATGCTGCAAAAAACAGATGTTACTATCCACCATCTCCAGATCACCCATCATCTGCTCAAATGATTATAAAACAGGAGCCCACTCACATGTCTCAAAGCTGAGATTACTTGGAACAGACCCATGGTTGCCATGTGGGGAGATGGGCGGTCATATAAATTAATTAATTAATTAAATAAATAAACAAACAAACAAACAAACAAACTCAGAAGCTGTACCAAAAACCAACCTCCCAGTGGTTGGAAAGTGTAGTCCCCCATGACTATCAATCTTTACCAGACTTTTGGAAATAACAAATCCCTGTCTCCACAATTACTCCATAATTTTTAGTACAGTATATTTAAATATGTAGTAACCTATGGCTGTGAGAGCTGGACCATAAGGAAGGCTGAGCGAAGGAAGATAGATGCTTTTGAACTGTGGTGTTGGAGGAAAATTCTGAGAGTGCCTTGGACTGCAAGAAGATCAAGCCAGTCCATACTCCAGGAAATAAAGCCAGACTGCTTACTTTAATATCAGGGAATGATATTAAAGGCAAAACGGAAGTACTTTGGCCACATAATGAGAAGACAGTATACCCTGGAGAAGATGCTGATGCTAGGGAAAGTGGAAGGCCAAAGGAAGAGGGGCCGACCAAGGGCAAGATGGATGGATGATATTCTGTAGGTGACGGACTCGACCGTGGGGTAGCTGGGAATGGCAACGGCTGACAAGAAGCTCTGGCGTGGGCTGGTCCATGAAGTCACGAAGAGTCGGAAGCGACTGAATGAATAAACAACTTATTTAAATATGAGGGGAAACACATATGCATTCACTTGATATCTGACAATAGTACCCAAGGATAAAAAAAGCGGTACCTCAGACAGAATTCTTGTCCTCTCTGTCACACCACCACTTCCTCGTTGATATTTCTCTTTGGCCTGTTTGGGGGAAAGGAGAGGGAGAAATATCAGGAAATATTTTTATCAGGCACAGAATTTCTATGAAAATATTCCCTTTCAGAGGAACAACCCTAAATGTGAACATTTCCTATATTTTATGGTTTGAGTTATAATTTAAAAACCCTAACATTCAGTTAGCAATAGCAGTGACACAATATTGTAAAAATACTTTGAAAAGCAAAATAGATTACCTCACTCAAAAGTGCCTGTGCAGAACGATATTCTTGAACCAAATGTTCCAGCTGATTGTTAATATACTTTTCTCTACTGCTAACCTTTTCCAGAGTTCTGCTGATTTCATTATGAAGCTTGTCAAGATAGCCCTGTAAAGGTTTTACATGCATGTTAATTATCACTGAAGATTGACTGGGATCTAAAGTTCTGTTGACCTATTCAACAGCTTCAACATGTCCAATGGGATTTTTCTTTTTTCACTTTTTCATTTGGCCATTAGTCCATGTTCCATGTCCAAACAGCCTTTGAAAACTGTATCAAGTTTTAAAACCAGACCGATTTGCAGCATTAGAGAAATACAAACACAAAGAGCATTTTGGAAAGTCCTTTGGAGCCCAGTAATACCATACTGGAAAAAATACTTTCAAATGTTGAAATTCTGGAAATACCCAACGCTGGATCCAAAGTCCTTAAATAAATGCTACAGGCCTTGACAATGGTTGGTGGAAATAATGTAACAGCATACTACAAATAATTATTTTATTTATTTATTTATTGTTTCAATTTATTCCCCGCCCATCTCCCATGCAAGGGACTCTGGGCGGGTTACAATAATTAATAATTATTAACAGCATGCAGTGCCTGAATTACCACGTCATTCAGAATACCACTTTTGAATTACATGTCAGACTTACGCGGGTATCTTTTAAAGCTGATTCAATTCCATCTTGGTGCTGATGCATTTGATCCACATGGATTCGCCAATCCTAAATGAAAATTTAAAAAAGCTTGATACACAAAGTTGTGCTTTTCTCCATGTTGCTCTAATAATATCTGAGTGAGTTTGCACTGCATTTACAAATATGCCATTTTCAATCCAAAGATTGCAAAGGATGCTTTAGAATAACACAATATGAAAACCTAGTATACATTTGTGCTTCAGCATAAACTGTGATCATCACTGCCAATGAATGGAAGAAAATTCTTAATTATAAACATTCCTATTCCAATTCTAACACGGTTTCAGGTACTAATATTGATTTCAATTTCACGCTTGTCTTCTGGTACATCAAACTGGAATTGGAATACATTTACCAATTTATTTATTATGTTTATTTATATGCTGCCCCTCTCCCAAGGTTCTGAGTGCTTTAAATAAATAAATAAATAAATAAATAAATAAATAAATAAAAATATATAATAAAATAAAATAATAAATAAATAAATAAATAAATAAAATAAAATTAAATTATAAAATAATAAAATATAAAATAAAACCCCACAAAGCAGAGAACACAACAAATGCCTGCATTATCAAACCCAAGTCAAAATGATCAAATCCCAAACAAAAATGACAGCCCAGCATCTTCACTAAAACCGAAAAGGTCTCCTGAACAAGATAATTTTAACTGCCTTATGAAGGGCCAATAGTGAATCACCAGGCACAAAGACCTTTCCAAAGTGTTTCGGACACCACAGAGAAAGACTACCTTCAAGTCCATGTCCCCTTCACCTCTTCTGAGTCTGGGATCATAAGCATTCCCATCACTGATTATTGTACAGGGTGGCAGAATCTCCCTGGAGAAGGCTCCCAAAATAAGAGGGGCTGTGCTGTGTAGGGCTTTAAAGATTAAACTGGGCTCAGAAAGCTACTGGCAACCACTGCAGCAACTAGAGAATAGGTGCTACGTTGCAATAGCAGCTCTCCTCTGCTTGCGGACTGGCCACTGCATTCTGTAAGGCTCCACTGGTCACAGTTTCTGCTTGCCATTACAGCAGCAGCCATGAACCTGATAGATCCCTCTGGTCAAGGACTCGCTCCTTCAGGGGGAGGGTAACCCCATCTAGAGCAAAGATCAGAACCAGACTGAAACAAGCTATTTCTGGACAGTCAATAATTTTGCCTTGCTAGGATTCAATTTGAGCCTGTGTTGTTCTTTTCAGTCCTTCAGTTTCCAGACACTAGATTAAGACCGCCAAGGCATCTCCATCCCTTCCGGGAATGGAGATGTATAACTATTATCAATATAATGGCAATAACTCACCTCAAGACAATAGATGACTTATTCAACTGGTTTTATGTACTGTAGATGGTAAATAGTAATAGGGAGAGAGCTGAGCTCTGTAGGAACCCACTGAAGCAACCATGGACTCAACTGTTCCTCCCCACGACTACCATCTAGAACTGCCACTTAGGAAGATATGAAGCCACCTTAGAATAATGTCCTTATTCCAAGGTTCTGTAGGCAATCCATACGGATATGACGATAATATCAAAACCTGTAACAGGTTTAAAAGAACCAGGAGAAGCGCATTCTCTCCATCCAAGTCCTGACAAAGGTCACCTACCATAGCAATTAGTGCTGTTTCTGTATCATGTCCACATCTGAATCTTAACTGAAGGGATCTAGATAATCTACTTAATCTAAGCTTCTCTGTAGCTGACGTGCCATATTCTCTAAAGTCTTCCCCAAAAAGAAAACATTGGAGTGGAAGTTATATGTTCCATGGTGGTGGAGGGATGATATAGAATTTATTCATTACTCTTTCGGTTGTAATGATGAAAGCTGTTCAATTTGCCTTTCACATTTGTAGGGTTGTGGAGATCATTCAGTGAGGTTCTAGATACTCATACCCTTCTTGAAGTATACATAGCTTCATTCCATTAATGGATGTATTAATGCACATGCATGCCCAGAAGGCTTCAAGAAAGATAAAAAGCAAATGAGTCTTTAAGTGGTCTGAACTGTTTTGTGCCTTTGTAGTAAGGATCCAGAGGGGCATATCGGTTGCAAATTTTATTATCTGCATAAGCCTATTAA
Source organism: Charina bottae (assembly GCA_023362775.1). NCBI lineage: Eukaryota > Metazoa > Chordata > Lepidosauria > Squamata > Charinaidae > Charina > Charina bottae. The sequence continues at coordinate 92,747,781 of JALMGJ010000004.1, read as the reverse complement.
TTTGATACCAACTTTATTTATTGTATTTTTACCCCATACTTTCTCTAACTGGCCTCAAAATAATATTCTAGCCTTATGGTAAATTTGTGTAATCAAACAGAAGCTAAGTGCTAGTAACTTCCTTAGCTTAAGGGGAAAAGGAACCTATGTTTTCCCTAAACCAGAGCTTTCCAAACTGTGTGTCGGGACACGTTAGTGTGTCGGCTGCAGTGTCTGGGTGTGTCGCGGCTGCTGCTGCCTCCGAGCCCTGCCAGGATTCCACGCAGGTCCTAGTGCCTGCCTTGTGCCCTGCTGTAAGAGTGTGTTGCGAAATGATGCCCTGCTGTAAGAGTGTGTTGCGAAATGATGCATGTCTAAAAAGTGTGTCACCAACATGAAAAGTCTGGAAAGCTCTGCCCTAAACCAATATTCTAGTGACTGCATCATGCCAAATGAAAAAAAAATCATGTTGATAAAACTGCAGACTTAGGACTAATTCTCACATGCAAAAATATGGTAAGCCTGTATCAGAATTGAAAGCATCTTCATGGGAAAGACAACTTTTATATTCCTTGATAATCTGTTCATAGAAATTGTGTTTCATATGGAGGAGCATTCAATCATTACACAGTCCTCTAATATGAAAGTATTAGAAATGAACCTGAATTAAACCATCACATTCTGGACGTTCTATCAAACCCACTTCAGCTCAGCTGCAATTCACAAGAATAAAAACCTGGAACATTCTGAGTTTTGGCAGAAATAAAAATCTGGAAGCATCCCAGACTAATTTAATGGGGTGAGAAGTACAAAGGCTGATGCACATTACCTTATCTCCCCTCTTTTTCTGCATGATCTATCCATGGGCCCATTCACCTCTCCTTTTTTCAATGCCTTCCCTTCCCTTTTCTTTCTCCCCTGCTTCCAGTGTAGCATATCCCCCAGCCTAGCTATCACCCAGTCTTCTTAGTGCTTTCCATTCTTCATCCACTACAGATAGTCCTCAACTTATGACCATTCGTTCAGCAACCGTTTGAAGTTACGACGGCACTGAACAAAGGGACTTACAGCCGGTCCCCAATGTTACTGCTGTTGCAGCGCCCCCACAGTCACGTGATAAAATTTGGGCACTTGGCAGCCTGCCTGCACTTACGACCACAGGGGCGCTTCAACTCCCCACACCCATCTTCCCCCATTTATGTCCTTTTGGCCCCTGTACTCTGCGGCCCTTGCCGCCCTACCTGACGTTTGCCGTCTTCTTGCTCCCGCTGCTGACCATGCATGCCCGGGCTGGCACTCCATGAAGCAGCTACTGACTGTATGAGGCTTTCTTCCCCAGGTCGCGCACAGCGGTTTCCTCACGAGACCTGGGGAAGATGGCCTCACGTGGCCAGCAGCCGCCTTGTGAAGGGCCAGGGCAGGAATGCTTCAGCAGCAGTGGGAGCAAGAAGATGGCGAAGGTCAGCTGGGGTGGCAGAGTGCAGGGTGGCAGGGGCCTCGGAGTGCAGGGTGGTGAGAGTAACTGGGACTGGGTTGGGGCTTCCTGGGCAATGTGGCAGCTTTGCGCCATGCTGTTGAGGCCTCCCTGGGTGTAGCGGCTTTCAACTGCGCTGCTGGGCTGGGGCTGGGCTTTGCATGGTGCAAAGGGGCTTCTGGGTGTGCTGCCACTCGCTCTGGGGCTGCAAAAAGCTTGCAGCCCCAGAGCTGCAGCACGCCAAGAAGCCCGAGCCGCAGCGTATTCTTACCCCGGCCTTCCAGAGCTTTCGCCACACCGCAGCACCCCTCCCCCAACTCGTGCACACCCTGCGCCAGCCCTCCCAGGCCTTTCCCACCCCCTGCGGCACCCCCATGCTCCTTACCTGGGACTCCCACCTCTTCCCACTTAAAGACCCGCACATCTTGGGGTTATGATGGCAACCAGGACTGCCTGGGATTGCCACCGCTAAGTGATGCGGTCACATGACGTCGCACTTTACAACTGCATTGCTTAGCAACAGACTGCTTAGTGGTGGCAATCCCAGGCAGTCCTGGTTACCATCGTAACCCCAAGATGTGCGGGTCATTAAGCGGGAAGAGGTGGGAGTCCCAGGTAAGGAGCATGGGGGAACTTCTCAGCTTTGACTTTTTCCATCTATCCATCCATCTCTATCTAATATGGCTGCCCATCTCACAAATGTGACTCTGGGTGGCGTACAATAAAAACAAACAATACAAAAGAACATTACAAAACATTCCATAATTTAAAAAAAAACATCAATGTTCTTAAAAGATTATCAAAAGATTATCAAAGAGTATCTTCAATGTTACCAACAATGTAGCCATCTCACCAATTCACCGTTTCTTCAGATCCCCAAACCTGTTGACACAGCCACATTTTGAGGGACTTCCAGAAGGTTACCAAGGATGGGCCAGCCTCAGTTTGGGGGGAATGATGTTCCACAGGGCAGGCACAATGACAGAAAAGGTCTGTCTCCTGGCTCCAGCCTGATGTAACTCCTTAACAGATGGGACCTGCAACATACCTCTTCTGCTGGACCTGATGGGACGGGCAAATGTAATCAGGAAGAGGTGGTCCCTCAGATAACCTGGCCCCAAGCCATGAAGGGCTTTAAAGGTCAAAATCAACACCTTGAATTAGACCCAGAAGCAAATTAGCAGCCAATGCAACTTGTGGAGCAATGGTATAACTTGTGCAATTCTAGGGGCACACATAGCTGCCTGCGCCGCTGCATTTTGCACCAGTTGAAGCTTCTGAAAACTCTTCAAGGACAGCCCCATGTAGAGCACATTACAGTAGTCCACCTGGGAGGTGACAAATAGTCTACCTGGTAGGTGAGCAGAGCCTCCTGATCCAGGAACAGGTGCAACTGGGGCACAACACGAAGTTGTGCAAAGGTCCTCCTAGCCATGATTGCCACCTGCTATCGAGCAGGAGTCATAAGTATAGGAGGACCCCAGGTTGTACACTGGGTCTGTTTGGAGCACTGCAACCCCATCCAGTGCCAAAGCTGGCAAAGTCCTATAACCGGAAGGCCCCAAAACGCAAAGCCACACAGTCTTGCCAGGGTTCAGTCGAAGCCTGTTTTCCCAATCCAGGCCAGCATGGCCTCCAGGCCCCAGGATAGGACATCAACAAAATTGCTTAATTTGCCTAGGGCAGAGATGAATAATTGGGTATCATCAGTGTACTGATGATACCTTACTCCATGGCAAAGATGATCTTATGCAGCGGCTTCATATAGATCTTAAATAGGAGCAGAGAGCACCAAACACTGTGGCATCCCACATAGTAGGGGCTAAGGGCGGAATCTCTCGCCCCCAATCAACATTGACTGCTACTGACCCCAGAGAAAGGAACAGAACCAGCACAATACAATGCCGCTCACCCTCAAATCCCTGGAGCTGATCCAGAATGATACCTTGGTTGATGGTATTGAAGGCTGCTGAGAAGTCAAGCAGAGCAAGGATGGAAGCACAACCCCCATCCCGGTCTCATCAGAAATCATCTAAAAGTGTGACCATTGATGTTTCTGTCCCGTACCCATAGCCTGACTGAAAGGGGTCCAGATAATCTGCTTCATCCAGGATCTTCTGAAGCTGCTGAGTGACCACCTTCTCAACCACCTTCCCCCAAAAAGGGAGGTTAGATACTGGATGAAAATTGTCACGTATGGTGGGATCCAGCAATAGTTTCTTGAAAAGAGAATGAACTCCCTCACCCAATGAAGAGTTCACCACTGCTAGAACCCACTCACCCGAAACTACCTCAGGCAACTTTAGTTAGCCAGGAAGTGCATGGATCTAAAGAGCAGGTGGCCAAGCTCACAGTCATAAGGACCCTGTCCACTTCATCAGCCCAACAGGTTCAAACTGTTCCCAGATAACAGAGCAAGACTCCGCCCCAGGCAATTCCCCAGGATCTGCAACAAGGCTGGCTTCCAACTGAGAATGAATTCGAGCAACTTTGTCCGACAGATGCTGAACAAATTCTTCTGCACAGTCTTATAGGGGGATCTCTGAGCCCCCTCTACCCAAGAGGGCACATGTCACCTAAAACAAGGCTGCTGGATCTGCAGACGCAATAAGGGTGGAGAAGTACTGTCACTTCGCTGCTCTTATTGCTACAAGGTAGGCCTTAATAGAGACTCTACTCGGTATTCAGTTGAGTTCATCCCTTGTTGAGCACCGGTGACACTCTAGATGTCTCTTCTCCTGTTTCATCCTCCTCAACTCTTCATGGAATGACGGATCCATGTGTCAGGAGAGGTCGCATAGGTGCAATCTGATCTAAGACCTCGGCAGCCCTCTTGTTCCAAGTGGCAACCAAGGTGTCAGATGGACTGTGCAGCAGACCAGCAGGAACCCCCAGCTCCCTCTGAAACCCATCAGGGTCCATCAGTCGCCGAGGGTGGACCAATCTAATAGGTCCTGCCTCCTTGCAGTGGATAATGGCACTGGATAATTCCATGGGTATCAGGGCATGATCTGACCATGACAAGGGATACACTAAAAGTTCCCCCGATACCAGATCACATTACCACTGCTTCAACAGGAAAACTAGATCAAGTGTGTGATCAGTGTCCCGTGTCAGGCTCTGGATAACCTCGGATAGCCATGAACTCCTAAGCCACCTCAGACTCCTCTCCCAGAGAAGGCAGATTGAAGTCCCCCAAGACTATAAGTCTGAGGAACTCTGCCAACCCAGAAATGGAGTCAAGCAGCTATGCAGCATGGAGGCTGGTACGGTAGCAACAATCCCAACTGATCCCTAGAGCCCAACTTAATGAACAGGGTCTCACATCTGGCAACCTGAGAAACAGTGCCCCAAAAGCGTGAAGAGTCTCCTGGATGGCAATCGCCATACTGCCACCCCTGCCCTAAGGTCTCGGCTCATGCCACACCTGAAACCGAGCTGGGCACAATTCCGAACCCCTCACTTCCAGACCCAGCCAGGTCTCAGTAATACATGCTAGGTTGGCCCTCTCATCCGTAATTAAATCACAAATGAGGGAGGCCTTATTACAGACCAACCTGGCATTTAGTAGCAGCAGCCAAAAGCCAGGGCCTCTGAAAGTACACTGACCGGGCTTAGGGGTTGAGTTCCGGGAGCTGGAATACGGAACCACTATAAGGCAACAGGTCTATGTTCCCCGAGAGCAGCCTGCTCCCAGTCTCCTGCCATACCTTCCCATCCCCATCCCCACTGTGATATTGACCCGCCCCAACCTCCTGAGGCCCCAACCTCCCCTAATCCAACCCCCCCCCAGTTCCCAAGGCAGAGGATCCCCTCCTGTCCTCACTACCTATATCCATCCAAGAGAGGGAGGGGAGGATGAGTCCCCTGAGGCACTTCAGCCCTAGTCTCAGCACCATGAGGGACACCAACAACCACCTCTCCTCTCCACCTAACAACCACCTTTCCTCTCCACCCAACAAATTACCCCTACCAGTCACTCAGTCCACACCCAACCCCAAACCTCTTCTGCCCAAAACAACCATGTTTCAATTCTTACCCACAACAAAACTGTCCTATTTCATTCCAGGTACAAAACAAAGTTTCTGATTTGTTTCAGGCATGGAATACCAAAATCTGTGCAATGAATGGTCCACATTCAAAACTTTTTACACATCCCAACATTCCTCCATGCCAGTGTAAAATTGTACAGGTTTGCAAGGAAAAATCTTTAATATATCTGCGCCTCAACTGAATACTCAAGGTGCAGACTTTAAAGATGACAAGTGTAATTATAGTAACAGGGAAGCCACATAATTTAGCAGAAATGTTCTGAATAAAAAATGATAATTGGAGGTATGGGAAGGCAGCAAGAAAGGAATTGCAATACTTGAATAACCTGAATAAATAAAGTGTAATCTCTTTACCATCTACAATGTTTATCCTGATTTCATAGATTATACTCTGCAAAGCTGCAGCTATCCATTGACTGCATTGAATGATGGTTTCAGAATATCACTATTTTTTCTGTCTGCAATAATTGTGATAATGATGGGCAGCAATGAAAACTTTGGTGTTGTATGATAAAAAATAAGGTCACATGTGACATACAAGAAAGCAGCAAGTAATTCACTTGATATGTAGAGAATAACTCAAGTTAAGTACATGGTTTCAACACTGCACAGAAAAGAGAGACAGTACAATTCAAGAGAGAAAAGAGTTGAGTGAGGTGAGCAAGAACTGAATTCCCAACAAGTTTAATTAGAAATAAATAGAAGAACCAGAATAAATGGAATCAATACATTTAATACAATAATGAATGGTAGTTATAGCCAGTCCTCGAAGTCATGGCTGTTGCAGCACCCCTGTGGTCATGTGATCAAAATTTAGGCGCTTGGTAGCCCAGCCACATTTATGACTGCAGCATGTGCTTCATCTTCCCCCACCCACCTATCTCCCCCATCTCTGCCCTTTCGGCTGCCCTGCACTCTGCCGCCCCCCACTGACCTTCGCTGTCTTCTTCCTCCCACTGATGAGGCATGCCTGGCTGAGGCAGCTGCTGGCCCTTTGCAAGCTAGCTGGGAGTTGAAATGGAGGGGAATGCGGCAAGGCAGGAGAAGTGTACGGTCCTCGCCTAATGATGGTGTGGTCCTCGCTTAATGACTGCAACTGGAACTACCGGAACTGCCATTGCTAAGTGATGCAGTCACATGATATTTCACCTAACAACCAATTTGCTTAGTGACAGAAATTCCAGTCCCAATTAGGGTCATTAAGCAAGGACTACCTGTACATAGCAGCCATGGGAAACCTGTGACCCTCATAAGAGCCCAACCTAGAAGTGAGTAATGTAAAATGCTGAGAGCTGTAGCTCAGGAGCCAGACTTAGGCTGATTAGAAGATCAATATCCAAGATATGCTGCTTAAGAATACTTCTGGTATTTTCAAAACCTAATGAGCAAATTTGAGGTATTAACAGTGAAGATGATTAAAAAACAACTGGATGCAAAAATGATTTGATTCCAAGCCAATATTAAACATGATTGAGTCATCAAGTTTTTCCTCAGGGGAAACTGAGGGAAATGAAGTTAAATGTAGCCATCATTCTAATCAGATTTACCACTCATAAAAACTTACATGTCTTCCAGTTGATATTGAAAGTTAGGTTACCTAAATGTTATCTTAATACCGCTAAAATCTATTCATACATCTGCACTGCTTTCAGTAAGGTCATTGTTTTCAGCCACTGCAGCATGTTTATTCTGGAATAACAAATACTTTATTTGTAGATTCTTACCTATACTAACTGGTCTGATATCAGTCAAGTATAGTTACCCTTTATATTTAATTATCTTATTGAAGAGGAAAGACAACTGGAACTTTGAATTCTGCAAATTCTGAAAGCCTGTTGATTTTACAGACATTATGAAAAACAATTGATATAAGGAGAAGAAGGTGAAAAGTGCTTCCTTTCCCTTAGATGAGCATTTTAGCAATTCTCCCTGACTTCCACGCATACAGTGCAAATGACTGCTGGGAGGAAAGCTTCATTAATATACATGTACTTGTGGAAATTTTCATGAGATGCCCCTTTTTAGAGCAGAAGTTGTCTGACCTATTTTCATAATGCCTAAACAGGAGTATGCATACACATAGGTAGACTGTTTCTGAAAGATGACGTGTTGACTTAGAAGCAACACAGTAAACAACAAGTTCTTCCTTACCTTATTATCTGTTCTGATTGTGACTTTCAACTGAGGTAGAACACGTTCCACTTCAAGGTTCCATTCAGCTGCATCTACTTTAGATTCTAAAATCTCTTCCTGTTTAGACTCAAGCGTGTCCTATCAAGATTTGGCATTAAACACACTAGTGAATTATCACATTATATATGCAGTGATACAGAAAACACCCAACCCTTATGCAATTTCAAACCTACTTTGCCACCATAAGGGCCAGAGTGATACGCAACAGTTATACCAGTACAAGATTTGAAGCAGTAACACTGTACTACAGGTAGTCCTCAATTAACAACCACAACTGGGACCAGAATCTCAGTCGTTGAGCAAAGCTGTTGTTAAGCAAGACGGAACATGACTGCTTCACTCAACGACTGCAGTATCAGCACTCCTGGTTGCGGTCGTTAAGCAATCTTGCGGGTCATTAAGCGGACAGAGACCCAGGTAAGGAGTGCGGGATGCCTCAAGGGGTGGGGGAAACCCTGGGAGGCCCGGCACAGGCTGCGTGTGAGTGTCTCTCCGCTCAGGGGCTGAGAATCCAGCTTGGATCTCATCTCCCTCTCGTCTCTAGGGGCTGTTTAAACAGCTCCCTGCCAAATGATTCCTGCTTCATGCAAGCAGGCACGAAGGATTTAGCTAAATCCTTTGTGCCTGCTTGCACGGAGCAGGAATCTCAAAGAATTTCACCCACCACCACCAACCCGAGGCACCCCACGCTCCTTATCTTACCGTGCTGCCTCTCCACTCAGGCCCTGCCCCCTCCTAGGAGCTCCAAAGAGGGCTTTGCAAGCATAGAGGGGAAATCCTTTGTGGGGCTGCAGGAACAAAGCAGAAATCTTCAGGATTTGAGCTCCGTTCCTGCAGCCGGCCAAAGGATTTCCCCTCCCCTCTGTCCCCTCTGCTTGCAACCTTCCCTGCTGGCTTCCCCATTGACTTTCTGGGGAAGCTGGCAGAGAAGACTGCAAATGGCGACCACATGATTGCGGGGCACTTGGCAACACACCGTAAATGCAAGCCGGTGGCCAAGCGCTTGAAATACAGTCACGTGACCACGGGGGAGGGTGTGGCGTGACATTTCACGACAGCTGGAAGTTTTTTACAGGCTGTAAAGCACCCTTTCCAAGATGTCTATGAAGGTTCTCAGTCATCCAGGTGGAATTGTCTGTAGCTTGAATCATGTCAACTGGATTTCTATTTTCTCAGTGGAAACGTTTCGCTCCTTATCCAAGGAGCTTCTTCAGTCTGAGCAAAGTTAGTAAGGGAATCCTTAAATATGTTGCTGCGTGACCTTACACCTGGGGCTAGGTCATGGTTATTTTTGAGATGTTATTTCTAAGTCCCTTTATCATCTAAAGGAGGATCGTTAAGATTACCATGCTGCTGTTGAGCTTGCGAAATGGTCTTAATATTCCTAGGCACAGAAGACAAAGCAGGAAGGAAAATAGGGGAAAGATTGTGCCTGAGGCCCCCACCTCTATTCAAGGAAGGATTTTCCAAGTTGGCATAAATGGATTCCTTGACCCCTCTCTCAAACCACCTATCTTCTCTGTCTAAAATGTGAACATTAATGTCCTCAAATGAGTGTCCTTTTTCCTTTAGATGAAGATAAACTGCTGACTCTGGTCCTGTGGTGTTACTTCTCCTGTGTTGGGCCATCCTCCTGTACAAAGGTTGTTTGGTTTCTCCAATGTAGAGTTCAGAGCACTCCTCACTGCACTGGATTATATAAACTACATTGCTTTTCTTGTGTTTTGGAATTTGATCTTTGGGGTGTACAAGCCTCTGTCTCAGTGTGTTGGTGGGTTTGAAATATACAGGTATGTGGTGTTTGCCAAATATCCGTTTTATCTTTTCAGACACGCCAGCCATGTAAGGAATGACCAGGTTCTTCCGTTTACTCTGAGTCTCAGCCCTATCTGTCGCTGTTTTAGGTCTGACCTAAAGGCTGTTTTAGGTAACTAGTTCAACAAAGAAATCCACATAGAAAAATTTGGTTTACAAGAAAGTAAATATAAAAAGGAGTATTTATGTTACTGTTCCCGTTAGAAAAGCAAATCAGAGAAGCCTATAAACAACTAATTGTAGATTCCCAATGAATTGATATTCAATTTATATTTAAACTGGACATCAACTGACTTTTTAACATGGCCAAGGCATATTATTATAGCTAATATTCTTTTTGTTCTTTGTAAAAACTGTATCAGTTGGGTTTAAAAGGGAAAGAATGCCAATCACAGACTCGTATTCATCCATAAATGAAGAGAACGCCACACATGTAATTGAGCATTTCTCTTAATTCTTCCTTGTCATAGCTCCTTTGATTATCTATAACTTCTCTCCAAATTGTATGAATGCTGGGACACTTTCCAGATAATCATAGGAAGTTGCAAAGAGGGTTACTGAAGGAAGGGGGCACTTCATGCAAGCAGCAATGCATTCTATTTGCAAATCAGTACTTTAATATCTAGCACTCAGTCCGAACTGAAGAGAACACTTACTGATTTGTAAGTTTGTGCCTTTAAAACGTTCAGATCAATATAATTATCCTCATTGTCTGTCTCTTCTTCCTTAAAAACATATAAAATATTGTTTAGCATTACAGTCAACACTGTGATTTAAAAATTATTCTCTAAATGCCATCACAAAATTTATTTTTGATTAAACAAACTTTAAAAAATGGTATTATGATCCAAAACTATGCAATATGCTACTCACAGGACTTTTTTGTCAAAAGCACTCCTTTAGTAATCATTCCCATAACAATGTTACCCTTGTTCCATTAAAATATCCACTGCAGCCAGTTCATGTAAAACAAGGATAGGCAACTTGATGCCTTCCTGATATTTTTTTACTTCAATTCACATTAGCCCTAGCCCACATTGACAGTGACAAAGGGTTGTAGAGGTTGCAGTTCAAAAGCTATGGAGGACCCTAAGCTCATTATTTTTATATAAGCCATTTGTGAACAGTATTGGCTTCCCCTATCAAATGTATTTATATGGACACTGTAACATGAGAGCCAAGAAACCAAAGAAACAGCTGGCAGGAATCAGATCATAGTGACCTATGAAAACCTCCTACTATTTTGACAAGAATTCCTGCCAACTACATCAATGATTTTTTTTTATTTCATATATTAACTTTGACTATGCAACTGTTTGTCTGACAATAATTCAGCCAGCAAAATAAGAGAAAAATAGTGCTTTGGCATTTAGATATGCAGCAATTTTAGCCAGATTTTTTTCTATAATTATATGGATACTATAGCAAATCCTCATTTTAACATTTTAATTGGGAGGATGGGATGACCATTACTCACAAACATGCATTAAATATTTGGTCCATTGCATCGAGGCCCACTAAATCAAGGTTTCACTATTTTCCTTCCCTAAGTGAAAAGACAGATAGAAATATGGTCGATTTGAAGTCAACTGCACTGTACTTGCTAAATTTGAAGCAGGAGGAAATAGAAGAGTGGACTCTATATTTTTGCTGGGATAATGGTGGTAAGAAGTGAATTTCTCAATGCTCACTTATGATTTAAAAAAACCCAAGCTAATTAAAAAAAATCTTAGCTAATTTCTATTCACATTTTTTTTAATGCAGGAACAAAACAGAAAAGAAAAATCCCACAAAGCACTAGTCCATTCTTCTACTTCAGAACTTGACCATTCCATCTCTATGCTGCCTATGAAGACAGACCTAATTTGTTTTCCATGTGTTATCTCAAATGCATTTAACTTATTTTAGTTCAACAATATATCCGCATGTCAACCATTTTCTCACAGTATCAACATACATGAATTGTAATTCAAGCTAGTGCTAAATTGCATTCCCAGACAGAAGAGAAGCTTATAAGAGCATTTACAAATATTTAAAAATGAAAATGATGCACTAGGGAGTAAAAAATAAAACCTTTTTGATAGTCAAGCACACTCCTGTTGACTTCAGACATTTCAATAAATTTTTTAGCAACAATACAGAAGTGGTTCACCATTCCGCTCTTAGAGGATATGGAATAGGCAAAATTTCCATCGTTTCCTCCATCATCTTTAGATGTCAATCCTCTATCCACTTTTAAAAGTAAGTTTGCAGGACTTGATGTCTTTTTCCGAGTGAAACATATAAAACTGAATTATTGAAAACATAATTTTCTTTCCTTCCTAACAGCAGGCAATAAGTCAAGAGAAATTTACCGCAATTATTTCTTCTACTTTATTAAGAGTTAATTCAGCATCATCTTCTGTTACTGCTTCTTCTTCTAGCTCCTCAGTAGGATATGTAGGCCTTAAAAGATAAATGCAATAAATGCAGTTCTCTGAGACTTATGATGATTTAATATTTGTTTTGCATTTTAAGATATAGCCCTTTTGAAAATATAGCTTTGCATTTATGTGATATGTAAAATTTTCCACTATATTTTTCCATAACTAGTAAAATGATGACTGGATACAATTCCAGTCAAACAATGCACATAAAATTGTAAATAACTTTTTCAAATGCTTATCCCATAATGCAGGGGTCCCCAACCTGTGGGCCGCAGCCTGTTAGGAAGTGGGCTGCGGGGCTCCCGCCTGCAAACCCCTCTCCCCGGTGTGCACAACTGGCTCCCACCTGCAAACCCCGCCCCCCCCCCCCCGGTCAGTGGAAAAATTGTCTTCCACGACCAGTCCCTGGTGCCAAAAAGGTTGGGGACCACTGCCATATTGCATGTATGCATATATAATAAATATAAGTGCTAACTTTTAGAAGGTCTAAAATGAATATAATGGAGTGCCTTTGGATAACATATATGAGCAGCCATGCTTGTGCAAAAGAGTTTTTTCCTTCTCTCTCTGCAGTCCTCCTTCATCTTTTGCTTAGTCAAATCAATGTAAGGAAGTATATTTTATTGAGTTGTCAACACTTAGTACTCACAAATATTCTAATTATTAAAATTCCCCAAGTTTTAGTAACAGCACGGGCAGTTATGTATGCTTCTAGAACAGCACGTTACACCTCTGTTCTGCAAGCTGCATTGGTTGCCAGTCTGCTTCTGGGTCCAATTCAAGGTGCTGATTTTGACCTTTAAAGCCCTTCATGGCATGGGGCCAGGTTATCTGAGGGACTGCCTCTCCCCGATTATATCTGCCCGTCCCATCAGATCCATCAGAAGAGGCATGCTGCAGGTCCCATCTGTTAGAGAATTACACTTGGCAGGCCCAAGGAGGCATGCCTTCTCTGCTGTGGCACCCGCCTTATGGAAGATCTCCCCCCCCCCCGAAAAGAGGTCAGCTCCATCCCTACATACTTTCTGGAAGTCCCTCAAGACCTGCCTTTGTCACCAGGCCTCGGGGTCTCAGAGAACCGGTGATATCTTGAGGTGGCTCCTTTGTTAATCTAATGTCTTGTGTGCCTTATACTTTTTAAACTTTTGCCCAGAGTCACTTATTGTGAGATGGTCGACTATATAAATTTGATAAATGAATAAATAAATAAAATTTGTTTTAATAGGGAGTTTTCAACCAAACAGTTTCTGCTAATACCAGTCAATGTAGTCATAAATCATGGACTCTTCAGTTTTAAAGCAGATCCATTTGAAAATATGAGACAATTAATAAGTGACAGAGAACTCCACCACAGTATACCCTCAATAACTGTTATACAAAATAGCAAAACAAAGAATATTAGCAAATGTGAACACTGCAATTATTTCATATATTTATTGCTAAAATTTCCATCAATATATTTGCAAAAAGAGGGGGCAAAAGGAAAAAAGAACCAGTTTGGTCTAGTGGTTAAGGTGCTGGGCTAGAAACCAGGAGTCTGTGAGTTCTAGTCCCGCCTTAGGCATGAAAGCCGGCTGGGTGGCCTTGGGCCAGTCACTCTCTCTCAGCCCAACTCACCTCACAGGGTTGCTGTAGTGGGGAAAATAGGAGGAGGAAGGAGTATTAAGTATGTTCGCCGCCTTGAGTTATTTATAAAAATAATAAAGGCGGGATAGAAAATAAATAAAATTAATTAATTAAAAATTAAAAATTAAAAAAGAGTGTTAAAATGATGTGCACAAAGAGAAAGCCCCCTTAAAAATAGTTTACTAAAAAGAAATGTGCAGAACTAATTATTCACTTAGTTTTACTTCCCAAATATGTCATTGGCAAATTTCCTGGAGAAATCACAGTGCTGCTGCAGCTCACTAAGCTTTTAGAAAGAAAGTGATTAGTTTTATGCTTCCAGTAGGGAATGATATTTTGCACACAAGTCAGTATGTGTCAGTGTTTATTTGCCTCCAAGACTATTTTGTTCCAAGCTTCGGCTATTATGGGGGGCAATAACATCACTTATTGAATAAATCTACAGCCAATAGTACAGAATGCTGTAGTCTTTTGTCAGGCCCAGACTCAATACATTCAAGCACAATGCATTAGAAAATATTATTTCATTGCTAATATTATACAGTAATTGCAAATCTTTCAGCCAACCTGCTACATCAATCCTGAGACCTGGCAGCTGTGGGGGAAGAAGGATTGAGCCTTCAGCATCTGGAGGTTGTGAGGGAATGGATCGGGCAAAACAAGCTTAGACTAAACCCTAGTAGGATAGGAGTGCTGTGATCATCTGTGCTGTCCAGAAACAATAGTTTCAGCAATAGCACTAGACAGAATTATGCTTTTGCTGAAGAAACAGGTCCATGACTTGAGGATAGTCCTGGATTTGCAGTTCCTGCAAACAGCTCTGTAACTTTGACTGGTACATCATTTGCAGCACTACCCTGATCAGCAAACCCTAATAGCAGTGACCAAAGCCATCATCGTCTCACAACTTGACTACTACATCATGCTATATGTGGGCCTGCCTTTGAGGACCACTCAGAAGCTACAAGTAAAATACAGTGCTGCAGCCAGGCAACAACCAGATTAAACTCACTACTGCAGTGCATCACATATTCTTTGGTTGTTGCACTGATCACCATTATGCTTAATCCTAATCCTAAATGCTGGTTATTCCTATAAAGCCTTTTATATAAACAAACAAATGAAAATTTTATTTATATTACACAACCTACCAGTGTGTGATCCAAATCACAATCAAATTGACAATTAAAAACTGTTAAAATTAAACAAAAGCAATAAAATCAATATACTTCTTGATATTTTTAGAGGAGTAAAATAACATTCCTACAACTATAATATCCTAAACCCGATACTCCTGCTACCTAATAAGATTTAAAACAAAATAGCCCTGATATCTAACTTTACTAACCTCCATTCCCAATACCCACTGATAATGGCTTCCACCGCTCAATCTGCTGTATTATGGCATGGCTCCTGGTAATATAATGGACTGAATTCTCCAAAATGACAGTTGTCAGGTCATCTAGAGAAGGTCTGCTCAAGGTCCTGTTCCTTCAGGAGCTGAGGGATTCATGAACCAGCAGACAGGCCTTCTTGGTAGTGATGATCACTTTGGATCATCTTATTGCTAGAGATGTACCTAGCCTCCTTGCTACTGATATTTTGCAAGAATTGTGAAAACAAATTTTTTCAGGTGCACTTTCAATTACAGGACTACAGCTATCTTTTGTTTTCTATATTTTTATATGGATTTGGGAGGGGGATGAGTTATTTTATTCTGTGTTGGGGATGTTTTACAGTATAGGTGGTGTTTATCTTTCTGTACACTATCCAACATTTGTTTATATGGGCAGTATAACAATATTGCTAATAAACAAACAAGCATTGAAACAATTTGCATATAATTATACAATCAAGAACAACACAAAATACAAAAATCTCATATCACCTAAATATGTACAGTAGATGCAAAAAAAACTGAGTAATCTCAGAATACATGAGTTATTTCACAGATCTGGATTAAGTGAAAAGTCTAAAGCCAAAAAGATCAATGGAGTGGCACCACTGATCTCTCTGAACATGATTTCCATATTTTAGAGGAAGGGAGAACAAGACAAGATGATGTAATAAAGATTTGATTGATTGAGATAAGATGATGAACATATATTAAGCCAGAATTTAACCATTATTTATTGATCAACCAAGCCTACTGTCAGCTAGAAATTCATAACAACTGAGTTTGCATAACATACTAAGTTAAAAAACAAAATTAATTCTTTGGGGCTTAGGCCCATAACATGCCTAATTCTACACAACAAACCTAAGTCAATCAGTCTTCAGCTCTAATCTTTTTACAGAATTACTGAAACAATAAAATGTAATTACACAGAGTTTATTCTGAACCACTTAAAAGAAAGGTAGGATTAAAGGGTAGCAATGATTCACACAATCACAGAGAAGTGAAACCCATGATCAGGTGTTCCTTAGCTTCATTACTCAACAACTCCAACAAAAACAACCATTTATGACAGAGGCAAAGAGCTGTAGTTCAACAGCTAGAAGTCTTCAAATAAAGAATGGATAGTCATATGTCAGAGATGCTTAGTGCATCCTGCACTGAGCAGGCAGGAAAACTAAATGACCTCTAAAGCCTCTTCAAACTCTATGATACTATTATTCTAACACCTGGAGGGTCTCTGCTCTCTATAGTAGCTAAAATATATACAAAACTAAGAAATAAATAATAAATTGAAAGGACAATAGGTGTAATTTGGGGGAAGAACATTCCAATCCCACAGTATCAAAACAAAAACCAAACCAAAACACAACACAACACAACATACATACAATACAAAAGCCTTTCCCAAGTTGGTTCAGCAAGTTGACAATAAAAGCCTATCAGAGAAGACTACCTGGATCCTACACAAATGAATAACAATAGTACTATCTGTATCACTACACTATATTTGGATCTGAGCTGTTTGTATGGTTCCAGCTTTCTCATTTTATATAACTAGCACAAGAGGAAGCAGACAAGTTATTGTACCTTTTCCAGCTAAACGATGAGTATTTCAAAGCTTCTTCTGCCAAACAATCAAGAACATAGCATGCTTGTTCTCCATAACCGGCCTTTAACTTTGAGGGAGGGAAATCAACAGTTCTTCCCTGAAGAAGAAATAAACATCATTAGAGACAAAGCATAATTAAATCAAATAATAATGTCTACCTTCTCTAAAGTCCTTGTTTGTCACAACAAGAAACTATCTGCACATGTGAATCACCAAACACCATCAATATGGCATAAGGGTCTGGTTGCATGAGAAACCACCTATCCCGCACAGTATCTGTTTGGCTGATTTGATCTTGCAGGGTTGGCTGATTCATTTCAGTCTTTAATCGGGTTCCTTTGATTAGACAATGTCATCTATCAGGACCCCAGAAGCACGCTTTCCCTTTAGTAGTGCCTGCCTTCTGGAATGAGATTCCTCTTGAGATCTGGATGGCCCCCACTCTGCTGCTGTTTCAAAGAGCTGTGATATTTGGATCTGAGCTGTTTATATTGTTCCAGCTTTATTATGTTACACAATTAGCACAAGAGGAAGCAGAATGTGTAATATTTCAGCTGAATCCACTTACTAACAGATCTAACTCTAGTCATCTCTAGAACAGTTGCTAAATCCTGTTCTATAGTTATTGCTGTTTTGAAGGGTAGAAGCATTACAGGCTTATTTATATTTCTTTTAATTACATTAAAGATTTAGTTTAGTTTGAGAATTTTTTCCCTTTTGCATTGATTATGTATAATATGTAATTAGCAACTGATCTTTGATCATAAATCAAAGACGTCTAGAGCGCCGCTGGAGGAAGACGAAGACGGAATTCGAACGAACACAATCTAGAGCCGCTATTAGGGCCTACCTTGTGGCGGTAAGAGTGGCGAAACGTAAATATTTCTCCGCTCTTATTTTATCCGCAGAATGCCGTCCGACAGCCCTGTTTAAGATTACTCGATCTCTCTTGGGTAGGGTGGTACCGACCACCCACCTGCAGGGCCGTGCGGAAGAATTTTCTGAGCATCTTCAGGATAAAATCGCTCGGATTCAGTCTAAGTTGGACTCCATGCCTGGATTGCAGTCTGGGGAGATGCCGGGAGAGCGGTCTTGCCTTATTATCTGGAAACAATTTGATCCTGTTGGACCTGAGGAAGTGGACAGGATCCTTCGAATGGTTAACCCCACATGTTATTTAGATCCCTGCCCTTCCTGGCTGGTGAAATCAGCCGGGGAGGTGACAGGTGGATGGGTCCAGGCTATGATTAATACATCCTTGTTGGAGGGGGTGGTTCCAACTGCCTTTAAGGAGGTGTTGGTGCACCCCCTCCTCAAGAAGCCTTCCCTGGACCCGACCATTCTGGACAATTTTCGTCCAGTCTCCCACCTTCCCTTTTTGGGAAAGGTGGTTGAGAAAGTGGTGGCGTTGCAACTTCAAAGGACCCTGGATGAAGCGGATTATCTTGACCCTTTTCAGTCAGGTTTCAGGCCGGGATATGGGATGGAGACTGCATTGGTCGCGCTTATGGATGACCTCTGGCGGGAGCAGGATGGAGGTAGTGCATCCATCCTGGCTCTCTTGGATCTCTCAGCGGCTTTCGATACCATTGACCATGGTATCCTTTTGGGGCGGCTTAGGGAGTTTGGGGTGGGCGGCGTAGTTTTGCGCTGGTTCACCTCCTTCCTCCGGGGCCACTCCCAGTCGGTGGTGATAGGGGAGGAGAGATCCAACCCGCGTTCGCTCCTATGCGGGGTGCCGCAGGGCTCGGTTCTCTCTCCTCTCCTGTTCAACATCTACATGAAACCGCTGGGCGAGGTCATCCGACACCATGGGATGAGGTATCATCAGTATGCGGATGATACTCAATTGTATATCTCCATCCCTGGTGAAGTAAGTGATGCAGTGTCCACCCTGTCCCAGTGCCTGGGGGCTGTGAGGGCCTGGATGGGGAACAACAGGCTTCAGTTGAACCCTGGTAAGACCGAGTGGCTATGGATTGATGGCTTAGCGTCTTCTGGGAAATTATCATCTTTGGTTCTCGATGGGGTAGCACTACCCCGTTCAGAACCGGTGCGTAATCTGCGGGTTCTTCTAGACTCACGACTCCTGCTCGAAGAGCAGTTGGCAGTCGTGGCTAGGAGGGCTTTTGCGCAACTTCGGTTGGTGCGCCAGTTACGCCCATTCCTGGAACGCGATGCCCTCCGTACAGTCACTCATGCTCTCGTCATCTCCCACGTAGATTATTGCAATGCGCTCTACATGGGGCTACCCTTGAAGACTATCTGGAAGCTTCAGCTGGTGCAGAATGCGGCCGCGCGGGCAGTATTGGGTGCCCCAAGATCTGCACATGTAACACCGTTGCTCCGCGAGCTGCATTGGGTGCCGGTTTGCTTCCGGGTACAATTCAAGGTGTTGGTTATCACCTTTAAAGCCCTACATGGCATGGGGCCAGAATACCTGAGAGACCATCTTATCCCCATGTTATCGACCCGCCCCACCCGGTCATCCAGAGAGGCCCTGCTACATACCCCATCAATTAGAGAATGTCATCTGATGGGGTCTAGGAGGCGGGCCTTCTCTGTAACAGCACCCACTTTATGGAACAGCTTGCCCCCAGAGTTGAGACAGATCTCCTCCCTCCCTCCCGAGCTGAAGACCTGGTTCTGCCGCCTGGCATGGGAAGGAGGAAGGGATAGCTCCTCATGGAGATGGCTAATCCCGTAATTTAAATGTCCTTCTTTTAACTAATATCCATCTGGATTTATAATTATTTTATACTGCTGTAATTTTATGTATACATTTTAACTGTTGTCCTGTAAACCGCCCAGAGTCCCCTGATTCGGGAGATGGGCAGGGATAAATTTAAATAATAAAATAAAAAATAAAAAAATAAAATAAATAAAATACAGTATTTTATTTATTTATTTATCATATTTATATCCTGCCTATCTCCCTCACAAGGAGGGTCCCCGGGCAGTTCACAATAAAATAGTTTAAAATCAATAAAAAACCATAAATAACACCAATAATCAGCAAAAATACATAATTAGTCAGATCCAAACAATGGTAGGTCTTACTTATCCCATGAGCTGGTAGGGCTGGTCGAGGCAGATCTAAGAAATCAGCCAACCCCAAGACTGGCTATTCCCCTCCCCACCCCAAGCATGGTGGCAAAACCAGGTCTTTAGGTTTTTTCTAAAGTCCAGGAGAGAGGGGGCTAATCTTATTTCAGGGGGAAGAATATTCCAAAGGGCAGGGGCTACTGCAGAGAAGGCTCGCCTTCTAGACCCCGTCAGATGGAACTCTCTTGCAGACGGGGTTCATAGCGTGCCCTCTCTGCATGACCGGGTGGGACGGGTTGATGTGACGGGGATGAGATGGTCCCTCAGGTAACCTGGTCCTATGCCATGTAGGTGTCGTGTGTAGATGCAGAAATAACACGCCGAGGCCAGGAATCTAGTCTCTAGTGTTTATTGCATACCTACAAGCAGAAATCCTGCTAAACTAACAGTGCCTGAAGATTCCCAAGTATATCAGCTCAACCTAGGGCGGAGCTTTCTTCTGACGTTTGGGGAAATAGGCTAGGCTCTCTGAGCTGCGTGCTCGCTTCTTAACTAGCGCCCAGCCCTCTTCTCTGCTCTCCCCGACACCACCCCCCTCTCCATCCAAAAACTCCATAGCAACTCCCTCCCCCCTTTCGTCCTTGGTGTCGGGTAGGATTCCGTGTGAAAATGTGTCCATCTGCTCCTCCTCCTGGGAGCTGGGCAGTGAAGGGAGGTCATCCAGGAAAGGAATGTCGGGGGAAGGCTCGTGTCTCTCTGTTTTTCTTTAAAAGCTGAGTAAGGGGACGCGCTTTCTCCGCATAAGAGGCAATGAACTTGTGAAGGAAATTCGCATACCCCAGAAA
The DNA here is from genome assembly GCA_023362775.1 of Charina bottae. Lineage (NCBI taxonomy): Eukaryota > Metazoa > Chordata > Lepidosauria > Squamata > Charinaidae > Charina > Charina bottae. The sequence goes on along the minus strand of JALMGJ010000004.1, from coordinate 92,727,318 downwards.
TTGTTGGAGCTCCTTGACGTTACGGGGAGGCTTCCATGACATAATTGCTTGGACCTTTGCAGGATCCACGGCTACGCCTTCTGTGGAAATCCTGTATCCCAGATAGTCTAATTGCGTTAAGTCAAAGGCGCACTTTTCTAACTTCGCAAACAGCTTGTTCTCTCTTAATCTCTGCAGAACATTACGCACATGGGTAATGTGGGAGGTGGGGTCCTCAGAATAAATCAGAATGTCATCAAGATACACAATGACATATTTATCTAACAAGTCTGAGAAAATGTGGTTCATGAACCTGGAAAATACTGCCCCACAATTACTTAGTCCAAAAGGCATGACTAAATACTCAAACTTACCATATCTGGTGTTAAAAGCCGTTAAGTATTCATGGCCTGGCTTTATTCTGATCAAATTGTAGGCATTCCTGAGGTCTAGCTTGGTAAAAATGCGAGCCTTTTGCAGGCGATCCAGCAACTCCGATATCACTGGAAGAGGGTAGTGGTCTCTAACGGTGACTGCGTTGAGTGCGCTGTAGTCATGCACCGTGCGCATGGGGGGTCCCTTATCGCCAGCCTGTGCCGCCGGGGCGAAAGGATCGGGCTTTTTAGGCACGAAGAAGGTAGGGGCAGATGCCGGTGATGTCGATGGCCGAATGAAACCCTTTTTTAGGTTGGTATCCAAATATTCCTTCAGTATAGTTAGTTCCTTTGGGGACATTGTATAATGCCGTGCCGCTGGGATCTTGGCTCCAGGCTTCAAATCTATTGTACAGTCGAAAGATCTATTGGGGGGCAACACTGTGGCCTCTTGCTCTCCGAAGATGTCTGCATAATCTCCATACTTTGTTGGTAGGGGAGCCTTCCCTGCTTCCCGGCTTGCAGCTGCCGGTTGGGCTTGGGTAATGCCCTGCAATTTGTGGTGCTGACAGTCTTGAGAGGGAAAGGAAACTGCTCCGGTCATCCAGTCCAAATTGGGGTTGTGAAGTCTCAACCAAGGTGCCCCGAGAATGACTGGGACTTGCAAGGAAGCAGTAACGTACAGTTGGATCCACTCCGTGTGATCTGCGATGGATAGCTGAATTGGCAGGGTGCAACGTTCGATCGCCCCTGCCTTGAGAGGTTGCCCGTCGATGGTTTCAACCTGCATGGGGCTTGGTAGTGCAATAGTTGAAATGTGAAACTTTTCCACCGCTTCCCCATCTATAAAATTGGTTGTCGCCCCGGAATCAATCATAACATTTACCGGTAATAGTTGCTTGGAATCTGTAGTCAGCGTGGCTGGAACAATATAAAAATCTTGGTTGTGATCTGCCGTCTGAGCCCTTCTTAATTGCTGGATGGCCTCCCCACGGGGCTCTGACAAGGGGGGGCCGTTGGAGTTTAACTGCTAAGAAGCGGCTGGTATGTGGGCCTGCTCTGTGCCTTGGGTTGTAAATCTCACCGGGGTTGCCTGGCGTCTGGTCGGGCACACCCTTGCAATGTGCCCTGGCCCCCCGCAATAAAAACAAAGTGCATTGTCCCTTCTCCTTTGCCTCTCGGCTTCAGAGAGCCCCCTTCTTGTGGCCCCTATCTGCATGGGTTCTTCCGCGCTCAGGGGAACAAACGTGTTAGAGGGGGTAGCAAAACCTGGAAAAGCCGGTCGGGTTCCTGCCGTTTCTCCCTGGCCGAAGCTGCTTTAACTCCTCCAATCGAGCATCTATGACGACTGTTAACTGGTACAGGTCTTCCAATGTAGCTGGAGTGCCCTGCCGCACTAACTCCGTCTTAATCTCTTTGTCCAGTCCTTGTTTAAACTGATCCTTCAATGCCACCTCATTCCAGCCCAAATCTCCTGCCAGCAGTTTGAAATCTGCGATGTACGCTCCTACTCTCCTGTTCCCCTGTCGGAGCCGTCGGATCTCTCTGCTGGCAGTGACTTCTCTGATTGGATCATCAAAATGGGCTCTGAAACAGGCCATAAAATTCTGGTAGTTGTCCAGAATTGGGTCGTTAGCTTCCACCATGGGGATGGACCATCTTGCGGCTGAGCCTTTCAGCAAACTTAAAATGAATGTGACTCTGGACCTCTCCGTCGGGAACTCGGCTGGTCTGCTGTCGAAAAACATGGTGCACTGGGCGACGAAGGTCCTGAGCTGTGCCGTCTCTCCCCCAAATTTCTCTGGTAAACACCCTGGGGATCGCAGAACGACTGGTGGGGGTGGTGCCACTGGTGCTGGCTGCTGTGCCCCTTGTTGCATCTGCTGAAGCATCGCCGCTTGTAAGTTATTAATCTGGTCGTCGACTTGTTGCTGGTGTTGTGTCAAGGCCGCTGCTAGCTGAATTATGGCCTGCTGCAATTCCTGTGTCTGAGAAGCCATTCTCCTGGTTTATGTGTTCCTCCCTCTTTCGATGGGAGTTTTGGTTTAGCAGGATTGATGTCGTGTGTAGATGCAGAAATAACACGCCGAGGCCAGGAATCTAGTCTCTAGTGTTTATTGCATACCTACAAGCAGAAATCCTGCTAAACTAACAGTGCCTGAAGATTCCCAAGTATATCAGCTCAACCTAGGGCGGAGCTTTCTTCTGACGTTTGGGGAAATAGGCTAGGCTCTCTGAGCTGCGTGCTCGCTTCTTATCTAGCGCCCAGCCCTCTTCTCTGCTCTCCCCGACAGTAGGACTTTAAAGGTAATAACCAACAACTTGAATTGAATCCGGAAGCAAACTGGCACCCAATGTAGCTCACGGAGCAAAGGTGTTTTATTTATTTATTTATTATTAAAATTTGTATCACTGCCCATCTCTTCCAACCATCTCCTCCAACCAGGGAACTCTGGGCGGTTATGTGTGTTATATGTGCTGATCTTGAGGCACCTAAAATCGCCCGCGCAGCCGCATCCTGGACCAGTTGAAGCTTCCGGACGCTCTTCAATGGTAGCCCCATGTAGAGCACATTACAATAGTCTATATGGGAGATGACTAGGGAGTGAGTGACCCTAGTCACTGAGTATATACAAGGCCAATACTTCTTTAATTTTCTTAAAGTCTAATTTGAGTCAAGCTTGATTATGTGGCTTCAAGTTGGTGTTAACTCTTACTGACAACATAGATTTTTCCAGGACAATCTATCCTCAACCTGCTCCTTTCAATGGTGCACCCATCGCCGCTGTAATTGAGTCCATCCACCTTGTTGCTGGTCATCCTCTTCTTCTTTTTCCTTCCACCTTTCCCAGCATTACAGACTTGTCAAGAGAGCTAGGTCTTTGTATACTGTGTCCAAAGTATGTCTATGAAGGTTCTCAGTCATCCAGGTGGAACAGTCTGTGGCTTGAATCATGTCAACTGGATTTCTATTTTCTTAGTGGAAACGTTTCACTCCTTATCCAAGGAGCTTCTTCAGTCTGAGTAAAGTTAGTAAGGGAATCCTTAAATATGTTTCTAGGCTGGCTGTGTGACCTTGCACCTGGGGCTAGGTCATGGTTATTTTTGAGATGTTTGTTTCTAAGTCCCTTTATCATCTAAAGGAGGATCGTTAAGATTACCCTGCTGCTGTTGAGCTTGTGAAATGGTCTTAATCTTCCTAGGCACAGAAGACAAAGCAGGAAGGAAGATAGGGGAAAGGTTATGCCTGAGGCCCCCACCTCTATTCAAGGAAGGATTTTCCAAGTTGGCATGAATGGATTCCTTGACCCCTCTCTCAAACCACCTATCTTCTCTGTCTAAAATGTGAACATTAATGTCCTCAAATGAGTGTCCTTTTTCCTTTAGATGAAGATAAACTGCTGACTCTGGTCCTGTGGTGTTACTTCTCCTGTGTTGGGCCATCCTCCTGTACAAAGGTTGTTTGGTTTCTCCAATGTAGAGTGCTCTGAAACCAAACAACCTTTGTACAGGAGGATGGCCCAACACAGGAGAAGTAACACCACAGGACCAGAGTCAGCAGTTTATCTTCATCTAAAGGAAAAAGGACACTCATTTGAGGACATTAATGTTCACATTTTAGACAGAGAAGATAGGTGGTTTGAGAGAGGGGTCAAGGAATCCATTCATGCCAACTTGGAAAATCCTTCCTTGAATAGAGGTGGGGGCCTCAGGCATAACCTTTCCCCTATCTTCCTTCCTGCTTTGTCTTCTGTGCCTAGGAAGATTAAGACCATTTCACAAGCTCAACAGCAGCAGGGTAATCTTAACGATCCTCCTTTAGATGATAAAGGGACTTAGAAACAAACATCTCAAAAATAACCATGACCTAGCCCCAGGTGCAAGGTCACACAGCCAGCCTAGAAACATATTTAAGGATTCCCTTACTAACTTTACTCAGACTGAAGAAGCTCCTTGGATAAGGAGTGAAACGTTTCCACTAAGAAAATAGAAATCCAGTTGACATGATTCAAGCCACAGACTGTGTCCAAAGTAGGATAATTTGAATCTGGTCATTTGTGCCTTGAGTGAGGATTCTGGGTTGATTTGTTTGATGATCCATTTGTTTGTTTTCTTGGCTATTCATGGTATTCTCAGGAGTCTTCTCCAACACCAAAATATGTTGTTGTTGTTGTTGTTGTTGTTGTTGTTATTATTATTCAAAATAATTTTGGCATTCAAAATTTCAAAAAGTCAAAAGCATCAATATGCTTTATATACTGCTTTTTCAAAGTGCAACTTTTGCTTCCATCACAGGGAAAGCCATTGCCTGCACTATTCTGATCACATATCATGGTATGTGAATATTTTTTCAAGGCCTTCATTAGTACTAATCTGTGCCATATTTCTGGACTGATGGCTCCTTTACTTGTTGATAGTCAATCCTAAAAGGCAGAAGCTATCCACCATTTCAAATATCTTGTCAATTCTATGGCTGGTTGCTCTACCTGTTGCCATAAATTTGACCTTCTTTATGTATAATCTTAGTCCCATTATCTTCACTGTGCTTCTTGACTTTCATTACCAGAGCTTGCAGATCATTTGCATTTTCAGCTATCAGTGTTATCAGCATAGTGCAGGTTACTGACCTTCTTCCTCCAATTCAAAACCATGCTAATCATCTTCCAAGCCAACTTCTCTCAATATACAGGTTGAATAAATAAAGGGAGAGTTTACAGTCTCACTTTTTTGCCAACTGAACCCATTCTCTTTCACCATATTCCGGCTGGACTCTGGCTTCCTGATCTGTATATAGGTTTCACATGAGGACAATGAGTTGTTCTGGGATTCCAGAACATTTTTCTAAGCACATTCCACAGCTTGACATGACTGACACAATCAAAGTCCTTTCTATAATCAATGAAGCACATACTGACTTATTTTTGGTAATCTTTGGCTTTCTCAATTATCCAATCAAGTTTGAGTCCTGGTGATTTCATCAACACATCCATATAGTTTTACTTGCCACTGCCTTTTCCTGGGATTTTTAATGTATTTATTTACTTTCCAGTTTAGCCTACAATACCTATGACTTGGTATTTCTTGGTAGTCTCCTATCATAGTACTAATCAGGTCCTCTCGTCTTAGCTTAAAGGTCAGCTAGTTGCTAAGCTGTAATAATGTGATACTTTACCACTACCCTATATAGTCACCCATTCTTCCTTAAGTCAATATAATTTTGCTAAAAAGTAAAAGAACTACTGTATTTGCAGCCTACAAAATTATTAGGAATGATCAAAACAATTCAAAGATGGTAACCTAAAAATTTACTTACAAGTGATCGCAGCTCTGCAAGTATGCTAGAGATTGTCGCATTTGGGTCATCATATTCCTGTGGTTGTTCAAAAGGATGCCCTGCCTTATTAATCAGCCAAGCAGCAAGGGTACAAAACATGTAGAACTGTTCACCTGGGTTAATAGGCAACGCAAAATAATGCCTGTTTTAAAAGAAAAAGGAGCAGAGATTAATCTGCCTATATTGAAAAAAAATGTTCCAAAAGCTAAGAAAACTTCTCTGTGTTTGTACAATCATCTATGTCCTCAACACTTCTTTTTCTAAGGATACTGTATTTCACTGACAGGTAATTTTCTTAATATATGTGCTCTTTTCTTTGCAATACTTTCAGAATGGTATGTCAAAACTGGCCATGACTTTTATTCCGTATGTATACCTTATAGAAAAATAATGTAAGTCAAGGTTTTTTAAAGCAGTTCTCAGATTTATTTACTATATTTTTGTGCTGCCATATTGTACAATGACTCATGGAAGTAGCTCTGGACAAAATATATGAAGTTATTGAGCAGATTATAAAATGTACTGTTATCTGATCTTCTATAGAAGTATCGAATATACCACAAAAACACAAATGGCTTCGTATGACAAAAAAAGATAAACCTAATTTATCATTACTGATACAAATTACTATTATAATAAGACCTGAGAAAATAGTATATAACTATTTTAATATACCAGTATATAACTATAATTGAAAGCATCTTTTCAATTACATATATCTTCATGATCAGCAAACACTAATTTACTCAAAGCAGTTTTTAACAAGATCTTTTGTGATGCCCAAACAGCAGGTGAACAGTTATTCTAAGAACATATCTATTTCATCTGTCTGTTTGGGTCCTATGGTTTGCTGATTGCTTTAATAATATTAGAGGCTTAATACTAGAGGATAATTGGATCTGAACACAACATAGATTTGTTAGGTTTTTAAACTTGCTATTTTCTATTCTGAGTTCTCAAACAGATTGATTTGAATTCCTTCAGAAGAAGCTTCTCTGAGACCAGTTCCAAAATATCTATTACCTACGTCATATTTCTGACAAAGATATTTATACAATAAAAGTTATATAGGAAATGGAATTAGAATGCTCAAAATTGGGGTTATTTTTTCTTTTTTATACCTTGACATTACACTAATATTCTGCAATTTCACATTAAGCATATTAATACTACACCTAAGAAAAAGGATTTGGGGCATGATTTTTATAATGTTATCTTATTCTGTGTCATAATACTTTTTATTAGGTCTGCACTGCTCAAATTTGATTTCTCCACCTGTATGTACCCATTAATCTATCCTCATACGTTCTGATTGTCTTAAATCTGTAACAAAATTGGATATATCTTTGTGATTTAAGAATGTGGAAAACTCTTTAAAAATTGTAGAGTTTATAAAAAGTAATCAATGTTAAATATATTTGGACATTTAAAAACACTGTATTGTCAGCTTTCTATATTGCTGAAAGAAATCAGAATGGCAAAATACTACAAATTGTGATTGAGGGCTATTTCCAGTTGAATGTTAGGAAAAACTTCCTAACACTTTGACAGTGGAACCAATTAGTCAGGAAAATGATGGGTTTTGCTTCACTGGATGCAGAGAGCCTGGACAGCCATCTGTTGGAAATGTTTTAATTTCAATTCCTATGTTGTAAAAGGGACTGAACTATAGACCAAAATGCAGGTCAAGCCACAAACATATGCATCTTACTCAAGTAAACCTGACAAAATTAATGGGGCTTATTTCTAAGTAAGTATGTATATGACTGCATTCTGAGACTATTTTATTTTTTCCTACTAAGTCACAAAAAATAGAACTGGAATGTATATTAACAGCATAAAAACAATATACACCATAAATATATTTCACTTGCATGACAAAAATATAGTCACTGATTTGGTAGAAAGTTTTATTGGCAACATGTAAATTATTATTGCCATGTTGTCCCAACAAGAAAAACTGCAAAAGAAAACCAAGTTAATATGTATTTTTGTGTTTTTTTCCTTATAGATGGGAAAGTATTAAAATTGAAAGAAAAATAAAATAGATTTAGTGCATACTAAAGTTAGAGCTTCAATGAGAATAATGTCTTGAAATGTGGCACATTATTTTTGTATTCATGGTACAATCCTAAACTTATAGCTACACACCTTGGCACATATTTTAGAAGCATATAATCATAGTCACACTCTGGCAGACTGAGTTTTTATCTCACATTATATCTCCGTGGTCCATTATTAGAGTTACCTATTAGTAACATAGCATTTAACCAAAATGCTCTATAGCCCTAAATAAAAAATCAAGTTACCCAAGATTCCCATGACTTAGGGTACTTCTAGGGAAATCAGGAAAAAAAGGAGGCTAGGTATACTGCCAGTGTAAAATTATAACGAATATGTTACTTCTCAAAAATAACACTAATAAGAGTACCATTCTTCATATTTAAGACGTTTGCCTGATGCATGCCTATCCTGTGGCCTTAACTCAGATGTATATTAGAAAAGGTTGCATATATTTAGATCACCAGCTCTATACAAAACACATTTCTAAGAATTTCTCATTTATTCTCACTAGAATGGCTTTACAATTAGTTTCCCATTTTACAATGAGTCTGAAAAAGTTCTATCCCAAAAAACTTTATCTATTGGATCACAACCACTTATTCTGTTCAATGATTTGAGCTTGTAAGGAGGTATATCTAGGAAAAGTTTCTTTGCAATAAACAATGCTTGCCATATGCCTGATACTGTATTTTTGAAAGATTATAAATACAACAAGGAAGAAATCACCAACTCTTCCAGCACAATCTCATGTAAGTTTCCTGAGTAGTCATAAATTCTAACTGGTTTAACAAAATTAACTCTCAAGTTACTTAATTTGCAAGGTATAGTGATATAGCACATAATACTGATGTAAACTAATTTTTATTATGTTTCCTTTTCTTCTCGGGCCTTTAATTTTTTTGACTTAGTATTTCTTGCTCCTTTTCTGCACCTTCCATAACACTGCTTATCCTGCAACAGAATAGTATGATTAAGTATATAAGTTTCCTAATTTTCCTTAACTCTATACAGAAACAGGCCTGCATGCACTGAAAGGTGCCTGATTTTACTCAGTAACAAATCTCATAAAATGCAAGGTCTCAGTCCAAAATTATTATACATGGAACTGGAACACAAAACAGTTCTGTTTCCAAAGAGCCTTTCTCCAGAACAACTTCAATGTTCTCTGCTGTCTGACAGTCCTGGGGCTTGTTCAGACACAGTAACTCCAACATCAAATTTACAGGCAAAAGCCCAATGCACACTCATCAGCTGTACATTAAATGTACACGTGTGAACTAGCCTTTAATCCACGAAGCCCCTGAAACAATTATTGGCTGGGATTAGGCTATTTATTCTTCCAGGCTGGAAAAAGTGGGACTCATCTTCTATTACAATTCACCCCCCAGAAAACCAAAGAGCAAGGCCTACTCGCTTGCCTTACCGGGAAGGCGGTCTCATATTGTGGCTCCGCAACGCTGCCTCTTCCTCGTAGTTCAGTAGCTTTAACTTCTCCAGCAGATCCTCCATCATGACAAACATGTGATAAAGCGCCCCCGGCCCGCGCTCCACCACCGCAGCTTCCCCAGTCGCGTCCCCTTCCTCGGCGGCCGCCATGACACGTCTCAATCGCAGCTTCTCGCTTCCAAGTTGCCAGCGCAACGCGACAAGCACCAAGGCCGTCCACGTCACCGGGGAAACAAACCCCGCCTCCTCGAACACACGCCCGCCAATCCCTTCTTAACCCGAGCAGTCCTTCCGTGATGGGTCGGACCAATCGACTTTGCCCGAAGTGATTCTTGGAAGCCTCCGCCTTGTAGGGCTGCCAGCTCTGGACTGCGGAAAAGCCAGATAATCGCTAGATCCAGGAAACTTTGACTGTTTATTGCCATCTAAGGCTCGCCGGGATTTTACAGCGCACATCTGGAAGCCCGAGTGTTCGATGTGCGATTCCTGGCACTGCAATTTTAATCAAACACGGTTTAGTTGACCGAGTTTACAGCTCTCCGGTCTGGGCTGCAATAATCCGGACGACCAGTACAAGGGAGCAAAGAGCAGTGGGATGGGCGTGCGGAGGGGCTGATATTTGTTCGTATTTTTGCAGCCCACATCTGGGTGCCTATGCCTTAGAGCTGTGTGATCTAAGCCCTCAGAGTTTATTCAGTGTATTGTGACCAGTACACTGTGACCAAAATTGGGATAATGAGTAAATCATGTTAATTCAACCATGCATAAGTGTGATGTAAACAGAACTGAAGAAGGGAACCAACAGAAATTAATATTGGGTGGGATTAGGCGATAGATCTTACATTTCGGATACTTGTTAAACAGTACATTATGCACTATAACATAACCGTCATTGGAGAGCCCTGATAAATTAGATCAAAAGCAATCTGGTGCAATCTGGGGCGTGGTGGCTCAGCGGGTAAGATGCCAGGCTTGTTGATCGGAAGGTTGCAAGTTCGGAGGTTCGAATCCCTAGCCCTGCGTGCAGAGTGAGCTCCTGCACTAGCTCCAGCTCTTGCCAACCTAGCAATTTGAAAGCATGCAAATGCAAGTAGATTAATAGGTACCACTTCGGTGGGTAGGTAACAGCGTTCCGCGCGTGTCATGCGGCCACATGACCGTGGAAGTGTCTTCGGACAACGCTGGCTCTTTGGCTAACAAACGGAGATGAGCACCGGCCCCTAGAGTCGGACACGACTGCACAAATGTGCAGGGGGTACCTTTACCTTTTTAATCTGGTTCAGCAAGATCCCATAATAACCAAAGTGATGGTCAGGGAAGGTCTTCAGAAAGGACAACACTATTGAAAGATAAATGTGCTGATACTCTGTATTATGCTGTGTTCACATAACAGCTGGACCCTAAAGAATGGTTACTAAACCACACCATTTGCATTCACAAAACTTTTGTAAAAATGGTGTAATGTGATAGTTTAACACAACACTATAAAATAATGTGATGTGTGTGTATATGGTTTTGGATTGCCCCTTATACCTTGAAAATAGTATTGGGTTTAGTGTGTTGTGAGAACATAGCCATATTGTAGCTATCTTGATTAATAGTCATCAATAGCCTTATCCAACAAGAAATTTTCTAATTAACCTTTTAAAAACCATCAGAGTAGGCAGCCCTTCTGCATCTTGTGGAATCAGAGTCTATAGTCCAATTGCACACTTGCTAGATCAGGTAAAGTAATACATCATGGTTCAAACCACTGAAACATACACATACTAAGTCACAAAGAAGCAAGCCACATTCTGGCTTAATGTGATGTGTTTGATCACATCTGATTTGGTTTGTGCATTTGACATCTTTATATAGCATGCTTGGCTATTGCCTTCAGCAAGTAATAGGCACTGTGTCATTTTTGTATTCCCCACATATAGATCCTTAACTGAAATTTCATTCTAGGCGTCTCTCCTGCACTGGGATCTGGTTAAAAAAAGCCCTTTCCAGATCTCAGCCCCTTCCTCCACTATGGCCACAGTGATAGCCAGGTGTTTTGTCTTGACCATCGTTAATATGGCATCCAGTGGGTGGATTCCCCTGCTAAACAGAGGGCTGAACTACATGACAACAAGGTCCCATTCCCATTCATGACAGAAAAGCAAATGCTAATTGCTTTTCATCCTGTGGGCATGTATTTTGAAGACTGGCAGGGAAAACAACCCAGTAACTTTCTTTCTGTCATTTAGGTTACTGCCTTCTTTGAATCTCAAACAGCAACTTTCTTTAATCCAAATGCTTTATCTAACAGTGAATCTAAGATTCAGTATTTGAGTTAAAGGAATCCATAATGGGGGCCATTTAGGGATCAAATGACAGTAAGTCTAAAATTTCAGTTACAGAACAGCATCCAGTGGGTTGAAAACAGTTCAACTACCGTAAGTGTACACTTATTTGTTTTACAAATATAGCATCCTAGTAGTATTCCTCAGGAACTTTCCATCATAGTAGGCTAGGATGCATAAGTTGTGAAGATCCTTCAGTGGCCTGTTAGAACCAGTGAATGGAGCAGAGCTTAATGTTATGTAAACACGTGCACAGAAAAAGGAATATTGTTTAAAAACACAGCCTGTGAGCACGTTAGAGAGTTTCAGGTTCTTATTCTTACACTTTTAGCCCACCCAAGCATAAAGAAACACACGCTTAGACATTGCAGGTACAAAAAGTAAGTACAAAAGAGTTCTTACCTTTATTTTTGTCCAGGTACAGCCATTTCAGTAGAAAATTGGTTTCAGTTCTTCTTTCTGTTCCCTAAACTGTATACCTCTGGCCCTGTTTGCTGCCAGAGGCTGTGTGGAGAAAGGGGGGAAAGCCTCTGGAGTTGAGGCCTAGCACATGGCCTCTCCATGGAAGGAGCTAATGCACGTGCGTCCTACCCCGTTGGTGGAAAAATTAGAGAGGAAGTGGGAGGGGCAACAAGCAACTTCCTCTAGCACAGAGTTTGCCTCCTAGAGCAATCACCCATATGCTAATGAGGCATGCTTGATTTGCTGAATTCCAACATGATTTAACTAACAGTGAATCTAAGATTCAGTATTTGAGTTAAAGGAATCCATAATGGGGGCCATTTAGGGATCAAATGACAGTAAGTCTAAAATTTCAGGTACAGAACAGCATCCAGTGGGTTGAAAACAGTTCAACTACCGTAAGTGTACACTGATTTGTTTTACAAATATAGCATCCTAGTAGTAATCCTCTGGAACTTTCCATCATAGTAGGCTAGGATGCATAAGTTGGAAGGGGACCTTGTGGGTCATCTAGTTCAACCCTCTGTTTAGTACAGGAATCCACTAAACCATTTTTGAAATGAGACTATCCAGCCCTTGTTTGAAAACCTTCAGAGTGGGGAATCCACTGTAGACTGTTCTAATGCTAAACAGCTATTACTTTTAATTCTTCTTAATAGTCAACCTGACTCTTCTTTCAGTTTCACCCCATTGATCCTTGTCCCACTTTGGTTTCAGCAGAGAACAGGGCCACCCCCTCCTGCACATGACAACTTGTTAGATCAGAGCTTTCCAAACTGTGTGTCGCGACACAAAAGTGTGTCGCCACACACAGCGTGGTGTGTCGCCACACCACCCGGAAGCGGCGGGGCGCGTGTGCACGGTGGCAGCGGCAGCCACTGCTGCCGCCACCATGCACGTGCGCGCCGCCACATGTCCCCCCGCGCCGCTGCCGTGCACACGCTGCCACATGCCCTCCTGTGTCGCCGCCGTGCGCGCGCCCCCCGCACCGCCGCCGTGCGCGCGCCCCCCGCACCGCCGCCGTGCGCGCGCGCTGCCACTGCACCACCTCACTGCTGCTACGCCACCACCGCCGCACCGCCGCTGGTGTGTCGCCAGCGGTGGCACTTTGGAAAGTCCTGGTTTACTGGCTGAGGCAGCATCACCCCCTCACAGCTGCATGGAAAAGGCAGGGAAGTAATAATGGTATACAGAGAAGGCTAAAACTGCTGCATGCTTTCTTTGGGTTCTTTGGGTTCTCTACTTCTGGATAGGAAAAGTCAAATGTATAGGTACAGGACTGGGGAGACCTGACTTGGCAGTAATGCATATGAAAAGGAATCAGAAGTAGACCACCAGCTGAAATGGGCAAGCAAAATGGTCAGTAAAATCACAGGCTGCCTTAACAGAAGCATTGTGTCCAGATCATGGGACTGAATAGTTCTAGTTCTATAGTCCAGTTCCTGATATGGAGTAGCCACAGCAGGTTTAGCTTGGTAATGGGTATGAAGCTAAGCAGTTATGAGAAATGAGAAATGGTTAAAGGAACTGGCTATGTTTAGCTTGCAAAAAAAGAAGACCCAAAGATATTGTGGTGGTCTAGAAATATCTAACACAGGGCTTTCTAAAGTGCCGCTGCTGGCGACACACCAGCGGTGGTGCAGCGGCAACACAGGAGGGTGTGCGGCGGCCCGCACGTGCATGGCGGCAGCGCGGGGGGGCGTGTGGTGGCGTGCGTGTGCACGGCGGCGGCTGCCGCTGCCACTGTGCACGCGCGCGCCGCCGCTTCCGGGTGGTGTGGCGACACACCACGCTGTGTGTGGCGACACACTTTTGTGTCGCGACACACAGTTTGGAAAGCTCTGCAGTAAACAAACATCCAAAAGTCGTTAGCCTATAAGGGAGAAAAAAAGAGATGTAAGATTTAAACTCTGGACCTGTTCAGGGATGGATTGCTATCTTCTATAGTAACCAATACTTTTCTTAATTACAGCTTCTTGTATCTTCAATAAAAGTAACTTATCCATCTGATCCTTGTTCGTGACTCTCCCATGACTAGCTCTTGAATACTGGTTGAGAGAGAGAGAGAGAGAGAGAGCTATTGCTCTGCCATAGGTGAATCTCTAACAATAGCAGACCAACAATCTCTGTGGTTGTTTATTATTATTATTATTATTATTATTATTATTATTATTATTATTTTGGATGTACCTCCTCAATGTATTCTTATTATAATTTGCATTCTTTGGCTACTTCAGCTCATTCTGAGCTTTACCCCTTCCTCCCCACCCCAACTCCATCTCTACAGGCTCAAGCTACCAGCTAGCTTTCCTTCTTAGTTATCAGCCTCTGCTTCCATTTCCTGTACGTCTCCTTTTTCATTCTTAGTTTGTTCAGTGAGCTCTCTATTCACCCATTCCGATTAGAGCGGTGCAAATTCCTCAGAAGAGGTGCTTTGCAATATACAGTATATGTTAGACTGGGTATGAAGCGTGTCTCTTCAAATCAACAAGCGCTGTATCTTTTTCTGCATCTTTTTTACTTTGCCAAGGGAAGTAAAATGGTTGTGCTCATACACGCAGGTGGAGACAGCCGGAAGCAGCTTACCAAGAAGCCGTGAGAGCCTGGAGAGACGTGACTGCTTTCCTGATTTCAAAAGAAGTGCTTTGTAGGAGCTCCTGCATGTTGTGAAGCACTTCTTTTAAAGGATTTCCATAGCCCAATAGGCCTTTTACAGCTTTCCCCATATTTCTTTCTGATGTCCATGCTTTCAGTATTTCAGTATGTCATTTTTCATTTATCTTTTAAGATTGCAAGTCCTGGTATGTTGCCCATATTTGTCTCAGTTCATTAAAAAGTGCCTTCCTGAAGTCCAGGATCTTGACTGACTTCTCTCAACTTTTCCTCTCCCAGTTATCTTGAATGCCTGTATGATGTGGTCGCTTCCCGTCAAGGTGCCTGACAATTTCAGACCATCAACCAATTTCTCCGTTTTGTCAGGATTAAGTCCAGGATAGCATCTTTCTGAAGCAATGCAAAGCTCTAATAGGCACATTGGAATAAATTCCTCAATAGTAATACTTCGTTTTTGACTCCTTGTAAACATACGCTTTCAACAAGACTTCAGTATTCAAGGATATGAATTTCTTCACAGCTATTTGGTTTCTTTAAGGCAGGCCATTTAGCCTCTTTTTGTGGGGTCTCCTTCTTTTCCATTTTTTTTTCTGTTCTATCGTCTCTGATTTTCGGAGACTGCTGGATAAGTCCCTGCAGTTTTCTTGGCAAGGTTTTTCAGAAGTGGTTTGCCATTGCCTCCTTGCTAGGGCTGAGAGAGAGTGACTGGCCCAAGGTCACCCAGCTGGCTTCATGCCTAAAGCGGGACTAGAACTCATGGTCTCCCGGTTTCTAGCCTGATGCCTTAACCACTACACCATACTGGCTCTCTCTTTTCAAACAATAATATCCAAATTCAAGGTGTACATTCCAATCATAATTCTCATCCCAACTAATTTCCACAATAGTTGCATTCCTATATTAGGATTTCTAGTTCCACATATTCAGTGTATTGGAATACAGGGAGAGACAGAAAATGTCACTGTTTATAGGTCTCCCTAATGCTGTATGTTGAGGAATTTCTGAGTAATATTTCCTACCTCCCACCTTTTCATTTATTATGTATATCTATAGTCCTAATGTCCAGCACTTTTCCACCTTAGTCTATGCCTCTCTGTCTGTCAACCCTTTGAGCTAGACCAGATCAGGAAACCGACTCCACAGGAAGACTAGAACGATACTTTATTGAGATAGGCTATAAGTATCAGAATCTTGCAAGCCTGGTTGTGCTTTACCTGCTCTCCCTCTTATACCCTATTGGGTCAGGGAGGAGCCAGCCTGCATCTCTTCCTAACACTATCTCCTTTCCCAGGTCTTAAGGGATGCTTCTGCCCTCGTTGTTTCTGTAACGGCTTCTGAATATTCCCTTCAAGACCATATCCATGGCTCTCTGCACCCTCCTTCCCTGTTCCAGTTTAATTTACAGCTTTCTGATAAAGTTCACAAGTCCATTGCCAAACATATTTTCCCATGCCCGAATAGAATAGAATAGAATAGAATAGAATAGAATAGAATAGAATAGAATAGAATAGAACAGAACAGAACAGAACAGAACAGAACAGAACAGAACAGAACAGAATAGAATACTTTATTGGCCAAGTATGACTAAACATACAAGGAATTTGTCTTCAGTGCAAGAACTCTCAATAATAAATTATACAATCAAGAAAAGAAAAATTAAGAAAAAATAATACTACAGCTATTTAACTAACACATACTCATATTTAAGGGAGAATTAAGGGACAATAATACTGCATCTGTTATCTAGCATATGTTCACATATAACAGAGCATTACCGGTCAAATCTTAGCAGTCATGTGTTATACAGCATCAATAATTTCCTCATGCTACATTAAAAAAAGTTCCACAGAGCAATGGCATTATGAAGTGTAATCCATCCCTGCCTAAGAGTTGCCTATATGGCTGACATAGGCCATGTTTGAGAAATCCATTTTTCCCCAACAGTATCATATTCTTAGATGTTCATTTCAAGATTCCACTTTATAATTGCTTGCAAGCCTCTGAAAAAATTGTCCTCTCCTACCAATGTAATTTGTGCCCTGGTGGATAAGTAGGAATGGCTAACAATCAGTTTAGTTTGATGATTGGCAATTTTTCTACCACATCCTGGATATGTGCACTAGGTAGACAGAATACTTCTCACAATATCTGGGAGAGGTTAGTATGATTGGAGCTTGCTTTCTATGATCAGAACTTCACATCATTATGAGAAGCACTCAAAATGGATGAAATCAAATACTTTTCAGCTACCAATGGACATAATTAATGCAACAGATTTCATCTCCCTCTTGTGTGAAGAGGCATCTGTTCCTAACTGCAATTTTATCAAAATGACAAGCATTGTTCCATCAACTCTGCCCCTTAACATATGGGTGTAGAATGTCATGATAGACATACTGTACACAAGGAATGGAGCTTGGATTGTACTAGTGCAATGCTGGTTTTGTTATTTGCCCTCCCTTGCTCCCTCTGAAAATGCCTCTCTTCCACAGGACAAGGAACTCTGGAGCAGACTTGTGAACAAGAATGTGTACAGAGAGTAGCACAATGCAAAGTACCATTGTATAAGCAAAAATCTAGTCTCACAATATTGGATTTTGTCTAGGCTTTACTTCTACATTTCTTGTTTTGTGAACAAAGTCACTTACAGAATAGAATCACACACACCAAAATCACATGCAATTAGTAGGGTATGTAAGCAAGAAAATGTGAGAATGTAGGATGAGTGACTGATAAACTTGGCAGATCTATAATTTTTTTTCACATGGTTGTATGTTTTTCCTCATGTCTTTTTCCAGGTCTATTTCCCTACTAACCTGCATATATTTTATACAATTTATCTCCCTTTTGTAAGGAACAGGAATGAAAGAATTTTTGTTTCTTCAGATTGCGACAATGCACTCATACTTTGCTCCATGTTTTTCAGGCTGAGTGTTAATGAAAACATTCACACATTGTCTTCAAATTGCTTTTGTGTTCTGTTCCGAGTATGAGACCACCAGAACTCTTTAAGGAAATAGTTTTATTTACAATTAAAACTATTTACAATTGGCAAAAGTCCTTTAAGCACATAACTGTAATTCGACTTGGATCAACTGGACTACACAGCAGGATGCACTTGAAGACTTGGCAGCTCTGCAGTAACACTGGCTAGCGATCACAACAAGTTGAACAGACCAAAGTCCTTGAAGCAATAATACAAGGCTGACTGGAACTTCAGGACTAAACTGGTTTCACTTCAAGGCAGGATCTTCTGAAGCACTGACACAGGACTGGACTGGATTACAGGACAAGCTGGACTAGATCCACTGGACAAGGTTCTTCTGGAGTGACAAGGCAACTCTGGACTGGAACTACAAGGCAAGGCTGGATTGGATCCACTGGACAAAGTTCTTCTGGAGTGACAAGGCAACTCTGGACTGGAACTGCAAGGCAAGGCTGGACTGGATCCACTGGACAAAGTTCTTCTGGAGTGACAAGGCAACTCTGGACTGGAACTGCAAGGCAAGGCTGGACTGGGTCCACTGAACAAGGTTCTTCTGGAGTGACAAGGCAACTCTGGACTGGATCTGCAAGGCAAGGCTGGACTGGGTCCACTGGACAAGGTTCTTCTGGAGTGACGAGGCAACTCTGGACTGGATCTGCAAGGCAAGGCTGGACTGGATCCACTGAACAAGGTTCTTTTGGAATAACAGGACAATACTGGACTGGAATTGCAAGGCAAGACTGGACTGGATTCACTGGACAAGGCCCTTCTGTAGTGACAGGACAATGCTGGGCTGGAACTGCAAGACAAGGTTGTACTGGACTCCTTGGATAAGGTTCTTCTGGAGCAACAAGACAATTCTGGGCTGGATTTACAAGGCAAGGCTGGACTGGATTCACTGGACAAGGGTCTTCTGGATCAACAAGATGATACTGAGGCTGGACTGGCAAAACTAGGCAAGGTACTTCTGGAACAATGAAACGCGACTGCACTAGATTACCAAGATAAGACTGCCCAGGAGCAAACTGATAAAACTTAGCTGAATTAGCAAGGGGTTGCTTGACTAAGGCTGCAGGATGAAACTTGGCTGAAGCAGCTGGGCGAGACGGGACTGAAGCACTGAGAACGCTATTGACTGGAGTCCGACGAAAGACTGCGAAATAAGACCCCTTTTGACTTGGCGAAGGAGCGGCCTGAGATTCCGAAGCAGCTGGGGTAAATTCCGAAATGATGCAAGTCTCTTGCTCTGGTTCTGCGGCGGCTACAGGGCAGTACTCTGAAGACTGTTGCGGCTGGACTTTTCCTGAAGAAACTGTTAGCTCAGTGGAACATTTGTCACTGGCAATCGGGTGCTTGCGCTGGCATCCTTTTATTCTGTTCTCCAAACGCCTTCTATCCTCAGGAGCCAATCAGGCTTCCTTCTGCTTGACGCACTTCTCAGCCTTCCTTTATCGTGCATTGATTGGTGCTCTGGACTTCGTTCCTGGTTCTGGACCAATCAGCTCCTCAGCATTCTCCCGCTCTGCTAGGTCATCCCCAGGTCTGTTTCTCTACACCTGCTCATCACAAGTTCTACTCACCGGTTGCTGCACAAGATCAGTTTCGTTTCTGATAAGTTTCGTTTCCCCCTAGCTCAGAGTCAGGCTGGACTCTGATATTTTGAGGGACTGGGGAGTGGAAATGATGGCAGTACGGAAGTGCCCATGGTGTCTCAAGGCTGCTTTTGAATCAAAACAAACAAAAAGCACAGAGGACCTAAAGTCCTCACCAGCTGCTCTAGTTGTGATCCAAGAATGAGTACATACAGTATATTGAAACAAGGAATGATGCAACTCCCCTATGTCCTTCATATGAAATTGCCTTTAAAAATAGAAAAATAAGAAACAGCTAATAATGGGAAAGCAGCTCCAGCTGGTTTCTAAAAGCCTTCCCTCTGTCTGTCTGTCTGTCTGTCTGTCTGTCTATATATACTGTGTGTGTGTGTGTGTGTATGTATGTGTGTGTGTGTGTGTGTATATATATATATATATATATATGTGTGTGTGTGTGTGTGTGTGTGTATGTGTGTGTGTGTGTATACAGATACACATACACACACACACATATATATTATTTTATTATCCTACAAGCTCTTAGAAGAGGCTCTTTATCCTGGCACTACCCATTAGGATGACAATCAGCAGACCCACTAACCTTCTATCTGAAAGCTGGCCCGTGCTCAGACAGAGTGTCAGGTTGCCACAGTGCAAGCCCTGCCATGCGTGTTGAATTGTATTTGAGTATTTGAGAATGGATTATTCACAATGCGTGTCAGTGCAAAGGATTTCAAGAGAAGGGAGGAGGAGAACACGGAGAGTGAAATTCCAACAAGACTGTGGAAGAACATTTACAGCTGGTCAAGGCCACGCACCTGCATCACTTGGTACTGAAGAGAAATATGCTGATGGGAGGGGGAGCATGGCTGGATGGGAAAAGTACTGGACAATGGAGGGAGGAGTGACACGTAGGTGGGGGGAAGAGTGAGGTTTGACTGTTTGGCGGGAATTGAGTCATTCTGGTCTTTAGATGTGTTCTGAATTGTAATACTTTCAATAAAGCTTTCTACTACACTCTAAATGGAGTGTACTGAGGAATGCTGAATTGAAGGATTAGACGCAGAGACATCACACAGAGAGCCTGAATCTGCATCACATGTACTATTAAAACGCCCATTATGTACCCAGTGGCATTCAAAACTCATCATTCCAATTGACAGTACATATTCAAAATAATGATTCTAGCAGAAGATTTTTGCCATCATATTTTTGTAACGCTTTCCAGATGCACATTGCCTTTTAGTCTGTCAAAAGTACCAGGGCAATTGACAGAAGACTGTATCCTTCCTGGCTTTATTCCCCTAGAAACGGCAAAAGCAATTCACTGGAAGAAATGTGCGCTGCCACTGCTACAAACAGGATCAACTGCTGGATCAAAACCCTAAGTATAAAAATTCAGCAGCTTTTCCTCATAAAGAGATCCCTAAGGGAATATATACGTGCTGAGTGGCAGCAACTGTTATTATAACTGAATACATCAGTAGTAACCATCAAGCAAAGCAAATTGTTGCACATTTAATACAACTGGACCAACCTATATTAGCAGTATTTGTTCCAACATGAGCTTCATATATTGCTGTCAAGAATGCAAGTGTTCTGTAGTGATAAAGGAAGAATAATGAGAAGAGAAGGAATTTTCCAAAATTCATCTATGAGAAATTCTATACTCATCGAAGAATCTAACTCTGGACCATATGCTGGTGGGTCAGAGTAAAAGTGCAGAATTATATCAGGTTTATATATCCATGTTAATGGAATGGGGGTGGGGGTGGGAATGGGGTGGGGAAAATGGAGAGAAAGGCCAACTAGGAAATACATATGATTTTTACAACAGCACTTTCTTTTAAGTAACCATACTAATGTGCTTCTATACAGAGTCTCTATCACTGGTAGTGTAAAATCGTGTCATTTTGCATTAATGAATTAATAAAGAAATGGGCTATTTCTTTTAGTCTGTTATCTCTTATGTGATCATTGCATGGATGAAATGCAATAATTACTGTTTAAAGAGTTTTTAAGGATTTTTTTCAAAGATCACAGTACACTAGGGTTTTCCATGTTTGCAGTTTCTTTTAAAAGCTCATTTTTCCCCTCCCTCAACTCCAATGAATGCTGGAAATCTGGGTGTTGGAACTCAGGCTTCCAAAATACTGTTACGATACCCTAACTGCATTAAAGTATCTCCCAAGACTCCTAAGGAGTCCTTATTTCTTATTTCCTGACCTTGCCTTTCTTGAAGAGCTGACATCAATCTTGAAATCTTGTCAAACTCCCTATCTATTTCAACTTATAACTAATACTATTAAGGTAGAGTTGTGTTAACTTTCTTTCTAACACTTTCTACTTTCCCAGAACTAAAATATTTTTTCTATAACCTCTTGGCATTCTCCCTCGTCTTCTCTGAGTCAAATCAACATTTCATGACAATGAGTTACCCCAGGTTCAGTTATTAAATATTAGGGTATATTTTGCTATGCTGCAGGAAACTGGAATGTATGCTTAGATTATGTTGTACAGAATGAACAGAGATCAGTGTTGACTATTAAAGCCTTTTATAGCTTTCAGGGAGCTTTGTATATTCTGGCAGCAATTAAAATATTTATTGCAAAAGCCCAAAGGCAACTTTTGTATGACACACAAATAAAACCATACAGAAACGGGGTTCCTACATTCTAAATCTCTGAGAAATATTTTTCAGGTGCCTTAATGTGTCCTGTGAGCTATTCTTTAATTAAAATTTAAACTTTACTGTAGCTAACAATTGCAAACTATTGTTGTGTAATAGTTTGTATACCATAAATCAATAAATAAATCATTTACTCAGTGGGATTTATCTCTCTTCTTTTTTCTTTTTTTAAAATTATAGTAATTTTATTAAAAATTACAATTACAAAGATAAAAGCTAATACAAACTAAAAATAAAAGAAAAAACAAAGTACAGAAAAGAAAAAAATAGAAAAATAGAAAAGTAAAAAAAGAATATAGAAAAAAAAGAAAAGTAATATATAAAGACATGACGCCCCCTTCATCACAACAAGTATAAACTATTTTAGTAACTTAAACTAAATTTAACTTTTAACTTTCTTAATATACAACAAATGATCTCTTCTTCCCATATCCCATCTCTTATCTATAAACAAATTCTTAAAGCCTTGTTGTTTCAGTCCTGATCAGCAAAAGTCCATTAAGGGTTACCAGAGATAACAACATATCTATTTTAACCTTGATCAGATAAACCAACTTTATATTCCTTCCTTTTACTTTTAACAATCTTGGTCTGTAGCCCTTCAAATACTGTAATGTCCTAGAACTTGATTTCTTTTAATTTTTTTTGGTCCCTTCTCACAAATTTCTTCAAAGCTTTAACAAGCCTCTTTTGTAAATCAAATATAGGAAAATTAACCAGGCCACTCTCTTGGTTTGCTATTTGTATATCCCTTTTAATTACTATTAAGACATCAGCTGGTTTCTTTTGAGTGTCCAGTGTAGCATCTTTTTCCATATCATTCTTGTAGCCTGTCATTTTTAAATCCGCTTTCTGATCAGTCTCAGTCTTGTCCAGTAAAACCTGTTCCTCTTCTATAACATCTTTTAAACACAGTGTATCTATAGAGGCACACACTCTTAAATTAACTTCTAAGTCCATTGTTCAAAGATATCCTTCAGTACATCCAATGTTAAAATATTTTGCTTCATTCTGTACTAGTAAGTCAAATTTAAGTGTTCTTCTCCTTTAATTGTAATATTTAGTTTCTTCTGTTTCCCTCTAGTGTCCAAACTTCAAAGTCTCATCCTGCCATGTTTTTTAAAGAGAATTCAAAACAAAAGCATTTTCCAACAGGAAGGATTCTTATAATTAATTCCAAAATCTTATTTCAAATCCATCTAGAGCCTTAGCCTGTTTCTAACTTTCCAGAGTCAAAGTTCTAATCACCCCTTTGCTGTTTATCCCAAAATTAAAAAAAAATTAAGTCCTTAAATTTGTATTTAAAACTTTTGCTAAGGATTGAAGAAAACTCACCTGCTGCTATAAAACTTGTTGATCCAAAAGTTCCTAATATCTTAAAAGCAGTTAACAATCAATTTCCAAAAGTGATTAGAAAAGGAAGTATGCGAACCCAGTGTCCTTTTGAAGGGCCGACCATGGTTTGAGCAAAAACATGGCTATTCCCTCATGTCCCTGAGCTCTACACCCACTGGAGACTGCTGTCTTGCAGTCTCCTTGTGAGGAACAACTGTCTGGAGCACTTGTGGGTGATCTCAAGTCCTCTCCTTGTCCTGAGAGGAATTACGAAGAGCCGGTCTACTCGCCGGCTCTTCATTCCGCTCGGGTCATCAGCTCTGCTTTTAGTGGAACTGTCTTCAGTTCACCATTTCTTCCCTGGAAGTCCCCCAACTCTGTTATTTATTTATTTTTTCTGATAAATTTATCAGTAAATGAAATGCAAAAGTTGATTGACTATGGCTATTCACAGGATATTCTGTTAGCTTTAGGCTTTGATCGGGCCAAAGTAGAGCTATAGTATTTTGGATATAGAAAGCCAAGAGGCCCTATTTAGTGTGTCAAGAGGGTTATTTAAGTGATCAGCCCTTTAGTTTTAAATTGGCTAGATATCTTAGTCAAATTGAAAGTCTAACACAATTTAATATATTACTAACTGCCGTTCTGGAAGGAGATGATAAGATTTTTTATATATAGAGGTAATCCTCAGTTAACGCTGGTAATTGGGACTGGAATTTCCATCACTAAGACGTGTGGTCATGAAGCGTGATGTCACGTGACCACATCACTTAGTAACAACACTCCCTGCAGTCCCCATTGCTGCTGTTAAGCGAATCACCATGGGTCATTAAGTGAGGACCTCCTTGCAACTTCCTGCTGGCTTCCAACAACCAAAGTCAGTGGGGAAGCCGGCAGGAAGTTGCAAGTCTCAGGTGGCTTGCAAGCAGTCCAGCAGGCAGGTAAGTGGCTGCTGCCAGATGGGGGAGGGTGCATGGGTCGCTGGTGTGGCGCAAGTGCAGAGGGGCTAGGGGAGGGTGCACAGGTGGCCAGTGAGGTGTGGTGTGGCTGGGGGTGATTGCTACCATGTGGGGGAGGTTGTGTGAGGGTGCAAGCAGCCCCAGAGCAACGGGACAGCAAAAAGCCCCAGAGCTGCAGTGCCTCCCCACATGTGGCCAGGATGGTGAGCCCAGTGGAGGCGAGGCAGGCAAAGATGACGAAGGTCAGCTGGGGGGACAGCGGAGGCAGCAAGGGGGTGGCCGTAAATGCAGGCTGGCTTGAATTTTTATCATGCGACCATGGGGCTCTGTGATGGTTGAAAGTTCAAGGACCAGTCACAAATCCATTTTTTCAGCGCCATCATAATTTCAGTCGCTGAACAAATGAACGTTAAGCAAGGACTACCTGTGTATAATGACTGTGTATGCCCAGTATTGAGACCACTGCTCTTTCCCCCCCCCCTTCCTGTCTCTTTTATAGGGATATTCATGCATGTTGTATAAAGCCTCTAATAATAAATCACCAGGGCAACCAGACTCATTATATCTTCAGTATTTGTTGTCTCATCAAGAAATACAGTCCCCCTGAATGTCTCTAAATATTGTTATGTTGCCTGCAGAGTCCAAAAGGGGTAACTGCTTAATTGCTCATGAGATTAGAGAAACTGAACCCCAGTATTTTAGATTCATTATATATTATAATGCACATTTAAATTACTATTTTGTTCAATTATAGTTCAAGCAATATTTATTTATCACATATTTTAAGTATTAGATTTAGCTTTATAGATTAAGTGTTGATAACTTGATGTTTTATTTTATTTCCATTTGAGAATGGTATAGTAGCATGGGTGCTTTTATTGTATTGCATCTTGTTTTATGCTGGTGATTGAAACAAAATCAGCTAACTAACCTACTACATTAATCTTACCTTTTCTCCTGACATACTTAATTTTCATTTCCATATAACAAAGTGCTCTTACACCCAGACACTTTTGCATCTTACAAATATTCATTCCTCCCAATGGACCACATACTATCCACTACCTTTCTATCAGTGTTTTCACTTCTTAAAATTTCCCCTTCTTTTTCCCCATCATGAATCCTTTCAAGGTACACAAATTCATCTACTTGCTTTCATTTTTCACCATTTGTGTATAATTTACCATCATTCTTTCCACTATCAAACACAACTACCTTGATTGCTGATAGATTGTTTCTGCATCATCATACAATCTATATAACATTATTTGCAAATTATTGGAGTTTTCAGCCAATAGCACAGCATCACCTTTATACAAAAGTACACATACTTGCACAACTCCAACCCACTTACTTCTTATGTCATCACAAGCATTTATTATACATGTATTTATAAGTACATGTAAGTAAGAGGGGCGTGGTGGCTCAGTGGTTAAGACACCAGGCTTGTCGATCGGAAGGTCGCAAGTTTGGAGGTTCGAGACCCTAGCCTCGCGTGACGGAGTGAGCTCCCGCACTAGCCCCAGCTCTTGCCAACCTAGCAATTCAGAAGCATGCAAATGCAAGTAGATGAATAGGTACCACTTCGGTGGGAAGGTAACAGCATTCCGCGTGCGTCATGCCGGCCACATGACCATGGAAGCGTCTTCGGACAACGCTGGCTCTTTGGCTAACAAACGGAGATGAGCACCGGCCCCTAGAGTCGGACACGACTGCACAATGTGCGGGGGGAACCTTTACCTT
The DNA here is from genome assembly GCA_023362775.1 of Charina bottae. Taxonomy (NCBI): domain Eukaryota; kingdom Metazoa; phylum Chordata; class Lepidosauria; order Squamata; family Charinaidae; genus Charina; species Charina bottae. The sequence continues at coordinate 92,701,411 of JALMGJ010000004.1, read as the reverse complement.
TTATAAGTACATTAATTGATCAAGGGACATCATGCATCCTTGTCTTACTCCTTGTTCAGTAGTGAACTATTTGCTAAGCTTTCCATTTATTCTCAAATATAGTTTACTTCCATCATATACCACTCTTATCACAGTCAGCAACCAACCCCAATGCCATGTTCATGCAAAATGTACAACAATTCAAACCTATTTACTTTAGCATACACTTTCTCTAAATCAACAAGCATACAAAAAACTTATTTACTCACAATCACCCATTTTTAGTGATCTGCTAAAGAGTAACATTCTGGTATGCACCCCTTCTACCTAGCATAAAATAGTATTACATTTTCCCAATTTTGCTCATTGTCACCTCTTGTACCGTTGTAGTCAGAATGATATCCAACACTTTCTCAGACACACTAACAAACCAGTAGTTTTTCCGTTCGAGTATTACCATTTTCTTTGTATAAGGAACAATACAGCATCTGTCTAATTGTCAATCACAGATGCAGTCTTCACACATGCAATGAAGAAGTCAAACAGCCACTTCCTAGTCAAACTACACCCATATCTTAATTTTTTTCAGTTTCAATTTTTTCAACAACATCGATTACTTCCTTTTTATCCATTTTTTCTTGATCGCTAACAATTATAGCAACAATTTTAGTTCCTATCTTTGACATATGACTATAACTCCTGTACAAATCACTAAATTATTTCTTCTAGCAAACCATTTTATTACTTTCTTAATTCTGTTCCTTCTGCTGACAATCCTCCCTTAGTGTTTTTCACTCTTTTTTTCACTCTTTTTTTAAAAAAAAATTCCATCAAAATAGCTCTGCATTTTCTGTCTTTTTAAAAACTTTATTTTATTACAGTCAATGGCCAGCATAAAAAAGATACAGTGCAAGAAAAGCACCCATGCTAATATGCTGTAGCTTATATAAGCATTCTCAAATGTAAATAAAATAAAACAAAACATTGCTCTTTTGGCCACATTCTTTCCAGCTATCTATACACAATATATCATATATGTCTTTAGTCCTCAGGCTTTGCTGCACTTATTCTCTTATATGCATTTTTCTCCTTTATAGCCTCTTTCTTTCATCATTCCACCAAGCATTCTTTTTTATACTTTATATTAGCTCTATAAACTTCTGTGGCATATATCTTTTTGAGGCACCGAACAAAATAGTAACAAATTATTAAAGGCATTGTGTTTATCAAACACTTAAATTTTACTTTCACCAAGCACAAAATTGACTAGAGGATGGCCAATTTTCAAATATTATCTGTTTGTTTATATCTCATCTTCCTTCAAAGATCTCATGGTAATATGCCCAATTCCTCTCTGAGATAGATTAGTATGACAGCAATAGCAACTGATATGGATGCAAGTGAGTGTTCAACATAATTTTTGCTCTAATATATGAATCTTACTATCTTTAAAAATAAATGAAAAAGCTGCGGTGGTACATTTAATGGTAAACAGTAACAACATCTCGGCAAACTGTTATTTCTTAGATTTTAAAAGTTTGTTGCAAAATATTACTTGTTCTTAAAAATATATGTTGTGATACTGGTTTTGTATTTCTTTTCTACCAGACCAATATTTTGTCCATATGTTTCCAAAACAGAACAAAGAAGTATATATTCTTCTTAGCACTGGCTGGGTTCATTCATCATGCATCATGAGGTTTTGTTGAGGTTTGGCATAGGGTATTGTATGAACCCAGCCATCGTGATTTGTAAAGCACAGTCAATGGCTTAGTGCAATTTGTCAATCAGGCATACTGAACCACATAACCCAACACATTCTTTTCCAATGTGGGAGTTCTGGGACATTTATTAAGTTGAACATAGGGTCCTATTATGCTGATACTAACAGTAGGGCTTCTTTTAGTGGAATTTCTGGCTAGCAGCAGAACAATGTGTGTAACTTTTGTTCTATGAACACCAGCTAGGTAAATTGTAATGAAGAAATTTGCAGTTATTACAGATTCAAAATTTGAATTAATTCTACCAAAAACTCCTTTTATATGGAGAAGGTTGTTATATGCTCAGTCAAAAACTGCAGATGAGATGCTCATCTTTTCCTAGTCTTTTTAGAAGTATTGAGAACACTTTCACTTCTTAAAACTTTAATTACTCTGTCAATTACTAAGAATAAAGCATTTAAATCTTTGCCATTGTGTGCCTATGTTGTCAGTGTGAAGTGTATAACTTTGAGTGAAAAAGTACTGCTAAAATGCTGAAGCTAACATTATAGCTCATGTCTTAATACAAAGCCAGGATAATGAAAAATGCCATTCTCTGTAGCAAATAGATTATACATTCATGCCTTTTCACTAAATTACAAGAAAAATAAAACTCTGTGACAGGGGTATGCTTTTGTCATTTATTGTCTTCAGAATTCACTAACAGGTTCTGTTCTTACAACATACTTAGCTGGGCCAGGGTTGGGCTTAATTTTGAGAACACCAACAAGAGGTTAATTGATCTGTCAACTAACCTTGGAAGGATTAATAATACCCCCAAACAGACCATCATACACAGGATCAACTAACTTCTAGTCACCTGTGTTGTGGGAACACAGACATGTTCCTGCAATCTTTACAACCAATGATGACTCTAAACAGGAAAAAGCACCTCTTATACTGTAATTAAAATAATCTTGTGAATTCCAAAGGTAAATAAACATCAAGACTCAAGAGATAAAGCCATAATCCTAAGAATCAAAACATCCTCAGATGTATCAAGCCTGTGTCTATTAACCTACCTGGGAAGATTGCTCTATTCTTCAATATCTACATATAACCTTCCATGGGCTTCAAATGGGAGACAAGAGAGGAAATCAGCCACACCGAGAACATAAAAAACCCCAAACCAACACCAAAAAGGTTTCCCTAAGTAAACCTTTGAACTGCCACAAGGACTCAGCAGAAGCTAGGCCAGTCCCAGCCAGCCAGAAGAAAGCCGTCGAGGCACCATACATCCTATGCACCATTTATTTTATTATTTATTTATTATTTAGATTTATATTACCGCCCATCTCCCCCAATGGGGGACCCTGGGCAGTTCACAATTAAAACAAGGTTAAAACACAATACAGAACATCAATAAATGAATATAAAATCCAAGTGCAAGGATGTTAATACTAAGAAGGGTTTCATGGAATCAACCAGCCCCAGGAGGAACTGTTAGCATTCCCCTCCCATGCAAGGCGGTGAAACCAGGTCTTTAAATTTTTTCAGAAGGTCGGGAGCGAGGAGACCTGCCTTAGCTCCAGGGGCAAGATGTTCCAAAGGGCGGGCACTGTTGCAGAGAAGGCTAACCTCCTGGACCCCTCTAGATGGAATTCTTTGATCGATGGGGTCCGTAGCATGCCCTCTCTGCATGACTGGGTGGACAACTTCGAGCAGGAGTCGTGAGTCCAGGAGGACCCCCAGATTCCGCACTGGCTCCGACTGGGAGTATGGGAGTATGGAGTATGGGACACATGTCTGGGGTATGTCTGTGAAAAGGTGGTGGACTGACATTCATTCATTCAGTGCTGGTTGCCTTTCCCAAGCTCATGTGTGGTGTGGATATATCCATAGCCTGAATGATTAGCAAGATGGTGTGCGTGCTGAATGAGCTTTATCTGACAGATGTTATCAAGATAGGAAAAAAAGAAGACATCATTTGGAGCTTCCAGGAATTGAACTTCCTTTAAATGGGATTTGCTTTGAAGTTCACCTACATTCGTATCCTGGGCTTGGAGGAAAATGAACCCAATTTCTGTAATAGGAAGTACTATTACCGTATGATGCTTCAGGTCATGATAGACATCAAAGGTGTTGCACAGGTGTGTGGGCAGAGGGATTCCAATTATTGTCAGGACAGTGTGGTGTTTTGGAGCTTCCCCTTTTCACTGTTTTCTTTTTAATTCGTGAAATATAATTAGTAATATAACAATGATAGTACAATGAGAATATATTCATAATAATGATTAACATGAACTAAATGGGAGCCTCAACAGCTGCTATAGCCACCAGACATACATTGTAGAAGAGGCATTTGAATACCTAAAAGTGAGGTGGCATTATTTTACACCCCATCCTTAAGGTGGAATTAGGTTTTAGCTCTGGATGTGATAACTGCTTCTTGGGTTCATAATCTCCATGAGAACTATGGGGATGTGTTGTTGAACAAGGCCTGTAGCTTGCCTTATGAGGGTTCCATTGATATCTTGATCAACTGTGGGAAAGAGAACAAATTCTTTGTTCTGAAAAACTCTGGGTTCATGGAAGTGACTGTGATCTCCTTCAGTCTGGCAGAATCTATTTAGAAGCACTGCCTTTGTGCCTGGCACAGATGAAGGAACCCAACATTTGCCGCCGTATTTACTTGGGCGTTCCAATTCTAGATGCTGGGCATGTGCTCTGATTCATTTGTGAATGTTCCTCCTCACTATTGCTCACCCTCCTGGGTTTCTTTTTTTCCTCTGTTGGAATTCATGCAGTTTGGGGATGGCTTCTTCTTTTGCTGTTGCTTTTATCTATTACTAAAATTGTATTTGGCTTGCAAGAAATGTTTGTGTTTTTCCCATGGGCTATTTTGGAGGTAATGGCCTGTCAGAAAGTTGAGAGATGAGTGCCTGTAGATGCAAATAGGGGTGGTGGTACAGGGCAAGTGTGTGAGAATTGTAAATCTTCATCTGGAACAAGCACTCTAGAGCAGTGTTTCTCAACCTTCGTAATTTCAAGCTGTGTGAACTTCAATTCCCAGAATTCCCCAGCCTGGGGAATTCTGGGAAGTGAAGTCCACACAGCTTGAAGTTGCCAAGATTGAGAAACACTGCTCTAGAGCATCCCTACTCCTTTTTTTCCAACCAACTGCTATTTGCCTGGTCAATGGAGAAGGGTTGGTAATGTAATGGTCTTTCAGTAATCTCCAAGGGTTCATGGGATATCAGATATTTTTGGGACAAAACGAATAGACACTACAGTATATTCCCCAAATAATGATTTTTAAAAAAATACAGTTAGCATGATTGTGTGCTGCCCAAACACGTTAGTGATTAGTGATTGTTTGGCTTAATGGTGTTGTGGGGACAAGGCCAGAAAATAGAAAGTCGGGTTATTATTAAATAAAAAAGATACAAATGATGATGAATAGAAATTAGAATAATGAACTCTGCGCTGCAACCTTTCAGGACAAGGAACTATAGTGGTTAGCCTATTTGTAAGATCTACATGCAAAGAAGGACTTGCATATGTGAACTACACTCCCAAATTATGTCCCTTCCTGTTCAAAATTGTTAATTGAAGTGACATGAAAGGAAGGAATATCTAGCCTTTCCCCCTATGATAAAATCAGTAACACTCATGAGCCATTTGATGCTATTTCTCTTGTCCAGGGCTTTCCAAAGTTTTTCCCGCGGCGACACACCAACCGGCGTTGGTGTGTCGCCGCGGGAAAACCCGGAAGTGCGGCAGTGCGCAAAAACCCGGAAGCGCTGCTGCTGCTTTCGGGTTTTGCGCGTTGCAGTTGGTGTGTCGCCGCGGGAAAACCCGGAAGCGCTGATGATGATCAGCGCTTCCGGGTTGTGTGGTGACACACCAGACTGTGTGTGGCGACACACTTTTGTGTCGCGACACACAGTTTGGAAAGCTCTGCTCTTGTCGTTACTGGCTTATTTATTACCAGTACAGAGAAGATCTGAAGCTCAACAAGATGTTGAGGAGAAACTAGATGATGTATCCCACTGGAATACAATATTGGAACATACTTTTAACTACTGTGGTACTTGGGGTCCTTTATGCAATGGAACATTATTTGTGCTCTTTAATCATTCTTTATATGTTATATTTCTTTATGCATGATTATCTTTGAAATTTACCTTACCAAAACACTTAGGCTTGATTCAGGAACATTTAGCATGCTTTACTATTTTCTGAAACATTTTTTGCTTTTAATCACCATGACCTTAAGCTGCGTGATCACCTCTGGTTGATTCATAATTGGTGATGTGATTCATAAGGCTAGTAAAGAGGCAAGAACTTGAAAGAAAGCACAGCTGCTGAGCAATTTCCATTAATTTCAGCAGGGATTACTCAAAATATATTTTCTACTGAAGGGTGCCCCTTTTCTCCAACATTCTAAATGAATCTTGACATGTAAAATAATGAACAGAATAAAATATTTTTATACCAAGCCTCGAAAAGTGTATTTTTAAAATAGAGCAAGGACAACAGTAGAATATACTTTGGTTTTTATTAATTAAGAATCTGTTTTCTTCTGCTTCAGTATTTGATGAATGCTCCCTTTGTGAACACCACTCTAGCCATCAGTTATTCAAGGAAAATATATTTATTCCTCATCATGAACCTGAAACATATAATAAAACATAACAATACAATTTAGACAAAATAGAAATTACAATTGTAAGGAAAGAACAATAGGAAAGGAATGTTTTGCAGTAGTTTACATTTAGAAGTTCCTTTATTCTGTGCTGGGCATCTAAAGTAAAGCTTAAAAATGTCTTAGAACCTGGAAAGCCTCTGCCTGCTACTTTTGACCATGCTGGTCAGATGGACTAATAATCCTGTATCCTTACACAAATTCTTAAAATAGTAATCTTTTACACTAATACTATGAGAGTAGTATTAAACTTAGAAGAACTTCCTTATGAGTAAATATGTGCAGAATTTCCCATTCAAAATGAAAAGGTCTTACACAAAACTTTTAGTTCCTCACTACTGGCATTTTGGAGCCATGAAGTAATATGGCCTCTGGTTGGGCACATATTGCCTGGGCTCCATGAACCTACTTTCACTACAAATGGCAAGGGCTATCTGGAATAGCCTCGGCTTCCTATGTGAAAAATATTTTAGCATAAGAAAACATGTATATCTAAGATGTGTGACTTGCTCAATGCATAATTGTTTGGTAAACTTGTAATGAACACCGAGGCGCAACTCTTGATTTGCACACAGATAGGTAGAACATTAAGAACGTCTGTTCCTGAAAGATTTATCACTGGATTGTGAGCAACTTCTCTTTAGTGAAAAACCTGTTGTATGTCTGCTTCAGCTCATCAATTAGCTTAGCAGTTCACAGAACATATTTAGAGTTCTTGAAGCACACTATCCAGCTTCCCATGGGCATAAATTTCTCTGGGGTCTTAGACACACATTATTTTATCCTCAGATCATTGTCTGAGGCATTTTATTTCTTTTTAAACTAAAACACGATTCTTTTACAGCTAATAAAAAATATCTCAAAAGAAAATCAGTCTAGCATGGTACAGCAGTCACACAATGAGGTAACTAACACATTTCTATATCAAGGCTTGTAAAGTAACTGCTTGATAAAACTGCCTCCATCATATAAAGGTGTCTGGTTTCAATATTTGTAGTGGCTTCAGCATGAGTTATTCCTTTATATCTTCCTAATCTGATATTTACATGATAGTTCATTGTAACCTGAGCTTACATTTTGGCTCCCAAATCATTAAAAAATTCTTGTGTCGGACATCTTTATCAATATTTATATTTCTGTGGTGGATTTATATATATGTCCAATGAAATATTCAGTATCTGGAAACTGCACTGCCTTCTTTAACCACTTTTCTTTCACTTTCAGAAGTCTGCCTGACTAAAAATGAAACAAGGAGGTTAATGACAGTTAACCTCTTTCATTTTATGGTCCTCCCTAACTCTGTTGCATTGATACAGTATCGCCAGATGCCAGGTCAGAATTTGGGCTAAAGGACAAATTGGAGTAAGGAATGGAAGTTACTTGCTCTCAAATTAGGTACTGGCTTCTTCCCAGAATCCTTTCTGTTTCATTGGTCTGTGGCCAAATGGTTTTCTTGGAGATTTTCTATATTTCACTCTGTAATGCTTGTGTCCAAGTTAAATTGTGCAGATGGTGCTTTCTACATCATACTATGACTGCTGCTTTCAATTACTATTTGTATGTGTCCTCCGGGCAACTGAGAGGAGATTAAGTGGTGCAATGCATTGCTAACAATATGAGGAGATGAGCCATCAGCTCTGCAAACCTTGCCTATCAGAGGGTTCACAAAGGGACATGTTGTTGTTCTTTGTGTCTCCTTCTTCTTCTATAATTTGTATAGGCTAGAGAAAGCAAGACCATTCCACTCTTAGTTTCTTCTGCCCTTGTGGGTGATTTTCTTTCCCTTTCTTCATATTCATGTACTTTTATCCTTATCTAAACATTAAACTTATGTGTCTTCTCTGTAGAATAGTGATCCCTGCTTTTAAGTTTCTATGTCAAGTCTTTCTGCACTTGTTTCAGCTCACTCAGTTCCATCTTTTATTCCCCTTCATTCCTCTGTTTTTTTTTAAATTAGTTTCTCAAGCAGCACACAACTTGCATATTAATAAGAGGTTCTGGCAGGGGGACGGGGAGGTAGAGATGTGCTTTCATATACTCTCAAAGTGTCCCATCACTCTTCACTCTTGATTGACTAGTCTCAGTGTGGTACAGTGGAAATGATCCTATGCACCCAGCATCAGAGGAGGTAGCTGACAATCCAACTAGTGAACTCAACTCCGAAAAGTTCTGCAGCAATACAACTGTGCCATCCAGTCTGCCACTACCAGCTTCACTGTCAAAGCCTGTCCTCTCTACCATACAATCGTTCAACTCTCAAAGCCAATTTTCTTCTTCATATCAGCTGCCTGCATCCTTTGGTGTCATCACTAAAGCCCACTTCTTTCTACACCAACCCTACTACAGAAATCTGGCTGGGCTGTTGCCCACAATGGTGCAGAGGAATATGTGTGTCTTACTTCTTGCTCCTCCTAGGCTTGTCCTCTTCCTCACAGTCTAGCTGCTTGATTCTGAGAGTTTCTGAAGCAACACAACTGTGTTAACCAGCTAGTCTATCTACACTTGTCTTCACTGGTACAGTTGCTCAACTCAAATTTCCTGGCCTGCCTGTCCCTAACTCTGGCATCTACTTGCAATAAGTTTACGAGAAGGAAGTTGTTTGAGAAGTGAAACCCTTCTAATCTTTCAAATAGAATATTGTTAGCAAGCACAATTTTAGGAATTAATTCACATTGAGATTTGTCATTCAATGTCTTTTTGTGTCTTCCCAGAGGTGGTTCTTGTTAAAATAAAGATGGCATCTTGAAGTGCAAAATTGAATTGGGCACCTACAAATATTAAATCTTAAGTTTAACTAACATCAAGTCTGATTCACAAACCTATTTAGTATATATTTCTTCCAAGAATAGAAATGTACTTCAGGTTGTAAGACTCTGGACTACTTCAAAAACAGAAGCAGAATTCTGCAAACACAATTGCCCTCATATCCTTCCCATGGGCATCCACTTGGCCATTGTGGGACCCAGAATGCTGGACTAGATAAAAACAAAGCTCTTTTCACGCTCTCATGACTGAGTAATATTTTGGGGGGGAAAGAGAGAGAGAAAAAGAGGGGGGAGGCTAAATATCCTGCATGCAGCTTATTTTTTATATTTCGAGTTGGAAGAAGGTTAACCGCCTCCAAGTTTCCAAAAATTGCTAGATTTTACATGTCCTTTCTACATTATAACATCAAACTGTGATTTTATTGTAGTGTTTGTAACTGCTTAAAAAAGGAAGCAAGAGGAGACATAGGCACCCGTATCACCTGCAGAGACAGTGAGTCTGCTGTGGGTCTGCTATGTCTATCATAGATAGTGTGTGAGGTTGGGAGCTTTTGTTATTTACACAAGCTGTAGGCATGCTTATGTTCCTGGGTGGCCCTCTGTGGCGCCCCCAGGATGGTGACCATGACAACAACAGATGATTATGCAATCTGCCACTAGAGGCTACCCCTTTAGTCTCCACTGTTCTTTTGGAGCTTTCATTGTGTAAAATCAGTGAATAATTTCCTTTTGTCAATACCTACCACCAGAGAAAATAACACTGATAAAAGTAGAAAACATGAAACCTAATTGCCCACATTATTAAAATCAGCAATACTATTAACAGCCACTTTTAAAGCTGTTTTGTGGCACAAATTTGAATTAAAAAAAATCATTTGTCAACTCCCAAATTGATTTTAATAGTCCCAGATTGCACCTTTAATGATTAATTGTAATATTAATTACAGTTACTCTAAAGGCACAATTACATGAGCAAAGCATGGATGATTAATACATGTTGGGTACCCTTTTAATACGTGTAGTCCAGACGGAAATAATACCTTTTGGTTCCTGTGCTCAACAGTGCTTTATTTCTAATGATGCTCGTGTACTATATAGTGCATTTAGCTCTGCAAGAGCAGAAAGAGTGGGCCATTACAAACCTAGCAGAGTCTTCCCCAGGTGCACTAGGAGAATACTGTAGGCTGGTTGAGAAATAAATGATGGGAGTTTTTACCCAGTCTCATAGCACAGATTGTAATGCAGTGTCTAGAAATGATAGCACTCCCACGTATAAAACCCGAAGTATGGATCCAGTATGTAGATGACACCTTCGTCATAATAAAAAAAGAACAACTGGAGGAAACACATGAAACCATCAACAACATCTTCAATGGAATAAAATTCACAAGGGAAGAAGAAAACAACAACACATCTTGGAGATCCTCATCAGTAGAGGAAATGATGGCATTCTTGAAACAAAAGTCTACCAGAAATCTACCCATACTAACCAAGTGCTTCATTACCAAAGCAACAACCCAACCTCCCACAAGAGAAGCTGTGTAAGAACATTATTCAGATGAACACTAATGCACTGCAGCAACCCAGAACACCAGAAAAAGGAAACAGATCATCTATACAGCATCTTCCAGCAAAATGGATATCCACTCAACTTTATCAAAAAGTGCCTGACCACCCAACCCACTACAGCACAACCAACAGAAGCTATGAAAACGATAATACTGCCATACATCAGAAACATCTCAGAAACTACCAATAGACTGTTACAACCACATAGCATCACCGTAGCACATAAACCAACCAAAACCCTTCAGAACATCTTAAGTAACCCAAAAGACCGAGTAGCCCAAGAAGAAAAAGCAGGAGTTATCTACAACATACAGTGTAAGGATTGTAGCAGCCACTATGTAGGACAGACGGGCAGAAGATTAGCAGAACACATCCATGAACACCAACTAGCAGTCAGAAGACATGATGAAAACTCCTTAATCTCACAACACATGGACAGACTCAACCATACTTTCAACTGGGAAACAATGAGCATCTTAAACCAAGGCAAATCCAAAAACGCTAGAGAATTCCTGGAAGCTTGGCATTCAGACAAAGCAGCCATCAACAGACACATAGAGGTAAACAACATTTACATACCATTCATAAGAGACAATAGAAAAGCCAGAAGACCAGAACACCTCCTTGCCAGCAATCAACACCCAGATATGCAAAGATTGACACCAGGATTAGCACCAGAGGAACAATCAAACAACACAATATACCCCAATTAAGGAACTATTAACTCAGTCAATCAACCAAGCAGCAAGCAACAGCCCAATTGAGGAACTCCTAAGGAGAGAACAACGCCTCCACCAACATAAGCAGGACAAGCCATGGTATATAAACAGAGAGCAAGTCCCACTCCCTTTTCGCACTGAAGATGTTGCCTAGTCTGGCAATGAAACGTCTGCAAGAAAACAACAAGACTCAGAGAGCACCTAGGACTCCACAGTTTTTATCCTACGCTCCTAGTTGGAAAAGCCTAGTCTAGTGGTTACATGCCCCATTTTTTAATCTCATGTTTTATCCCATTTGGCAGGAATTAATCTGGCAGGAATGGCCCTCTTCTCCAAAGGAGCCAGGCAGAGGAGAATCAGAAGGACTATTTAAAGCAGAGCTTTCCAAACTGTGTGTCGGGACACGTTAGTGTGTCGGTTGCAGTGTCTGGGTGTGTCACGGCTGCTGCTGCCTCTGAGCCCTCCCAGGATTCCACGCAGGTCCTAGTGCCTGCCTTGTGCCTTGCTGCCTCCAAACCTGCTGTGATTCTGCGCAGGTCCTAGTGCCTGCCTTGTGCCCTGCTGTAAGAGTGTGTCACGAAATGATGCATGTCTAAAAAGTGTGTCACCAACATGAAAAGTTTGGAAAGCTCTGATTTAAAGTATAGTGGCTAGGAAAAAGGTAATTTCACTGACAGATGCCCTTGTTCCTGTCCCTTGATGTCCCTCCACAGGTTTTAGCAAAATCATCCTCTTCTACCTCATACCTTTTTTATGCCAATGTCTCTTGACTTGGTCCTGAGCTTATTGACCTGGGATTCAGCTATCTCAGCTCGTTCTTCAGCATCATCCAGCTCATGCTGCTGTTTCCTATATTTTGCAAGGTATTGATTAGCTTGAGCTTCCTGTTGGGGAAAAATATACAAGGATATACAGTAACAATATTTGACTTTGATAATCAAGAAGCAATGGTCTTCTGAAACATGTAAACAAGGCAAGTAAGTTTTTTATATAGTAAGCTGCCTTTCCTAACTTGGTGCCTTTCAGATATATTGAACTGAAAGTTCTATCACATCTGCTGGCCAGGAGATAATGGGAATTGTAACCCAACACCTCTAAAAGGCACTAAGTTGGAAAAGGCTGTTGTAATTCAGTGTTAAATATTTAATGATACTGTGCTGGAAAGCAGTTTCATTTAAACCAATCTATGAGACCACTAAGGAGGGATTTTTGAAAGTCAAGGGATATTGATTTCAAGCCTTCTGTTGGAGAAGAGATGGCCTAGCAAAATTCAATATTCTTCACAGAAGGGAAGAAATAACAAATATTCTAAACACAGAGGATTCTCAACATTTGTTGTAATGAGTATGTCCAGGACAACTTAAGAATATCAGACAAATAGGCTGAGTTGCATCTCATAATTGGCTTGTTTGGTTTTGGCTTAACATAATGGGTAAACCTAACTGCTGTGGTTTATAAAACATGCTTTTTGGAAGGAATGCTTTTTTTCTAGATTGATAGGAATAGTGGGTACTAACAGGATAAAACCCAAATTTAACACTATTTCATTTGCATTTAACTTTAATTAGAATTAAAAATAATTAATTGCTGCTCTCCAATCATATCAATGGTGTCTATAGAGGGGATCAAAAAAACTCAGGATGGCAGACATAATTGCACAGTTGAAGCACCTTTTATAAATGAACTGATGTCACACACATGTACAAAAGGTGGGGCTTGGGTCACATGATTGCAACTACCATATTGAGGTGTTTTAACCCCCTGCAAATACCACTGAATCATATATGAAACTTTTCCTTCCTTTAAAAAATATAATTTGGTAATTTCTATTTTGATATCTCTGGATGTCATTTGGGGGCTGCATATGGCTCTGGGGCCTCAGGTTATGCATTTCTCCTTCATAGCCTAGCATGCTGCATGAACCCAACTATTTGTGGTCTATTCAATAAACCATGATTAAATCAAGATTTATGAACTGAATAATTAAATAATTAAATGGTAGATATCAAAGTGTGGAATTAGGCAGATCAGCTAAAATGGCTTTGATCTTCCAAGGAAAAACCGGACAGCGCTTAACCGGATTCAAACTATTCATGGCAGGTGCCAATATTAGAAACATAAATGGGGGCTGGTCGATAATTCTAACTGTGACTGCGGGAATGTCCCGCAAACTTTTCATCACATCACGATGGAATGCCCCCTCAGAAGGTTCCCTGGCTCCCTGCAAGAACTACATCATCTTGAGGGCTCTGCTGTCCAGTGGCTAAACAATCTAGATACCTGGCCATAGGTTTAGCCACTCTAGTAACTGCTCACACATAATTTAAATTTATATATAATCCCACTTAGTATTCGCGGTGTGTTTTTTAAAAACAATGTATCGTTTCAACGTTTTACATTTCATACATATTTATATATTGTTCTGTGAATTTTTAAACAATAATGCTATATTCTGCTATGCCATACAAAATAAATAAATAAAGGCAGATCAGCAAGCAGAATAAGATTTAGAAATGAACAGGGAATTATTACTTTTTTGACTATAAAGTCAAAATCATTTGCCGTTAAAGTACAAGATGGAATACTGAAAGAGCCATGGGGAGACTAAATTTATTTTGAAAGTTTAACATTTCACTCTCTTAGTGGCTGAGTATAGATTCTGAACTTGTTCTATTCTTGTGTTGCATTGTTATTATATTTAAATTACATTTAAGTATTTATCAGAATCTAATCTAATGCAAGCTAATGAAACCTTTTTCAAGTCTATTACAAAACCTTATTTTAATATATATATATATATATATATATATATATATATATAAATTGGATTTATCATTTTCTTTATGAGTTACACTTTACACCATTTTGCTTTTAACCATTTATTTTGCTTTACATTTGTTGTGGCCTATGGTTGAAAAATATAATTTTTGACGGGCAGTTTCATTTTCAGTGTGAAGGTTTCAAGGGGGGAATTCCTTTCACCCTTATTTTCCAAAGTTGGTAACTGCTCCTTTTAACTGAGCAGCATCCACAACACAGAGAAGCAATGACAGAAATTGTGGGGGTGTGGGGGTGTGTGTGTGCATGCACACACATGGGTTTCTGACCCAGCAAGAAATAACATCTGAGTTTTAAGGAAGAAACCTAATCTAACCTACAGATTGCACTGCTGTAAGAAGACTGACCTATATTTGAGAAAACCTTGTGTGCAAGTTGCTTTATGCAACTGCTTCCTATCCTATGGGATTACAGCTTTCAGTAAACACACATGTTACTTTGTTTCTCTTCTGCAGGGTGATAAGTGAGATCTATCATTATCTATTGAGACAGAAACAGAAAATAGAGTGAACTCTTTTATGATAAAGTGGCATCCTTTATCATGCTAAGATAAATGATTCCGTATCATAAAGTATCATTAATTTTCAATTCTGTAGAATGAAATCGTATACAGTGATGTACATTTCAAGTATAATTTCCTGTATTTCTGATGTTCAGGCACTAGTGGTGTTGCTTCTTTAGCCAAAATGGCCTCATTGACACAAAAGAGGACAGTATAAGACAGTCTGGGAAAACTCCATGCAATCCAAAAAAAATTAGGGAAAAAGAAAGAAAAACTAAATGACCAATAATCATTACTGATGTGTTCCACTATACCACTTACAGCTTCTTCTGCTTGGTGCTTATAGCTTTTTACTTTCAATTGCAATTTATCAATCAGCTCCTGCATTCTTGTCAAGTTCTTTTTGTCTTCTTCTGCCTTTATAGAACAAATAAAGGATTAAGTGTCAGCAGCCATGAGTTATGCACAAATGCTAGCCTAATAGATGAAATTGTTTGCTTTACTGGAAGTCCAAAATGTTGTTTATCAAGAGATAAAAAATTAAGGACATAAATACTGTTATCAATATACCCTAATCAAGGAACTATTAACTCAGTCAATCAACCAAGCAGCAAACAACAGCCCAATCAAGGAACTCCCAAGATAACAACACCCCCACCAACACAAGCAGGACAAGCCATGGTATATAAACAGAGAGCAAGTCCCACTCCCTTTTCGCACTGAAGATGTTGCCTAGCCTGGCAATGAAACGTCTGCAAGAAAACACAAGGCTCAGAGAGCACCGACTCCACTGTTATCATCATCCACTATTAACTGAAGATGCTAGTTAACACTGATATCCTCCATTGGGAGAGGAAATATGGGCCCATGGATATCAGTTGGAGCTTTAACTGCACTTTATTCAAGACTCCTTTCCAACCTAGAGTTGGCTCTGTTAAGGAACAATTTTGTATAACATTATTTTAGGGGAAAGAGTCTTCACATTTAATATGGAAAGAAGTATGGCATCCTCCAGCTGAGCAGGCATGGACTCCTAATGTTTGCTCTGTCTTCTAATCTAACAAGTACTATTGATCAATTTATTTATTTATTTATTTATTTATTTATTTATTTATTTATTACATTTATATCCCGCCCATCTCCCCCAAAAGGAGGGACCCTGGGCGGTTCACAACAAATTTAAAAGAATTAAAACAATAAATATCAATAATAACAATATAAAATTACATACACACACACACACACACACACACACATATATATATATATATACACACATACACACACACACACACACACACACACACACACACACACACATATACAGCATCATATAATTTGATCCAAAAGTGGTAGAACTTATTCCACTGATCAACAAGGCTGGTCGAAACAGATCTAAGGGGCCAGCCAACCCCAAGACTGGCTATTCCCCTCCCCTCCCCACGCCTGATGACATAGCCAGGTCTTCAAGTTATTTCTAAAGTCCATCATTTCTGTTTTCTATTCTCTAAAGTTAATAGAAGTTACAGTAAATTATCTAACAAAGAGTAATCAAATAAATTAACCTATACTATACTAATAAGTTAACTTATACTAATAAATAAACTTCTACTGTAGTAAAGAAGTTCTTTGTCCTTGAATAATATAAAGAAGTCAAGTCAGGAACTAGTAGTTCTTGCACCAAATCTGCTACCCTTTACAGAATGTGTTCAGCTTCCAAACTGCCAGGTCACACAGACATTTTCTGCATTCCATGCTAACCAGGAACTATTCAGGATTTTAGAAGGAAATGGTGGTAGAAATGAGAAGGTGGTAGTAAAAGTAGAACCTCTTCTCTTTTTTGATGAACACCTCTGTCTTCATTCTCCATTGCCCAAAGCTATTTTGGGCAATGCACACTAGAGGTAGAACAAAGTAGCGGGCTTGCTTTGTTATTTGCAGCCAATATTTCTTCAGAATTTCTTAAGAAATACTGCTTTATATACATGTGTGATAGAAAGTATGTATTTGGAAAACATGTGTTATTTTAGTGCAGTATTTCAGATTACTTCTGAACTACTACTTTTAACTAGAATTACCTGATAAGTCAACTCTTTGATACGCCTCTCATATTTGCGGACTCCTTTCTGAGACTCTGTATTTCGACGAACCTCTGCTTCTAGCTCATTTTCTAGCTCACGAACCTGCACCAGGACAGAAATATTGTTAGACTGGGTTTACCATAGCATTGAGCTCAGGATAAACAACTTTGCATGGATTGCAAATGTAACTCAGTCTCCTGATTACTAATAATTCTTCCAGTTATTCTATGATGTCATCAGAGGGGATAAAATTTTCACCTTTTAAAAGGGTTTATGGAAAGGTTTTAGAATGGGAAGAATGACAGTTCACCGCTCGGAAATCTTATGTTCCCTTTCCCATCCTTAGTTTAACATTTTTTACCTAAACACTATACTGCTAAAATTAAGCTATATTGCTTCAAGTTTCAGTGGTATGGTTTCAGCTTATTTTCTGGTAGATGGGAAGAGCTTTGAAGGTGAGAATAGCAGTTTCTTCCAGAGACCCACTGTCTTTCTTTCTTTCTTTCTTTCTTTCTTTCTTTCTTTCTTTCTTTCTTTCTTTCTTTCTTTCTTTCTTTCTTTCTTATTTGAATTTATTAGCTGCTCAGTGGACTCTGGGTGGTGTACAAAACTGGAAAATCCATAAAAACAGGTAAAACATCAAACCAAATAAACAGCACAGACTAAAACAATCTTATAAACAACACAAATCAAACAAAACAGTCCCAGGCCTAGGACCATAGCTAGGGTTTCAGAGCGTTTCAGAACCTTAGGAGAGAGGATATAGTCTTTATCTCTGGGGGGATGCTGTTCCAGATGTGACAGGGAAGGCATGCTTCCTTGGTCCCACAAAGATGACAACATTTAATAGAAGGGACCTGGAGCACACCCATTCTGCCAGAACATACCAAGCAGGCAAAAATGATTGGAGACAAGTGGTCCCTCAGATATCCAGGCCCTATGCCATATTTGCCCTTTTATCAAAAGATTGCAATGCAATTCAACCACTTTCTTCTGAATTTTGTCTTTATAAATGGGGTGGGGTGCACAGGATGTTAATCGCATGTTGTGATTTGTAAAGTATGGTTTACAGTAAAATGTGATGAGAATCCAATGGTTTATGTGGCATTGGCTTTGTAATGCCAGGAATTTAGTACGTTAGTCCATGAGATTATGGGTCTGTGCAATCCAGTGATTTGCAATAATGTTAGTACAAGGCAGAAAATGTAAAAGGTTTTAAACTACAAAGCTAAATTACAGGATGCAAGAAACAGGAACCTTGGATATGGTAGAGAAATAGAGGACTGATTTGGGGAAGAGATACATTAGAACTTCCTAGAATTAAAATTCCAGAGCATCCATACACAGCTCAGCCAATGTGGAGGCTGACAGGTTTTACCAGGAAGGAGACTACACAGCAGACTTGAGATCAAGATAGGCAAAGAGAAAACAAGTTAAAGACCTGACCCATAAAGGCAGGAGAAAAGCAGCCACCTACATGAGACATTGGCAGAGATAATTTAGAGTGAATATATATGCAACCTATGGGGGAGAGTTGGTACTGGAATTTAGTTTAGTACTGTAGAAAGTTATGATTGTGCCTGTACATATATCTATAAGCTGCTCTCTAATGATGTAAGCAAAACTGTCAGAAGTTCATGTTGAGAGGTGGAGGATTCTTTATGTTATTGGATATCCCAGAAGGGAAATTGCCCCTTTGGACCACGTGTGGAAGGTTTGGCCCCAGGGCTGATGGACAGACATTCTATGGATTCTGCTTGGAAGACTTCTGGGGAGAATCAGTTCTTGTATTCAGGATTGGTTCCTATCTTATAGCAAGGGCTATATCTGCTTTAAAAATTAACTAAAAGGTTGGGTAAAAATATCAATCATTTCTGTATACTATTTTCTATCATTTTTAAAGACATATTAGGTACTTTTAAAGTTTATTTTTAAAGGAAATAATATTTACTCAGCCAGAATTGTGCTCTGAATTTGTTAATGAGTACACATTTTTGAAGTAGGCAACAATCACTTGATGTGAATTCAAAGAAAAATACCCTAGATTCCAGCTTCTGAATCTGCTTCTTGCCTCCTTTGAGGGCAATTTGTTCTGCTTCATCGAGTCTCTTCTGTAAATCTTTGATAGTCTGTTCCATGTTCTTTTTCATGCGCTCCAAGTGAGCACTGGTATCTTGCTCTTTCTTAAGTTCTTCAGCCATCATTGCTGCCTGGAATAACACAAAGATGTGAAAGGATATTTCCTACAACACCTTTAGTTTTGATGATTTAACATACACAGGAAGTCCTTAAGCCCTAGATAAATTCTCACATCTAATCATAGATAATAATGGTCTAAATAAGTACTATAACAAAGCAATTATTTTGGCTGGAATGAGAAATTCCAATTTCAGAATCCCAAAAGCTGAACCCATACATTTCCATTTTTTTATTTTCTTGAATTGCTTGAAACTAATGGAAAGAAATAACTACTGCTACTGGACTGCATGGTTTCCTCTTCCCTCAGGTCTGGTGAGCTGTGGATCCTGCAGATTCACAGCCTTTCTGAGCATGCCCATTAATTAACATTAATTTTCCTCTGTTTATTTATTGGATAGACTTAAATGCTGCATTTAATTCTATTGCATCTTAAAGCAATTTACAATTTTATCTCACCATCCTCAAAGGAGGAGACACCAAAGACACTATTGCCATACAGGATCATATGACCAGGGCCACAACTAGGGGTGGCAAGCGAGGCATGTGCCCCGGGCGCCGTGCTGGGGGGGATGCCAAAAAGATGCCTGGGGGGGTGCCAAAATGACAAAATAACCCATGGAGGGGTGCAGAATCCATGTTTGCCCCGGGTGACACAGACCCTAGTTCCATCCCTGCATATGACTTCAGAATGAGACATTATATTATTATTATTATTATTATTATTATTATTATTATTATTATTCATTAGTTAACAAATTTTCTAGGCATTGCAGAAAATCATAAAAAACAGAATACTAATACAATTTTTAAAAATCTTAAAAATCTACACAGCATAAAACAAAAAACAACAACAACATTGTGTCCTTCGTGCCAAAGGAACTGCAGTAAGGATGCCTGGTAAACATTTTATTATTTCATTAGAGACACTGTAGGAGGAGAGCTACATTAGTCTATCATGGCAAAAAATCAGAGGAGTCTGGTAGCACCTTTTAATAAGCTTTTTAATAATAAGCTTTTTATTAATAATTAATATCATTTTAATATTAAGCTTTTATTAAAAACGTATCCCTTTTATTATTTAATTTTATTATTTATTATTTGGATTTATCACCGCCCATCTCCACCATGGTAGTCTCTGGGCGGTTTACAATCACATTATAAAAAGTTAAAAACCTATACATCTAAAATCTACTATAAAAAAAATTTTAAAAATCCAAGAGATGGTGTGTTCTTAAAAGGAGGATATTACTAAGCTAACCATTAATATTAATATTTAATAATATTTGTTAGGCAGAAAAGGTGCTACCAGACTCCTTGGGATTCAAAAATGGCTGACATACTAAAAAAAGGACATACATGCAAAAATAAGAGTAATAGGAGTTTGTTTTACATACATCAGTGATCGCTTTTTTGGCCTTTTCTTCAGCATTCCTGCACTCCTGTATAGCTTCTTCCACTTCATTTTGTATTTGAGTGATATCAGTCTCCAGCTTCTTCTTCTGGTTGATTAGGCTTGTATTCTTTTGTTTCAAAAGAAAAAGGGAAAGGAATATTCATTAGGGGAACAGGATCATATGTAGCAATGGGACCAGTGCTAATCAGATAAAATATAACACAAGGCTTATTCATACATCATGCCTGGTAGCATAACTCATATATTATTTCCAAGCCAATTTCTGCTTCAAAGCAGAATCCTCCACATCAGATCCTTCTTGAGCCACCAGAACTTGTGAGAGAAGAAGTCAGCCATGAGTTAAGAATGGTGTATGTGTTGGCATAAATTGGATGGGGAATTCTGAGCATTTGCCAGAGAAAAACAACAAAGAATCTTGGGCCTCTTTATGAGATGCATCTATGGAGTGCTCCCTAGCGCATGAAAGCTGATGACACAATATATTTGCTAAATTTTTTGGGGCCACAGGATTCTCTATACTTTTGGAAACTGGTAAAGAAATCTCTCATCTGAATAAAATGGGCTCTATAGTTTATGCAAGGAAAAAGAGCCTAGAAAGCATGATATTATAAAGGTTTTTCATACTAGTTTGCAAAAACATCACCAATATTGGCTGATAACTATATCCCAATCTGTAACTAAGAAAACAGCAAGGAAGCAAGAAAAGAGTGATCTAGCCAAGATGATATTCTTGGAAGTCCCATTATTTCCACAAGAAAGACCTATGACTTTCAGACTTTCAGGGAAATAGAGGGATTTAAAGGAACTTAAATAAGGTACATAATTCTTGTACTGAAATTATCTGGATATTCTCTAAACGTCTTGCAGCAGAACAGAAGAACAACCTTAAAATAAAGGAGATCATTTGGATGGAAAGAATGCCCAACAGGAAACAAACAACTAATGGGTGGATAAATATTCTCTTAGGCACAAAGGTTTTTTAAGAAATGCTCACAATCATAGAAGTGTTGTACAAAGCCAATTTTCTTTGACCTAGAGGCCAAAAGACTAACACATTTAAAATATTGCTCATTCTGAAATATACACTTTATTCTTTTTTTTTCTCCTATTCACTCAGAAACAAACCTGGTGGATAAATCCATTATTTCATATATAAAGGAATGATCGCCCACAACAAGGAAGCACAAAGAGATCATTCATTTATGTGAAATGTTGGGTTTATTATCCACCAGGAGACAGAGAAGAGAACACTAGAGTGGGCATGCAAGCCAACCTGGGTGTGCAGAAGGTTGACACGTTCAGTGGCTTCTAACAATTCTTGTTCTGCCAATTTACGACCACGTTCTGTCTGGTCCAATACAGCCCTCAGCTCATCCAGCTCAGATTGGAGAAGAGTATTACGTCGATCAGTGACTGCCAATTGCTCTTTGAAATCCTCATTCAGGTGTGTTGAATCATCAAGCAGCACTTGCAAGTCCTGAAACAAAACAGGAATTCTCACATATGTCTCCAGCTGGTACCTTTGATCAAGCTGAACTCCTGGTGAATACTTGGACATGTCCATGCAGTTTTCTTGACAACAAAGCAGAAAAGGTTTGCCATTGCTTTCTTGTATGATCATGATCTCTCTCTCTCTCTCTCCCCCCCCCCACCCCTTTAGCTATAGCCCTGGGATTCCTGATGTCTCCTGTCCACACCTAGGCTCAACTGTGTTTCATTTTTACTGAGATCAGCAAAGATTAGGTAGACACGGCTAGTGTTTCCTCTCATTATCTTGGAGCATCTGTAAGTTCTATATCCAGGTAACCTGAGCTACATAATTGTCATTAAGAGAACCAACAGCTCCAGGACTTATAAGAGCAATCTCAAAATTGTGTTTTCTTACAGAAGTACAGTTCTCCAAACATTTGGATTTTTCTTAGTGTTTTCCTCTCACAGGTAGGCAGAATATAACATCTGCAGTGATAGTTATAACTCCCTTCTGTCTCTTTTCTCCACTTTCTAACAAATAACACAAGCATATGTGTTTCATACATCTGTAGGCACATCTTTCATTAAAAATATAAAAAGAAACACAGAGAGAGTGAAATTCAAAACTCTACCACTTTTAAATATGTTCCTTGCCTCACTTCCATTTAGCTTTCTATTTTTTCTCTTCAGAGAAAAATGAATATTTTAAAGAAATGTGTGGAAAGTCTGATCTACTTTCAAACAAGCTAGAGAGTTCTGAATTTCCTCATTAGCCAAAAGACTTTGATATTCTGGCACATATGTACATACACACATACATACCTGCATATTTATGTAATGCCTATCCATGTGCCTACTACGACCATTATATTTGAAGGAGTGGAGAGAAGAAAATTAAAATGGATGGGACAGGTATGTACTAATCTGGGAAATCCTGTCATAATCTGCATACTGATGTGAGCATGATTCAATAACTTTCTTTGAAAATGTATTTATTGTGTGAGAAAGATAGAGCTTCTTAACATTATTCAAGATGCACAGTCAGCAGGGGAAAATACTGGTAGATATCATAGCAAACTTACACTCTCTATACCACATTTGCCATCATACTGTAGAATGCAAGTTATGGCATAAACAGAAAAGGCTAAGTAGTCTGGCTGATGGAATTTTTTATTCCTCCCACACCCAACAATTTTCTCTATACATGTTATTTTACCCAGGTGGACTTGTTCTTATTTTAGAATGGCAGGAAAAAAATGTCTTTCTGACCATCAGATGAGAGGTAGCATAGAGGCTGAACACCACTATTCAAAGCTCCACAGACCCACTTTAGTATGTTGAAAATAAAATGGGTTGGCAATTCCAAAGTTTTCTTACAATGCCAAATCTGAAACTTAGCATGCCGTCTGCATCTGTTCAGAGTTTTTTTTGTTAATGAACAGATTCTATTAACAATATTCAAGGAATACCTTTATTTGAGCCTGAAGGATACGTGTGGTCTTGGTTGCCTCAGAAGCATGCCGGTTAGCGTGGCTCAGCTGGATTTCCATCTCATTGAGGTCACCTTCCATCTTCTTCTTCAGTCGGACAGCCTCATTTCTGCTCTTAGCTTCAGAATCCAAGGTAGACTGCAGGGTGTCTATTGTACGCTGTTGGTTTCTCCTGATTTTGAAATAATATTTTATATATAGATACGCCTTTCTCCTCAAGTCATCTTCAAGCATTTTTTGTTTTTTGTTTTACTATCAAGAAGGCTATTATATTTTTGTCTATCTGCCTGCCTGCCTTCCTGGCTTAATTCTTAATTCTTAAAAAGTGATTCCAGTTTTTTCTTGTTTATTTCCTTTTGTTTATTAATGTATTTTTTGTCAACATATTGTGCAGACAGTAATTATCAATCAGTCTTAACAACATTCTTGCAAATTAAGACAGCATGTGCAGATGGTTCAGCAGATTCATAAGCAGAAGTAAATTGCCCTCTTCTACATAATGTGTTACTGGCAGAACAACTATGAAAAAAATCTTACGACGGTTAAGAAATATAGATCATTTGTGTCTACTTCATGTTTAAAAACTTCATTGGATCCAGGCTAACAGCATAATCTCTTGAATGTTTTCTTTCAAAAACAAGACCATTGATTGCTGTGGAGTTTACCTCTTAGTAAGATTGCTTAGGATTGTGAGCTACTTAGAGTGGGATGGAAAGTTAATACCATTATAAGTGGATGGAAATAATTGTAGATTAAAAAAGAAAAGCAAATGTGAAAGAAAGCAAATCTGTTCATCCATGCAGAGGGTTTTGACTGTGGAGCTCTTAAAAGTTTGGGTTTGAATCCCTATGAGTTAATTTATATTTGTGATGCAGGATTATAGCTGTTACCTCTTTTTACAGGCAGTTTTGCCAACTTTAACAATAAATGTCAAGATGATAAAACCCAATCCTCTCAAGACTGGGGAAAACTTAAGATATTAAATTTAGGTAGAAATCTGTTCAGTGTTCTTTTTTTCTCTCTCTTTAAAAAAAGCTAACCAGAATTTACAAAGTGGGACAGAAAAAAAAAGAATTTAAAATTATTTGAATGAAAAAACAAATCTGACAGATTCATCCATTCTGCAAACTAATTTTTAGATTATATTGCATTAGGGCTACCAGATCTGAATGGCAAAAATCCAGATGACCACTTGATGGAAGCAAAGCATTAGAACTGCCTTTATGTCTGCCATTTAGTGGTCATCTAGAATTTTGCAGCCTAGATCCAGCCATAGTTGAAATTAACAGGGTCAGTCACTCATCTTAAATCACAGTAATTTCTTTTTCACACCCAAATGCTCCAGATAAGTTCCCATATTGGGGATGTCAAATGACATCACCTAATAATAACACATATTCACATTAATATCAGCAGTGATGAAGTGACATTGGTCTCTAGGAAAGCTAGGACACTGATAAAGCTTATGTAGAAGCCAATGCATATACAGTCATAATATGCTTTCCTGTTACAGACATTTGCACCCGCCACGGCCAACATCAAAATGAGGCTGTCAGAAAGATAGTGGTAGGATTATCCAGATTGCCCATATGTTGAGCACTTTCAATAATGAACTCCTGAACAGGGCATAAGAGACTGGTTCTAAGCCAGAACTCCACACATCGTTTGTTGTTAGTACCAATCCAGTTTTGTTCTTTGTATGACATGTGTAAAAGTTTTTCATACTGTACCTGAAGTTTTCAATTTCCTCATCTTTTTCTGCAAATTTTCGCTCAAAGTCTGCTTTAATTTGGGAAAGTTCCAGTTGAAAACGTAACGTTTTGCTTTCTTCATGTTCCAGAGCTCCCTGATAAAGATAAACAATATAAATTAAGGTCAAATGTCTTTAAAAAAAAGAAAAATCACCACACCATATGCAGTGATAGCTGAAAGGCACAATCCAATCTTCTGTTCAGTTGCAGAGCATACAATTCACTGTGACAGAGCTTTCCAAACTGTGTGTCGCAACACAAAAGTATGTCGCCACACACAGTCTAGTGTGTGTCGCCACACAACCCGGAAGCGCTGATCATCATCAGTGCTTCCGGGTTTTCCCGCGGCGACACACCAATAGCGGTGTGCAAAAAACCGAAAGCGGCAGCAGCGCTTCCAGGTTTTTGCACGCTGCCGCAACGGCAGCACTTCTGGGTTTTCCCACAGTGACACACCAACGGCGGTTGGTGTGTCGCCGCGGGAAAACTTTGGAAAGCCCTGCACTATGATAATGCAGGAAAGGGACAAACAAAAGGCTACCAACTATTGGTATTCTTTATCAGCATTAGCACCAGTTTTCTACAACATTTTTACTTGCAAGGGTTACTCAAAGCACGTAATCTTGTCATCACTGAGCCTACCCTATTTATTTATTTGTTTGTTTATTTATTTATGGGTGCTTTAGAGTCTCTGCTGACTCCTGGTGACTACACAGACAAGTCCTTGCAGTTTTCTATGTTTTCAAAAGTGGTTTGCCATTGCCTTCTTCCAAGGGCTGAGAGAAAGTGACTGGTCTAAGGTCATCCAGCTGGAATGAGAACTCAAGTTTTCCCTCTCCTACTCCAGTGTCTTAATCACTAGACCAAACTGGCTCTTGACTCTACCATTAAAGAGAATGAAATGTCTATCAGGGGCAATTTATTTTGGATATCAAAAAAAGGGAGCAAACTGTTAGTAATTTAATTTACTACTGTTTTATTTTTATTGCCAGGATGAGAAGAGGCACTTGTAATTTTTTCTAATTTAACTGCCTTTGAATGACCCTACAACCTGACTTGATATCTGGATGCCAGCTGATTTCCCCTTCTGGTAGCAAAATGTTTTTGGCTTAGCCCTACGTGTTGCGTAAGCCACCATTTGTACTGTCTAGAATAAGCCTCCACTTGTAACATAACAGCTACTGCAGGTACACACAGGCGGGTGGTAGGGTTGAAAGTTAATTCCTTTCTGGATGTCAAAACATCTTATAATGGCACTAAAATATTTACCTGGGCATTTTCTTATATGAACTTGATAGAAATTTTTCCATTTCTTTTTAATTTGAATGTGCAGGTTATTTATTTATTTATTTATTTCATTCGTTTGCTCATTTAAGTCTGTTGCTGATGTTAAAATACAGGATTTTATGACAGGCTTTAATCTCCAGCATGAGACAACTGCATGGTAAAGTAGGAAGGGAAAATATGTGCTGAGGAATGACAGGAAAAAGGGATATGGAACAGAATGAGTCTGCATGTGTCAAAAACCAGCCAACTAATCATAACATTTTCCCTTTAACAAAAGACAATTAAGAATTATTAAGAATCTTTTAGATTTCCTAGCCAAGATTCCAAACAAGGGCTAAAGTTAATTATTTAACCAAAAACAAACATATAAAATCCTGCAATAATAATCCCTTGATTTTCATTAGTATTTGTTTTTCTAATTTAGATGCCTATCGCAGTTTTTAAACTGGCTTTTAAAATACAGGATTGTGTAGCAGACTGCCGTATGGGAAGGAACAGTATAATTAATTTAATTCCCTCTTAACTTTCATGTGGACTGAACATTTGTTTTTCTCTACAGTTTTGTGCCATCTGACTAGATATTACACAGTGAGGTTCTGTAAAGTGAAGCAAATTCAGCCTGTGGATGTACATGCTTATCAGATGTTGTTATTCTAGTACAACTCTCTCAACGGGTTGCAAGCAACAGTAGTGCTAATGAAGGCACATATTTATCTGATTTCAGTCATCTGTCACATGGAATTAAGAAATATCTTTAGTTCATGTAAGGGACTGCAGGACAATTTTTCTTTGGTTTATTCAGTGCTCAGACTCACAGACTCAGGTCTTTGTTCTCTTTCACACACTCATACTCATAGAGGCACCAGGAATATATAGCAACATTTTATTGCAGGGCCTCATTTGTTCAATTTACAAGCTATTGACTACAGTATTGAGGAACAAAAGAT
Source organism: Charina bottae (assembly GCA_023362775.1). NCBI lineage: Eukaryota > Metazoa > Chordata > Lepidosauria > Squamata > Charinaidae > Charina > Charina bottae. The sequence continues at coordinate 92,673,992 of JALMGJ010000004.1, read as the reverse complement.
AATGTAGGAATTCATAAATGAACATGATGGAAGCAAGAATCTAGCTTTAATTAGATATCCTCTTTGCCTCAGCTGCCTTTACTTTTCCCCCCCCCTCTACTTACATTTTTTCTGTACTTTCTTTAATGCATAAAGCTGTTTACTCTGAAAGAAGACAGCATGATGTGTGAATATGCATCAACAAATGGCTGAAATGGAATCATGATGGACCTTTGCCATGCAGTCCAAAAACTAAAGGGCAAGCAAGACATTGAAATAATGTGATCTTGGATTGATATAGAGCAAGGGTTTGAATATGGAAATTGATGTATATTCTTGTTGCATTATGACAGAATATGTGGAACAAAGGTATGAAATTTACTGTGAAATATAATTTGAAAGAGAATTTTTATAAAATGATGTACCATTGGTATTTCACTCCTGATAAGCTGTCTAAAAGGTATAATGGGGTAACAAATATCTGATGGAAATGTATACAGGAGGAAGGAACTTTCTATCATTTATGGTGGACTTGTGGAAAAGCTAAGAAATTCTGGAACCAAATATGTACTATTATTAAAAAGACTCTCAAAGTGGACTCACAACTGAAACTGGAGATGTTTCTCTTGGGTTTGAGGGATCAACAGTTTGAGAAGCAACATGGGACTCTATTCTTATATATGATAACAGCTTTCTATCTGTGCTGGAGAAGGACAGAAGCCACTTGTCTTATATGTTTTTCATATATACATATACATATACATATACATATACATATAAAGAGAATGTTTTTCTGCAACTTGTGACCTCAATTAACACTTTGGGGAAAGTGAAGGCTGTACTGGGCGGGGCAGTGGATTAAAAAAAAACTCTAGGTTAAGCCTATTTCAGTGCTTACACTACAGTTTTTGAATGTTTCCTGCAGATTTTCACAACTGTCATCAGGGGGCCCACCAAAAAGAGACTCTGAAGTCATACATGGCCCTGGGTTCTCAGCATTGGATGACCGCAAGATGTATTGCTTAGCAAAAACCAAAAATCTTCCTTATACTTTTATGGAACGGCTGCTTTAGCGGGCATGCCATGGTGCATTCTAGACTGATAGGTAAAGATTTCAAATACATCACAATGGATATATGATGTTCAACTAGTTCCTAATTTATCTGGGCAGCATATATTATATACCAAAGTAAATTTTATTATTTATTTTATTTTATTTTATTATTTATTTTATTTTATTTTATTTTATTTATTATTTTATTATTTTATTTTATTTTATTTTAATTTTATTATTTCATTTATTTTTTATTTTATTTTATTTTATTTTTTATTTTAAATTTTTATCCCACCTTTATTATTTTTATAAATAACTCAAGGCGGGGAACATACTTAATACTCCTTCCTATATATATTTAAATATATATGCTTGCTTCTTCAAAACAGTAGAACAAAGCATGCTGTTCCTCTGCTCTAATACCAAAACCTTTTTATTTGATGGGGAAATCCCTGCAAAATATAAAATAGCCTGCAAAATTTTAAAAAAAGACAAATTAATAAAATGATACATGTGGCTGATTCAGAGTTTACTTTCAGTATCAGTGCATTCCAAACATTGCTAGATAAAAAAATGGTGTGTGTCCCTTTAAAAATGAATAAATTATTTTTAAAATTTTAGTTCATGACAGTGCTATTGAATGTATTCAATTAACTTGTTATGTAAACAGATCATAATCAGGTACACTAAATTATACTCAAGACAGCACAGAAGAATGTACTTATTAAAACCAAGTTGATGATTGCCATTTTACAAAAAAAACAGGGAAACCATATCTTGACTGCAAAATTCCAACAATTAGAGATTGCAGAAAACACAAAAACCTGGATTTTTGCAGCCAAGACAAGTGAACATGATTTTTAAATATATCAGCTTTTCCATACTTGTACATTTATGACAATGTTGGATATCTTATTGCCCAACTGGGTAATATGAGAATTTGGATTACAGCCAAAGAACAAGAAGCATTTACCTCTGAAACTATATTGTATTATAATTACAAGGATTTATAGCCATTCTTACTTTTCCAGTTTGCCCAAGAGGTTGTACAAAGTAAGTAAGATTTTCAGGTTTATTTTCACTTTGGGATAAGGTATAAAAACACCTCTTTCAGAAAGACCCCACAATTGTAGAAAAGATCCAAAAGGCCTCCTGAAAGGGAGTGAAAACTTGGCTTTGCCACCTCGCTTGGGGTGGGAGGAGGGATAGCCAATCATGGGGGTGGTTGGTGCCGTGATGTGGCCCTGAGGAATTTATATTTTATATAAATTTTAAATACTTTCTATATTTTATATTTTTATTTTTATGATGTACTTCTTTCTATGATTTTAATCCCTTGCTATTTTAACCGAATTGTAAACTGCCCAGAGTTGTTTGCGAGATGGGCGGTGCAGAAATATGAGAAATAAATAAATAAATAAATAAATAAATAAATAAAATAAAATAAACATTAAGGCTACCAAACTTGGGAGGCAAATATCAGACAACTACTGGGTGGCAGCAAAGAGTTCTGCAGATTTGCAGCCCAGGTTACGTGGCTTTACACAACCTGCATGACCATGGCCTCATCCCAACAGCCTTCTCCCCCCAGTGAGAGCACACCCCTTCCACTGGTTCCTGAATACACATCCTGATACCTCTGCGTGTCCGCAGTTGAGGACAGTCTGTGGTGCTCTGCTGTAGAAGTGATATTTTCCTTATAATCATGCCTCAAGACTCTCCATATAGGCAATGTAGGGTCTGTTGATAACAGCCCAGAGTTGGTCTTTGAGTGAGATGGGCGCTGACGAAATTTGGAATATAAATTAATTAAATAAATAAATAACTTGGGGGAGGCAAGCTGAAATGATGTGCTCTGTATCAGCTTTGTTGTGACTCCAATTGGTTCTGCTGGTTTCCTGAGCGACTGTCTCTTCCATGGGGTTCCTGACTTCTTATCCTACCCCTTGGCCTTGTTTCCAACTCCCACAGACACTTTTCATTTTCTTTTTTAAGTAAGTTGGCCAAACATGTGACCAGTCCAGATAGAGACTGGCATGTCCCTAAGCCTGACTAGCCTATCTCTGGCTTCATGTACTGTATACATGGGAAAGAGTATCTGAAAGAACTCAGGTCTTGTGTTTCCTCTGAGTTTTCTTTTTGTTTGTTTTATCTTGCCATCATCACAACAGCCTCCCAACCACAGAGGTTCCTCTGTATACATAAGGACAACCACTCAGTACGAGAAGACCCTATGCATGTTTGTGCTTGGGGGGTTAGAAATTTGGCCAAGGAAGGGGAGCCTTTGCAAGGCCTATTGCAAGAGCGGGTACACTGCAGTGTGGGAAAGAGTATTTTAGCTGGGTCATCCTGAATTCAGCTGATTGGTCAACAGCAGGATGGCTTTAAAAAAAAACAGAGTGTTCTGTATACCAATTGGAGGAGCTTTTTTATATTATACATAATGTTGAATGGTGCTGAGGAGAAGCACCAATCACTGACTTTAGAGTAACATGCACTAAAGCTCTATGGACAGCAGAACTGCACAGATGCATTCTGGGTGTGTGGTAAGGACAGGGCCGCAACTAGGGGGGGCAAGCGGGGCATGTGCCCCAGGCGCTGCACTGGGGGGCACCAAAATGACTCTTGGGGGGCACCAAAATGACAAAACTCCCCCTTTGGGGGAGATGGTGCGGTGATAGAAATTGAAAGATAAATAAATAAATAAAATAACCCATGGGGGCACGGAATCAATGTTTGCTCCGGGTGACACAGACCCTAGTTCCATCCCTGGGTAAGGACATGCTGAGGGGGCAACAAGATATTCTGCTGGCTCTGGTACAGGAGGGAGGCACTGCAAAGCAGTTGCAGGGATTTGCTCCTCATCAGCCATTAAATTAATCCCAGCTCCTCAACAGCATACAGTTGCACTAATTGGCTCAAATAACCAGTTTTGGAATGACTGGAGCTCAATCCATTTTCTTGTGGAAGTACCCACTATCTCATAAGACAGTTGTTCCCAAACTGTAGATCAGGAACCCTCAGAATGGAGTCATTGTTGTTGTTTTTAATTGCATGCTTAAAACTCACTCTGGGTCTTTTTCCACAATTAGGCTTTGCAATGGGAAGTTGCTTTACTGTAAAGTTTGAGAATCCCATGATGTACAGATTAAAAATTAATTATTACAATGGTATACAGGTAGTCCTCGTTTAGCGACTGCCTCAGAGACCATTCACAGTTACGACAGTGATGAAAAAGTAACTTTTCAACCAATACCTGCATTTTCAACCTTTGCAGCATCTCTCTCAGTTACATGTTTCCCATTACACTCAGTTAGTACACTTTGAGCCATTTTTATCTCTCCCCCCCCCCCAGGAGAGCAGAGTGATTGCCTAAACCAGCTATCTCTTCCTCAACTGCTTATCTCTGCTGCCAGCACATCCCTGAAAAGTGCTAGCTGCAAGTTAACAAGCTCAGCTCTGTGACCTTAATTAGTTGATTAGAACACTCCTGGGCTTGCAGCTGCTGCCTGAAATTGACAAGATCCTAATCAGTTTCACACTAAAGGCTGTTTTGCCTCATAAGCACTAGGCAAACATTCCTTTTGACTTATATTCCCCATTGTGTGCCTGCTTACTCTTTTGTAATCCCTTCCTCTCCAATGAACCTAAATACAAACATCAGTTCTCTTCTTGCCAATTATCCCAGCACCAAGGTGAGCATTCCAAAGGACAGGGGAGTGGGGGGAAAAGGAGTTCCGGAAACCTGTCCCGCCGTTTGGGCTCACCTAGCTGTTTGGGGTCATATCCTTCTGACATTGTAAAGCAAAGGAAAGCTGAAGTAAAATCGTAAGCACAGTCGCAGTCACATGATTTTTCACTTAGCAACTGCTTCGCTTAACAACTAAGTTGCCAGTCCCAATTGTGGTTGCTAAATGAGGACTATCTGTATTTATTTATTGCCCAACCCTAACACCAATGAACTCATTAGTTTTATGCTGGGGCAGGGGGTGGTGGTCACACAAGCTTTTTTATTATTTTAGGTACCACAAAGTTTGAGAAATGCCATAAGCCATTCTAGTAGGAGAATATAGGCCAAGTTACATGATATCACTAGTCTATTCCCCATTGGTCAGGTGGGCAGCAGTAATGATGGGAAAGTTGCAGTGCTGCTGAACTAAAGCTTCCAAGATCTCTCACCATTTTTCATGCTGGATGAGGCTACCACAATGTCTACACACACACATCCCCTTACAAGCATGTTCAATATTCTTTTTCATGAAGGAACTTTAGCAATGGCATAAAAAACTGCATTTGGGAAAGCCAAGTTGCCACTTTTGGTACATTTTAAAGAAGTTAAGGATTTTAGAATCTATATCTAACACCGTTAGCTAGCCAGTTGGGTTTTTTAAGATCTTTGCTGCAAATATTTGATAAATACATCCCAAACATTCATAGCAAAAAAGCTCTTATACAATACTTTAACCATGAGCTATATCTTTAGTCACCTGACACAAGAGATGGTTGCCGCCCTTATAGGTAAACTGCTTTTCTCTATTTTCTTTTGTTTGAAGGAACACATCATACAATAAGTACAATGTCAAAAGCACACATAAGCATAAATTCCTAATTCAATTATTCAAAATTGATCATTCAAAAATAATGTGTGCATCATGATGTCATGATGCAAGCTGCACCCTTTCATACATGTGCCATGATACCATGCAGAAATATGTAAGGGGCAGAGTTTGTTTCAAGACGTCATGATACGTTTCAGTGCTTGCCCTCTCTGGCCCCTCTGGAGACACCTATAAAAACACATTCTTTTCCCAAATCTTTACCTTACCTCAGCTTCTTCCAGGGCTAACTGGACTTCTGCTTTTTCTTGCTCAGTCTGTTTCTTCATTTTCTCTATCTCATGAAGGTTCTTGTTTCCTTCACTGATCTGGTCAGTTAGATCTACAATTTCCTCTGCAAGAATTTTTTTTAATGATAAAGGAATATAAGGTTCTGAAGTCCCCTCCATTTCTTGTAAACCAATGTGTGTGGGCGCATGCATGTGTGCGTGCGTGTGTGTGTGTGTGTGTGTGTGTATTACCAGCCATCAAAGCTGAAAGATGTTGAATATATCATAGTGCATCACTGGTTGGTACAAGGCAGAGCAAAAAGAATCTCCAAGTCCTGTCAATTAAAACAACTTCCAGGGAATCATGAGATATTTGAACGGCCATACTATTATTTTTGATGAAAAGGAGATGCTATACTACAGTTAGAGTACATAAGCCACAAGGAAATACTGAACATATAGTTAGTATACTGCTATTTTGAAGAGTATTGCATTATGAACTTAGGTCATAAACATGGGAAAAATGCTATATCCATTCACCTATAAAGAGGGACATGGGATTATTTAACACTGGGTTGTATCCGTGACAATAGTTATATCTTCTGTGCCATGCTTTTCTTTGCTTTGGACATCCTCCCTGGTCCAGTATCTGTGGACACTGTGTTCCCCTTGTTTTGATAAATCAGTATCATTTACTCATAGCTTTATATTACGTTTCTGTGAACCCTACCATTTTTGGAACTGAATGTATTTGGTGAATTCCAGAGCATTCTATTTCATGGAAAGTCAGACTTTTTAGGGTTTTCTGGAAGTTACTGCCTTTGACTTGGAAGTTCTTTGTGGTACTCCACAGGTGAAGTTCCAGACAAATACTGTAAGTCCAGAACACACCTGGAACTTCATGAATCACTGAAGAAGACTTTTATTCACCCTCCTTTCAAGCAGGCAAATTGCTATGTATTTTTGTGGGACAAGGCCTCCCAGCTCCTGATACAAATTATTCCTGACTCCCCTGCAGTATTCTTGGTAACAATGACCTACCTTGGAGATTCTTGTTTTCTCTTTTTAATGTCTCCATATTGTCTAGGCTTTCTTCATATGCATTCTTCAGCTTAAATAATTCTGTACTGAGGCTTCTAGACTCCTTCTGGGCACTCTCGAGCTCTGCTTGGGACTCCTCATACTTCTGTTTCCATTCTACAATCATCCTGTCAAAATTGCGCTGCTTCTTGTCCAGAACTCCTGCAGCTGAGTTGGCCTTTTCCAAGTCAATCATGATGTCCTCCAATTCATTCTGCAGTCGGTGTTTTGTCTTCTCCAGAGATGAGCATTTGGCATTGGCTGCCTCAATGGCTTCCTCTGCCTCCTGGAGACGAGCTGCCAACTTTTTCCTAACAGCAGATATACATACTATATTAAATTATCAAAAAAGTTCTGACTTACAAAAACCAAACAATGTACTTTTCAGTTAATGCCAGTTCAGTTGTTTATTACATATTGACAGGAAAATGTTTCCAATACCATCAGGTATGGTGCAGGTTTTAGGGACTTCTGAGACCAGTCAACCTCAGAAGTCAGTTCTGATCTGTCCTGAAGTTCTTTCCGGTGACTCATTCTAGTAACATTTACATAAAACTGCTTTGAGTTTTCTGCTGCAGTTTCACCACTAGGTTCTACTTTTCTTTTCCACCTATTCATACCAGTTTATAAAAGGATATAGTGAAAAGATAAGCAGTAACTGTGATGTGTCTTACTTGGCATCTTCCAGCTCTTCAGTTCTTTGGATTGCATCAGTTTCATATTTAGTTCTCCATTGTGCTACTTCTGCATTCCCTTTAGAAAGTGCCCTCTGCAACTCAGTCTTAGCTTCTTGTTCCTCCTCAAACTGCTCACGCAGGAGGTCACAGTCATGGCGGGCAGCCTGCAGAGCATGGGCCAAAGCATTCTTGGACTGTGGGACAAGAGAGCTGGAATTAGCACATTCTGTAGCAGAAAAAGGAGCTACAACTGAAACTGTAACTAGCAAGTTCCTGTGATGGATTCCCAGTTTTGGGTTTCACGTTTCAGACTTAATATTCTCATTAGTTACATCACTTTAGCTCACTCAATCCATAATAGCGATCACAACCTTTACTCTGGATTTATAATCCCATTCTATATTTTACACAAATCTTGATTTGCATGGGCCAATTTGCCCTTTCATGCAAATCAGTGCAGTTCCATTGCACTGACATGAGATATATGATTCTGTACCTATTTACAAAAAAGATCTTAAAATGAGAAAGTTTTTCTGGCTGTCTCAAAATCATGTCAGGATTCCTAATGAAAGCATTACCTTGGTCTCTTCCTCTAGCTGCCTTTTAAGTTCATCTATTTGTTGAGTGAAAGACAACTTCCCTCGAGAAAGTTGGTTGATAAGTGATTCTTTTTCTTCTAGCAGTCTTGTAAATTCACCTGCCAGAGGGGTATCAAAAACAATAATGAGCATTCACTTTTTATGACAGGGAAGCAGGATGGAATGTATTTTGCTACTCGAGGCAAATATTCTATCAGTTCTGATTATATGAAATTAAGATTGCCCTTCAGACACAATGGGATGGTCTGAGAGAGTAAAGTGGGTGTTCTATGGTACAAAACATTTGCAGGCTGGGTCACACTTTGCCAAAATTGGAGTTATATTAGGGATCCAAGAAGTCCTCTGGTCACAGTGAAAGTAAAGGGGAAAAAAGACAAATTACATGATGTTGGACTGAAAAGATGCATGATATTTTTACACATGAGAAGTGAAGTTTAAGGTTAATGCATAATGCAAATACAATAGCTGTGCTAGCCAGGATGTTCAATCTCATTACACACGCATCTCTACTGGCTTCTACTTTGTATGAATATTGAAAGAACACTAAAAAAATAGCAGAAGAGTATTGCAAACAAAGTTTAATTCTTGCATGTGGAAACATTCCTAGTCACTAGAAATATAGGAGTGGAAGCCTGGCTTGGTAGTTCTATTTGGTATCCTTAATTGAAAACCCGTATATAAATTCACACACCAGTGTCCAGGATTCAAAGAGCAAACCCTTTTTCTGAGCCAAATGCTTTTGAATCTATCTAACTGCTTTGTGGGCATCAAAGAAATATGTGTATTCAATAAATTCTTATTTTGAATAGTATTTTTCTCTAAAAATGATTAAACACTCTAATGAAAAGTACTTCTCCAATAGCCAAGTGGGCTGCTGTTCAGGCAGTCTGGCCAAACATTTTTTTTTTTGCTTTATTTGCAACAATATACATATGACGTACTCATTCAGGGATAAGTTTGAAAAGCTGAATTTCAATTAGCAACAGAGTGTGTATGGTAAGCAAAGTAGATTGTGCCCCTCTTTAGATGCTCAGCTAAACAGAAGCTTCAACTAATAGGCCTAAATGCTGTCCCAAACTAATGCTGGCCCTAGACTTTTCCTCACATTCAACCAGAAATCTATAGAGCGCTTCATTTGCATTTGCACTTCATTTGCATTTGATGTGCAGTCTGGAAGGAACCCAGCTTTATTAGAGTTTGGATTGTACTTCTTGCTCACTCAACAAATACAGCATTTCACCTGTCCTCTGGTGAATGCACAGAGTAGTGTTTCTCAACCTCAGCAACTTTAATATGTCTGGAGTTCAGCTCCCAGAATTCCCCCAGCCAGTATGCTAGGGGGAGTGGAAGTCCACACATCTGTTGTACTTGGACAGAGGAGATTCAGATTCAGATCTCCACTCAACCATAGAACTCACAGGTAAGCCAGTCATTCTCTCTTGGCTGAATCTGCCACTGCACAGGGTGGTTAAAATAAACTGAGGAGTGATGTCTTGAGCTCTCAGAAAAAAAGCAAGATATAATGCAATAATTAATAAGTATTGTACAGCACTGTCCAATAACTTACCATTCTCAACTTGCAGCTTCCCTTTTTGCGCAGTGAGATCATTTACCACCCGGGACATTTCATCTACTTTAGTCTTGGCCTCACTGAGATGATCTTCAAAAGTACGACAGAGTTTCTCTGCATTTGCCTAAAGTGATGGAACAAACTTACTATAAGTAGGAAGGGAATGAAAATCCAAATAAAAATTATAATTCAGCCACCCATGTACCTATAGACCTTGGAAATTGTAAAATTTGGTTGGAATAAATTAAAATAGCTTACAAATAAATACTTAACTGAAGGAACAAAAATCTGCCTGGATTACTTTTTAAATTGTTATTATATAATACAAATCATCTTATTCTTGGGAATAGTCAAAACTTACACATTTAAAATGCTAAAATCTTTTAATGATATGATTTCAAGATTTTTACATATCCAACTACAAAGATAACCTTTTGTTCTTTCTCAAAATATACCAAAAAAATTGCTTCGTCTATATCTATATATCAACCAAAACATTATTTCCTATAATTAATATTTTACTGGAGTTATATCACCAAAACACACACATAAGCACATAGGAATATATATGGATGGCATATGAAAAGGAATCAGTCATTTAATTAACAATAGATTTGAATTATTTGACTGAATTCATGAGATGAAAAATCTTATTTAGACAATAGTATGCGTCTCTGAGCCTTAAACATTCTGTTAGAAACTCCTGTCACCAGTGGGGAGAAAAAAATAATACCCCTGCAAGAATATTTTACAATTCTTCCACACATCATTTATTATTAAAGAAAAGTAAAATGGAAGTTTTTCTGAAGATCATGATGTGATCTTACAAAAACTATCACCCACTCCTGCCAAAGTCCATAAAAGGTACTAGCTTTAGATTTCTGTAAACAAATTCAGAAATTGTCAAAGCTATCTGTGGTTGCTATTTTTCTTAATACAGGTAGTCCTCATTTAGCGACCGTTCACAGTTACGATGGTGATGAAAAAGTAACTTTGCAACCAATCCTCACATTTATGATCTTTGCAAGTCTGTAAAGCAAGGAAAGCTGAAGTAAGTTTGTAAGCACAGTGTGGTTTCACTTAGTGACCACTTCGCTTAACGGCCAAGTTGCAGATCCCAATTGTGGTTGCTAAACAAGAACTACTCGTACAATAGATACTGATGCCTCAGAACAATCGATAGAGAAATAGGAGTTCTAAGAAAGGGTTTCCAGACTTTCCTTAACCATATGCATTGATCTAAACACATGCAGTTTTTTCACAGTTCTACTGGAAAAGGTGAGTGGCAAGTCATATAATTGTGCTAATGATGTGCAAATGCAGTACTATGTTTTAAAGTATAACTAGGCAACCTAGTCCTGTCCATATATTTTGGATTACAACTCCAACAATTTATTTCTGTTGGTCAAGCTGGCCAGGCCAAATGGAAAATAAACTACAAAACATGCTGGGCACCAAGTTGTCTACCTCTGCATTAAACTAATCCTCATCACTCTGCTAAAATTAAAGAGTTTGGAATGGTAATAAGAGGCAGTAAATTCTCTCTCTATATATATATGTGTGTGTGTGTGTGTGTGTTAACTCTGATATAGCATAATATTTCTTGAAAAAATGGTTAGGAGCAGGCATGTCCTTGGGGGGGGGGTGTCAAAAATGTCAACATGGAGGCCACAATAATGTGATCAAAGCCCCTTCCTTTTTTACCTGCATCATGACACATGTAAAAAAGGGGTAGGGCTTTGATCACATAGTTCTGGCCACCATCTTGACCTTTTTGACCCTCCTGCTGACACCCCTGATGGAAGGATTAGACTAGGAAGTAAAAAAAATATACATCCCAAGATGACTTGAAACCATTCTGATCCCCATCCAATCTTTCACGTTAGGTTGACAGGCTTTACCTTTCCCTTGACCAGCTGCTCCATATTGGATGATAGATCATCCACCTCTAACTTCAGCTCACTTTTCTCTTTCTCCAGTTTTTGTTTGACTCTCTGCAAATTGTCGACTTGCTCCCCAAGCTCTGCCATGCTGTCCGCATGCTTCTTCCTTAGTGTAGCTGCAGTAGCTTCATAATGCAAAGTGGCTTCTTCAAGGTCCCGTCGCAGTTTGAGGAACTCTGCCTCCCGTTTCTTGTTCATCTCCAGCTGTGCGGAAGTAGCACCCCCAGCTTCCTCTAGCCGCTCACTCAGCTCTTCTAGTTCTCGGGCCAGATCTGATCTCTGCTTCTCCACTTTCGCTCGGGCAGCCCTTTCTGCTTCCAGTTCTTCCTCCAGCTCCTCTATACGGGCCTATCAGGCAGATTGAAACAAACAAATAAAACAAACTCCTACATAAGAGTGTAATCCTTATGTATTCCACTTATATACGCTACAAACTGTATACATAAGCTGAATGTTAAGTCCAACTCTCTTATTCAGAGTTCTCCCTTTACCTACATGAATATGAATTTGAGCTTCAGGCCTTTCAAAATCCTGAACCAACTTAGTGGGCAGTAAAATTGGGTGAACAATTTTTCTGAATTTCTTGAAAGGAAGGAGAAATCCTTCAACAATCTATTAAGGGCAAGACTCCCTCTTAGCCATGACAGTACACTACTACTCAAAAAGTCCCAGGAGGTGACTCCTCCATAATGGATTTATTGGTATGTGTGCAGCTTGGGAGGCTTCTGGTCACTGATTGCACAGTAAACAGTAAACAGCTCTGTTGACCACCTCTCAGTTAAATAAGTAGAAGTATACCACACACCATCCATGAAATGTCCTCTGAATTCGTCTTTTCCTTTATCTTAATTTGTAAAACACAAAATCTGTGATCGGACTAGATGAAAACGGGCAGAAAAAAAATGCAGGATAATATCTCTACATTACATAGAACATTAATCGTAGAGTTAAAAATACCACAGCATAATGAGGCCTCGATATCTAAATTCTATCATCCCCAGACAGCATTATTACAGGGATGACAAGAATTGCAGTTCAACATATAATTGGAATGGGGGGAAATCACAGAGACATTAAAATAAGGGTGAGTGTCCAGTATGTATTCTGAATACATGGTGAATTTACTATAATTCCACCTGTCTGGAAAGGTAGTTTTGCACCATTTTCCCATGACATCAGACTGCAGTTCTATTTGAATTTATCTGGAATACTCCATTGAACTTTGCAGGGTGTATTCTAACTATGCATAGAATTGCTCTAAGTTAGCTGAGATGCAAAAATCCCAACGTACGAAAGCAAACTTTGATGGATGTGGTAAATCTATTTTTTAAACCAAGAGGGCCTCATGCCCCTTTAAAATTAAGGGAAGCAGTGAATTCTAAGGCTCTTTTTGTGGTTCTTTTCCATGTTTTGACTCTGAACTAGAGCTGTCAAAGCAGTTTAGCCACACATTCTACTTCTGGGCAATGAGCAAGTTGCAGCATTATTAATGGCACTTCCCATAACCTCCCCTCCAAAGAGAAGTGAAAACTAACTTTGGCAGCTGTTAAAGCAAGATGTTCATGAAGCCTCCATGGATCAATAGCTAAGGGCAGTATTTTCATTCCTGGAAGAGTTTTGCTTCTGTACAAATGCAGTGTTGATGTCACACATCACCACAGTTCATGTTGTCTTCCTCCGAGGTACAGTCTTATTCTGTAACTCACCATCCCCTATATACTTATAATCAAGGGTATTCAGAGAGATGTTTTTGTTTTTGCTGAGGATATCCTTCCCCCCCCCCCAGTTCACTTTCTCTCATATACTTTTCTTTCCAAGTGTCTCCTCTTGTCTTTTATGACTGCCAATCCAACAACTAAGTTCTGCCTATTAGTAGGATTCCCTACAGTTCAGGAAGGAGATTTCAAACCCGCTCTCCTCAAGTGATCAATAGTTTATCTGAAAAAAATCTTACAAAATAAAACTCAATGAAGTTTTCTGTGTGTTGGAGAGTGTATATTAATTAATTAATTAATTAATTTGTTCAATTTGTATCACCGCCCATCTCCCCCCACAAGGGGACTCTGGGCAGTTTACAACAAAATTGATTAATTAAAAGCATATAAAATACAATACATTATTCTAAATAAATTAGACATAAATATATAAATATATAAAAGCCAAGAGGAGAGAGAGAGAGAGAGAGAGAGAGAGAGAGAGAGAGAGATAGATAGATAGATATTGTATGTATTGTGTGTGTGTGTGTGTGTGTGTGTGTATATATACACACACACACACACACACACACACACACATACACACACACACACATACACACACACACAGTAGGTATGCTGGCCATGGCAGAGATGGGCGGGGATAAATTCAAATAATAAATAAATAAATAAAATACCTACTGTGGAGGGAATAAGCATGATTCTCATTCCCCTCACAGGAAGTATACCTACACATCCTTTAAAGCAGGGGTGACAGACAGCCATTTAGAACTGCGAGGAGCCCAAAGGCTGCCAAACGATGATATAAATGGATAAACTATAATTTTTGGTTTCCTGAGATTAGGGGAGGAATTTGGAGGACCTTCTTTTTAAAAAGGCTATATTAAACCTATTTAAGGACTTACCCTAGAGTTTTAATGTGTTTCCTGCCTCAAAATGGCAGAAAATCATGCAGTTGTTACAATAAAAGGAGGCTCTCTGCAAAACAGAGATTGGGCAGGTAAGAGGGGAAGGCTGTGGGCTGTGGTCCCAGTTTGCATCTCCTGTTCTAAAAGTCTGAAATGAAGAATTAGATATGGGCTCACCAGTTGCGCATATTATTTATAACACACCTATCATTTTTGTTCAGACTTTGGATGAATGTGTGAATGGGGAATGATAATTGATTCTGATTTGCATTTATGGCCAGGCTGTAGAAATGACTATACAAGGGCAACAGGTATTCTGATGGTGCAGCCTTCTTATTTAATTTCACTACTTAGGTATTTTCATTTTTATAGGTTTGACTTTAAAATCATTAAACCCTCTGTAAAGGAAGGGGCGTGTGGCTCAGCGGGTAAGACGCCAGGCTGTTGATCGGAAGATTGCAAGTTCGGAGGTTCGAATCCCTAGCCCTGCGTGCAGAGTGAGCTCCTGCACTAGCTCCAGCTCTTGCCAACCTAGCAATTCGAAAGCATGCAAATGCAAGTAGATTAATAGGTACCACTTCAGTGGGTAGGTAACAGCGTTCCGCGCGTGTCATGCGGCCACATGACTGTGGAAGCGTCTTCGGACAACGCTGGCTCTTTGGCTAACAAACGGAGATGAGCACCGGCCCCTAGAGTCGGACACGACTGCACAAATGTGCGGGGGGTACCTTTACCTTTTTTTAAAGGAAGAGGAAGAGAAGGTGAGTAAGAGAAGGGATCCAAATCATATGAAGTCCAAAACCCCTTTCAACATTTGATGGATTTAAAAGAAAACTAGATAGACTCATGAAGACATAGTTATCAGTAGTAGTTGGAACCTCTAGCTGTGGAAAGACAGCACATGGAGAAGCTCTATCTAGACCACCAACATGACATCCTCCAGATCTGCAACTCCCAGAATTTTCAAACAGCATAAGTAAAGGTAAAGGTAAAGGTAAAGGTAAAGGTAAAGGTAAAGGTAAAGGTAAAGGTAAAGGTAAAGGTAAAGGTTTTCCCCTGCACAGTCGTGTCCAACTCTAGGGGGCGGTGCTCATCTCCGTTTCTTAGCCAAAGAGACAGCGTTGTCTGAAGACGCTTCCATGGTCATGTGGCCGGCATGACGCGCGCGGAACGCTATTACCATCCCACCGAAGTGGTACCTAATAATCTACTTGCATCTGCATGCTTTCAAATTGCTAGGCTGGCAAGAGCTGGGGCGAGTGCGGGAGCTCACTCCGTCACGCGGCGCTCGGGTCTCAAACCGCCAACCTTCCGATCGACAAGCCTGGTGTCTTAACCACTGAGCCATCGTGCCCCTTACATACATTACAGCATAAGCTTTAGAAATTCTTTAAACTGGACTCCCAACTTATCTAGCAGCACCAGAGTATAGAAAATTGATTTGGGTGTTTTTTTGTGGAAAACATGGAACTGAACAAGGTGCTCTCTAATTGAATCCAGCAAAACCTTTCATACATGGATGGCTCTAATTGCCAGAATTGAGATTGAAAGGTACTAAAGCTGTTCAGAAATTGTATCAAGATACACCGTTGTTGATCCAAAGGTGGGGCCCATTATTTTCCAAGGAGATCCTGAAGATGAAACAACAGAAAAGATGCCCTAAAGTGCCACTGGGGAAAGATGAAGAGTTAATACAACCAAATATGTATAAGAGTCTACATTAGGGATTGCATTATTATCATGTCTGCAGATAGCTTGTCATCAGCCCCGTTTAAACTGATCTACCTTCTGCTGGAGAACATCTACAGGGCCATTATGAGAAATATTCTAGGCATCTGAAGTGGCTAGAATCCACTCTGAGCGAGCCTTTTCTGTCATGTTCCCTGCCGTCTGGAATAGCATCACCCAGAGATTTGAACAGTTTGCACCCTGCTGTCATTGAGCCTTAAAGACCCAAACTTTTTCCCCAGGCCCTAGGATACATTGGGGTATCTACCTGGATTGACCTATGTAGATAAAAGTTGCTGGGAGTCTGGCAGTGTACACATTTAATAAATGACAACAATAACTATTATTACTATTATTACATATTTGTTCCCCTGGTACAGTTTTTTTCTCTCTAATACACTTTGTTTTTAAGCTGTGAGCCACACAGAGTCACAATTTATAAATTATAAATAAATAAATAATTACCAGCTCGATGGGGGAAAAATAAGCATCACTAATTATTTACCTGAAGCTCTTTTATCTTTTTTTGGAGCTGCATCACTATGGCCTGTTCGTCTTCGATCTTAGAGTTCATTTGACTGATTTCAAATTCTTTCCTGTTAATGCAATAGATGTTTAGTTGTGGTGGAATATAAGAATGATTCATCAGCCTGGATTTATTGCTTTCTAAGCAGAAATGCAGTTTCAGAAGAAATGGCCACCATTACTGCTATTTATCAAGATTTTTAAGAAACAGCTAGTTGTTAATGCAAAGCTGGAGAAAAAATCACCTCTTGTCTCCTGATTTGCAAACCAAGCAAGCCATAGATATTGTACCTTTAAGAACTCTGTTGTTGGGTGAAGCTGGTGAGTATACTTTGTGCTACATTTTAATCTGCCTGTCAAAGCCAATTTGCTGTAATGAAAGAAACTGCAGCAGATCAGACGAGAAAGCAGCTAGAATCCTGCAGCAGAGAAGCTTTGTTTTGTCTTGCTGCCTCTTATTATTGAGGTGTAAAATTTAAAATCCCCCAAGGTAACTTTGTAGGTAGGAATCATTCCCCTGACCCTTCTTTTTAAAAATCTTATTCGCTATCAATTCTCTACACTTCCTTCCCAAACAATCCCACTTCTGTTATGAGAAGTTTTGACTTACTAAGCCAAACATACCCACCAGACACATATGGCAAAACCCCAGGAGACTGACAAACCTTCAGTTTTTGGCTGCTTTCCCTGCACCAAAAAATGCAGGGAGTCTCCAAGTATCCAGCAGTTTATACTGCAAGCATGGGTATGGTGGAATTCTTTCATATAATTGGTACTTACTTTCCATGTTTAGAAGTGAATATAAAGGGGACCCCAAATTGGTTGTAGCAAAAAGGCAGGTCCCTTCTAGATGTTTGGGACTCCATCACCAGCCCCAGCTAGCATGGCGAATTGTGAGGGACAAAGGATTGTGGAAATTGTGGTTAAACGCATTGGATTGCCTTTCTCTATTTTACCATATCAAATTGAACTATTGAAAGACTTAAACAACCTTACTTCTTTAACTTTTCTTCCAGTTGCAGCTTATCATTCTCTAAATCCATGACACTTTCTTGAGTCAGCTTCAAGTCTCCTTCCAGTTTTCGTTTGGCTCTTTCCAGATCCATCCTCACTTTCTTTTCTTGTTCCAGGGAGCCTTCAAGCTACGGACACAAAAAGGTAAAAGTGAACACTTGATATTTTAAGGCCTCAAGGGACTATGAATTCTGACAGTACCTTACATTTAGTTATTTTATTTATTTATTTTATTTTCTATCTCGCCTTTATTAGTTTTGTAGGGCAGAGAACATACCTAATACTCCTTCCTCCTCCTATTTTCCCCACAACAACAACCCTGTGAGGTGAGTTGGGCTGAGAGAGAGTGACTGGTCCAAAGTCACCCAGCCAGCTTTCATGCCTAAGGCAGGACTAGAACTCTCTGTCTCCTGGTTTCTAGCCCATTGCCTTAACTACTAGACCAAAATGGCAATAATGTAAGTTATGTAAGTTGTACTAAAGTATAGACAAACTGTATTCACACTTGCTAAGACATAATGTGGATTGTTTGGTTTTGTTTAGCATGCTGTGTGAGCCTTGCCATTGTAGTTCCATCACTTGTGGCTTAGCATGATGTGAGCATTGAATCACCATGTGTGTTCATCCTTCACATTAAGCCATTGTTGTTGAACTTTTGGGCTTAATGTAATGTGTAAATGCAGCCAATTGTGGTTTAATCAATGAACAATGGTTAAATAAACCCTGGCTACATTATTTATTTGTGTATTATTTAGATTTATAGGCTGCCAAAATCAAAGGTTATAGATGGCATATATAAAAAAAAACAGCATGTAAGCATCCATCCATCCACATAGGCAAGTAGAGCACATTGGGGAAAATGATACATTTAAATATCAAACATCCATCCACAACTGGCAAGTTTGAAAAACCACATTTTTAGAGCTTTTTCCAACAATTGCAAAGTCAGGGCCTGACAAAGCTCCAGGGGGATGATATTCCAGAGGGCAGGGGCAGAAAACTCATGAACATGATGAATTAACATAATTAACATAATGACTTAACCTAGCATAGAACCGTTTTTCTCATTAGGTCCATATGCTTCTCTTTCATTAAAAGGAACATGATAATGAAAGTATTAGAAAACCAGCAAAGGAAAAAAAAACCTACTCATTTCCTTCCCAGCTATATACCTGTCTAGCATCTGAATGTCTTCTATTTCTACTGAGCAGCTTAGTATACAGTAGGTCTACTTTCATTCAAATAATGGGTCTGACATCTATGGTAAGACAATCAAAGCTATTACTTGTCAAAAAACCAGCCAATCAATTAAGACACCCAATTTTATTGAACAAGACTTGAATTTTATTGAACAAGACTTCTAGATCTATTGGATGACAGTTCTCACCATTCCCAGTCAACATGGCAATATTAACCAACAATAATGAGAGTTGTACTACACTGTATCTAGAGGGCACCAGTTGGGGAAGCTTAACCTAGGTAAATGAACAACAAGAAGCAAACATACATCATCTACTTGTTGCTCCAGTTTCACTTTAGCCTTGCTCAGAGTATTGACTTTATCTTCTTCTACTTGCAGGTCATCCAAGGCCTGTTGATGAGCTTCCTGCAAAGATTTCTTTTCTTTTGTAAGTTTGCTGATGGTTTCATCCAGTGCTGCCATTTCTTCTGTTAGGTTTTTAACCTGAAGAGTGAATGGGAAGTAGATATAAAAGACAAGCGTTCCTTGCAGAGTCATTGTAATTCAAATGCTTTTTGACCATCTGGCAGTGAAGAACACGGTTTGAAAAACCTGGGCTTAGGGTATTGGAGCAGAGAAAGTTCCATATCCAGGTAATAAAATATGTTGTGCAAAATATCCTGCATAACAATTTGCAACACTGAAGATGTGATAGTGTTTAACGTGTCCTCTATGCAAGTCTGGATGTGGCCAATGCTTGGACAGGAGACTCTGTGCCTGGAAAATCCCATGTGCATTATTTCACGTTCCATGAAATAAATGCTGGCTATACACACAGACACAAATAAATTAATAACATGAAGAACTATAGTGCAGAGTCAGATACTGCATTTGTTCATGTAACTGCTACCAGGAAATAACAGAATTATAGATTGCTTCTATAGACATAGATTGCTTCTTATCAGGATGACAAAATAAGAGGAGGAATTCATGTAATTTATATAGATTCTGTCCCATCCCTGCCTTTTTGCTGAAAAATTATTAGACCTTGAGTAAGCAAAGTCCACATATGTGGAACTATATATGTCATCAAAAAAATCTACAGTATTCAATTTCACTGCACTTATTCTCTCTGTCCACTTTCAGCACAGCAACTACAATTTTATGAGGTTGTGTTATTGCATTCGCTCCCCCCACTATGACTTTTTTTTCTAGTCTAAAAACTCCAACTGTTGTAACCTTTTCCCACTGAGAAGTTACAGCTTTCTGAGCCTTGGTTCAAACTGTGGACATTTTATTTTTGATTCATTTTACTTTGAAATTTATTTTTCTTCAGAGGAACCAACATTGGCTTGACATTTTCATTAAGTTTTCCACCACCATTCAAATATCCCTTTCTTGATTGTTCAGCATATCAATGAAGTTAAGTACAATTTCATTCCAATATGCAATGCTTTACACATTTTTTATCATTATAGAGTTAGACGAGGTTCTTTTTTGTTGTAAAAAATTATATATTATTAAAAGTACCTTATTTTCTGTAGCATGTTTTTCTTTCTCAACTTTTGCCAAAGTAATTTCAAGGTCATCAATGTCTTTCTTCAGCTCAGAACATTCATCCTCCAGCTTTCTCTTCTTGGATGTCAGCTCAGAGTTCATCTCTTCTTCATCTTCTACCCGTTCAGTCAGTTCTTTAACTTTGGCCTCCATCTGGATCTTGGATTTAATCAGTAAATCACATCGTTCTTCTGCATCTGCAAGGGTATCTTGCTCCTGTCAGGATTTGCAGAGAATTGTATTAATAGCTCAAGAAAACCTATTTAAGTAACAGATCCTCAACCACACATTTCTGTATTAAGCCAGAATATTAGTGTCTTTGATAGACTACCTACTGCTCTAAACCCCTGCTAGATGCAACAGATTGTTGCAAAAAGATTGTGTTATATTCTTGGAAAAACACTTGAGCATTAGATACCAAAGATTGAATAGATGAAATGTGAGCACACTTAGCTTTTAAACTGGTTCTTTATTTATTACACAATGAAGGACTAGACCATATGATTCCATGTGGTCAAGGTTAAACTTGTTTAAACTTTCAGTTGTATGACTTTTTAAATTTAAACAATAATTTGTTGTGCTTTATTTAGTTATTATTTGTGGTGGTTTTGAATATTATGTGTGTTAGAGTTTTTGTTTCTGTTTTGCATTAAAACAATACTACTATTTCTACAACTATGACTACTACTACTAATAATAATAATAAACAACTAACCACAGCCGAGTGGAACCTAGACAATCAAATAAAAAGTCCAGGATAGGACATGTATAATTGCCACAACTTTTAACCCCTGAGCTGATTTTTTAAAAAGTAATCTTCTATAGAAAATTAGACTCATGAAAGACTAAGAGCATAAAAGTTTTGTTGGATCAAATGAAAGGCCTATCTAGCAAACTGTGTCACAGGTTCATACAAAAGCAACAGGCATGACAGACAGGCAATGGATCTCTTCCACTGCTTCCGGGGGAGGCTTCCGATGGGGACATGGCGGACTGAACAGCTGTGCCCATGGGCTCAGCGGACGGAGCTGACAATGGGCAGTTTTTTCGGGCTCAGGCAGGCTTTCCTGAAGCCCAGGAGTGTTTTCTAGAAAAAGGAAAACACCAGGAATCACCCCATCTGCCCTCCGGACGGCTGCTTGTAGCCAGAAGATCGCAAACAGCGTTTCATGTTCGACTGGTAAGAGCTTAGCTTGGAGGCAGGGACATCATCATTTTCCAAGCTGTGCTGTAGCCTTAAAGGGACACTAAGACCGGCCACCCCATTTCTAAATCACCCAATTTATATTTCTTAAATTAAAATAAAAGGTAAAGGTAAAGTTTGTTGAGTAGTAAGAGTTATAATTACATTTGTTTTGAATATGTTATGTCATGTCAAGTAATGTTATGTTATGTTAGGTCATGATATGGTATGTTATGTTATGCTATATCATGTAATATTATGTAAAATAAAATTGAATATTTTAATATTTTCAATTTATATTTCTTTTAAGTACACGTACCCTAAGAGAGGCTTTCTACAGCAAGGAGAAGCTGGTTCTCTTGGTGCTTATCATTATTTTTGGGATTACTTCTTAAAAATTATTTTTAAGTTTTGGACTTTGTTTTCCCTCTAAATATTAAGGAGGATTGAGAGTAAATAATTTGCTCCCTGTTATTATTTTTGTACTAAATTTGAAGATATAAGCATTTTCCTACACGTTGAATCAGCTGATTTGAACCTTCTGCTTTCTGTTTCTACTTTCCCTGGGGAACTGTCTGCATATCTCACTTTTGCCTGTGTAAACACATTCCAGAACTCTTTCATATCTTTGACTTTCACTGGTTAAGCTCCTTAAAGAGCCTCGTGTGGTAGGTGGCAGTACTGCAACCAAAACTCTCCCCACGACCTGAGTTCGATCCCAGCTGAAGTTGGTTTCTCAGGTAGCTGGCTCGGGTCGACTCAGCCTTCCATCTTTCCGAGTTTGGTAAAATGAGTACCCAGCTAATCTGGGGAAAAGGTAATCATGACTGGGGAAGGGAATGGCAAACCACCCCGCTATACGTCTGCCTATAAAACGTCAGCGAAAGCAGCATCCCTCCAAAGGCACAGAGGGCCTTTCACTTTTTTTTTCAAGCTCCTGGGGGCGACATAATCTACTGCATGAGACATGGAGGGTTTTAAAGAGATTTTCTCTGACTTCCACCAAGATTTTAAACAATTCTTTCTGACTTCTATCAAGTTTTTATGCAAGACATTCAGGATATTGTGGAAAATATGAGGTCTAAAATGTGTCATTTGGCTGGTGATGTCATGGATGAAACTGAGGAATTTAACAGCGATAGAAATGTATTTTCTAAGAGTGAGATTGGGATTTCTATTGAAATGCTGGATGAAGATTGGATAGTCGAGTTGGAGAAATTTAAGGGAGAGAGCGAGTTGCAAGCCACAAGTGAAATTGATCTTCTGGTGGAGTGCCATGGAAAAGAAGGGGTATGGGAGGTTTCCTGAAGAGAAGTTGGGGGTTTTGAGGGGGGCAGTTGGGCTGTTTGATTTTTTTAAGAAAAAGCTTTGTGTGCATTGTGGGAATACGTAAATGTTCTGGTTTATTTTGAAGTGGGATAAGGGTTAAAGAATATTTATCTGGATTGCTTTTAGGGTTTGGCTGATTTCATTTATCTTTAATAACCTGGATTAAGATTATTAAGGTATAATAAAAAATAAATGTCTATTTGGATGGTTTTAGGTTTAATATGATTAAGATTATTAAAATTGTTGTATTATCAAGTATAATGGCAGACAATTTTTATGTTTTTTAGTTTGATTTTTATTAAAGTAGACAGAAATGTATGGAATAGTAGTAGGAAGGAAATAATTAAATAAATGTTATCTTGGGGGGGAAGTTGTTTAGGAGGTTTATATAAATTTTTGTTTTTTACTTTTAATATAAGGGAAGGGAGTAACTGTATTTAGTGATTTTTACAATGTGTCAATGGAATGATTTATAGAAATAACATGATTTTGGTTTAATATAGAGTAAGGGATTGATTATGGAAATTTTTGTATATCCTTGCTGTTAAAAGACGGAAGTCACATCTTTTTGTAACTTTGAAAAAGGAATTCTTGTGTTTTCACACTTTTTTAGTTTTTTTCTTTGTAGTTTTTTTGTTTTTCTGTAGATTTTATCTTTGCTTGAAACTTAATAAAATTCTTATTAAAAAAAAGAAACTTACATCAAGGGGAAACATTCTTTGATTTTGTAGGTATTATATGGAAGCTCTAGTAATGAAAATCAAGGAGCACAGTGAAAAAAATGAGACTAAGATTAAATATAAAGAACACCAAATTAATGACAACAGGTACAGCAACCTATACAATGAAGATATTGGAATAGTGGATAGCTTCTCCTTTTTAGGATAAAAAATCAGCAGTGAAGGCACCAGCAGTCAAGAAATACACCACAGACTTGTACTTGTTAGAGTAGCAATGAAGGCTTTGGAAAAGATATTCAGATGCTGTGATGTGTCTATAACTACAAAGATCAGAATCATGCAGGCAAATGGTTTTTTATGCAATAATTTATGGAAGTAAAAGTTGGACTTTGAAAAAGCATGATAGAAAAAGTATTGAAGCTTCGGAATTGGGGAGGTTGGAGCAGACCCCTGAGGATACTGTGGATACCAAGAAAACAAGCAAGTGAATCATCAAACACATCAACCCTGAGTTCTCACTTGAGGCACAAATAACCAGGCTCAAAGTATCATACTTTGGACACATTATGTGAAGATCTAGCTCTTCAGAGAAATTTATAATGCTGGGAAATGTGGAGATAAAGAGAAAAAGAGGACAAACAGCAGTAAGGTTACAAAATTCAGTTACAGCAGCAATGTGTGCACCATCAAAAGACCCGAAGGACCAGGCTGGGGACAGATCATTCTGGAGAAAATCAATCTATGTAGTCACTAAGATTTAACACTGAACTGATGGCACATAATAATCAGTCATACAACACTTTTCTTGATTTTTTTTGTATTGTTACTAATGTGTTGTTAGCACCCATATTATTTTATAAATAAATAATAACTAAATAAACTATCAACTAAATAAACTATCATAAGAGTCCCTTGGACTGCAAGGAGGTCAAATCAGTCAATCCTAAAGGAAATCAACCCTGACTGTTCATTGGAAGGACAGATACTGAAGCCGAAGCTCAAATACTTTGGCCACCTAATGCGAAGAGAGGACTCACTGGAAAAGACCCTGATGCTGGGAAAGACTGAAGGCAAAAGGAGAAGGGTACGGCAGAGGATGAGATGGTTAGATAGCATCACCAATGTAACGAACATGAATTTGAGTAAACTCCGGGAGACAGTGGAGGACAGGAAGGCCTGGCGTTCTATGGTCCATGAGGTCACGAACAGTCGGACACGACTAAACGACTGAACAACAACAAAACTATCAACCCTAGTAGCAAGTGATGGCTCTATTTTATGTGGGTTTTTTTTTAAGCTCCCTTTTGGAATAATTTAAATTAGTGGTCTTTACCACACCTGGTGGCAGTTTTTTTAAAAAACAAAATGAAACAAAAACAAAAACAAAAACAAAAACAGTACTACCTTTTATTGTTTCTGAACCCTATACATATCTCCTGAAAAGTAAGTCCTACTTTCAACAGTATTTATTCTCAGGTGAGTACAACATTTCAGCCTCAATGACATCTCAACCATAATTCTTCATCTTTGAAATGAATATAATATTACCTCACAAAGGATTTATGAAGTGGAAAAAGCCTGTGGTATAAATTTCTTGCATGTATAAATATAATAATCAGTCAGTTGATATATGACTTCAAGAAAGCAAACACTTAAAATATGCATTCTTTATTTTATTTATTCTTTATTTTTTTTCCTTGCCAGCGCAATAGTACACTAGCAAACTGTATATAAAATGCTACATATCCCAAATTTAAAATTTCCTTTCTTTGTTGTTTTGCCATGGTAACTGACTCAAAGACTGAAATATGTATAAAAACATTAGTATTTATATCCAAGCTTTTAAAGTTTTGCACTTCACGTATTTACATGTAAAGTAATGTTAACTAATGCAGAGCAAAACGAAGGCTGTCATCCTTAGTTGAACGAATTATTGAAACTGGTTGTTTCTTTTTTTCAGGTTTTTTAGGATATTCATTTTTAAAAAGAGCCCAAAGCCAGATAAATTTATTATGAAATATTCTTGCAAAATATGATAGAAGAAAAAACAACTTATTTTTTCCAGGTTTTATAGTGTAAAAGATTTATAATATGCCCCTTGTTAATTTCCATGATGTTTTTGAATATAATCATGTTTCTCCTTTGTAATTTGCATATCCTTCATTGTATAGATTTATGCTGTTTATGCAATCTGTGTGTTTGCTTTAAATGAAAAAAAAATCAGAATTATTACATCTTTACTTGCAGGAATTTATCAAGATTGGGATTTTCCAGTAATAGAAGAACATTTTCCTAACTTTCTTATAGCAACATTTTCTCAATGGAAAGATAGTTCTTCTCCTGGAGAAAATGTACCTGATGATATACAAACAGGGTTGCCCTTATGCCTGCCTAAGCACAAAAACCAGCCTGGTTGCAACACTATTGATGCAAGACTTGATTCCTCATAATGAGTTCTACTTATCTTTTCAAACTTTATGTGAAAGCTCTATGCTTACCAACTGCATAGTTCCATTATGACAGGAGTGTGTAACTTCTGACAACTTGAAGTTCATACAAGCTTTGCATGGCATGTCAAGTGCCACTGTCCAAAAGTTGGTGGGATCAAGACCCAATCGGAGAAGAGGTTTCAGGAAGTGAAAGGGTAGAATGGGTGTACCTTTAAGGAATAAGTACCAATTTTGCCCCTTAACCTCTCAAACTCCAATGGTATAAAATGGACTAATGTTTTTGGGTCCCACCCTCTCTGCAGGGTTTGGGGGGGGGGGTCACATCTGGTGGCTGGCTATACTTTTGCACAACTGCATTATACGATTGCCTGATCACTCTAAACTGATGTTCCCAGGCTGAATCTGTGAATAGGCCGCATGGAAGGACAGCATTGAAGAACACATGAAACATCTCTCTGAGTTTTTAAATTGCGAAGGATTATTCTTACATAATGTCAACACAGGATGAATATGAAAGTGAAAACCACCACAGAGTTTGATCAATTTCTTTTCTGTACATTTCATAGTAAAAAAAAATAATCAGTCTGATTTAGAAATATAATTTTTGGAAGGAAATAAAAACAAGCATTTTCTCTTTCCAATTCTGGTGAATATACATTGTCCTTCTTTAAAAGGAACAGGCCATCAACAGTTTCTTTGCAGTAAGGCACTTCTCTCTTTCCTAACTTTATCTGAAGGCTTTAGCTTAGGTGATATTATTGCCATAAACTTTGGGGAGCCATATTTCCCAGCAGCAAGTGAAACAAATAAAAAAAAAGTTTTGATTTGGTCTCAGCCATTCTTAAAAGAAAACACCACTTTCTCCATTCCAATTTTTCCTTGCTGCGAAAGGTCTGACAGTTGAACATTTTTGTGAACAACTTTGGTACCCATCAATGTTAGTTTTTTATCAGGTGAAGAGTGACAAATCAATAATTTTTCTGCTAAGTCTTCAATTCTATTTATCAATTCATTCTTTATGATTCATAGTACATATAATGTAATTAAATGTTATATGTAAGAAGTATTCAGGAAAGAAAGGAAGGAAGGGGACTTTAAAGTAAGGCTGACATTATTAAAAGCTTGTGCTAGAATAAAATGGATACTGTTTTAAGTATCCCTGGACTTCACTATTTGTACTTAACGGAAACAGTTCCACAGCAAGCCTCATTTGCTGGGCCAAAGATTGGGTTGGATTAATTAGCATTGATATTGTAGACTACTTACTGCCTGCAGCTGGAGAAGCAGGTCATTCTTCTCCTGTACAAGAGAAACTTGCTTCTCTTCAAGCTCCTTCCTTCTGGCTTCTGATTTTTCTAAGGCCTCCTTCAATTTCAGGAACTCTTCTTTCATATTAGCCATTTCTTTTTCTGTTTCTGCCGATTTTAGGAGGGGTTTGATCTTAAAGAACAGCTTCATCCAAGGCCAATTTTTCACAACCATAAAAGCTCGAATGTTCCACTGGATTACAAGAAGGGCATCTCTGAAAGAAGGAAGGAAGGAAGGAAGGAAGGAAGGAAGGAAGGAAGGAAGGAAGGAAGGAAGGAAGGAAGGAAGGAAGGAAGGAAGGAAGTCTTGAGTTATTTGAAATGGAGCCAACTTTAATACTAGTACTTGGATCTTCCCTCATGTTCTTAGGCCTTTGTAATAATTTGTTTCCTTTTACTAAATACTATAGTGATTGTACATATTTTAGTAATTCCCATTTCTAGATTCTATACTCCATTTTGTATATACCATTTCTACATTTTTTTTTCATTTTCAAACCAATAAGTACAGTTATTTATTTTTTTGCACAGCATCACAAACAGCTTTGACAGTTACCATATTTTGGTAAGTATGCATGTTGTTTTATTATATTTATATAGTGTACCTTTTGAAATGAGAAAACAAGAATATATGAGCATATTACTATATGTAATAAGAGGATCAAGTATGCTGCTGCAGTTTTTCCTTCTTAGTGTTCCAAATATTGGTCTTTCTCCACTGCTGAATTATAGGGCTATATGCCTATCCTTGAATTCATGTAATTTTTTGTTTGCTTATTGTGTCATTCCATATCAAATGACTCCTGGTAGTTATACTGGGATGACATTTGCTGTACCCATTGCCAGTCATCAGTCATTATCCTGCCCTTACGACCAATGTTTCAAGTTACTGCAGTTATCTGACTTCCCTCCATGGTCATGGCAAAGCCTGACAGGTTTTATATACCTTGAGGTTGTCCTTGGATGATGTTAGAATAATGGAGGAAAAGGCTACTTTAACAATGGTGTAGCTAAGGATGACTTAAGGCTGTCTCACTCATGGACTGAGGATGAGATGAATACCACTTCAGTGGGACACAGGAGGAAAAGGGTTAGCCAAGGCATGCATGTGCAGAAATGGAAGTGGGGGAAAACTCTTATTCAGCTCCCTTCTGAGTCAGCCCCAAAGATCCATATTTGCATGTATGGAGAAAGAAGAAAAAACAAGACATTTTTCTTTCCTGTCCTTTCATATCATCATAAGGTCTAAAGTCCTTGTCAAATATCAGGTACTATATGAGCTGCAAGGTTACAGTTCCTTTCCATCAATCAAATTTCTACTGCTGCCTCAAGCTGTCTCCTTCCAAATGCTGTAATTTTAGACTACAGATTCCCAGTCAGCATGGCTAAAGGAGATGGAGGCTAGTAATTTTGGAAGCTGGAGAATAAACATTATCTAGATGGTGCCAGGCTGAGGAAAATTGCTGTATGCTATAATCATTTGGAAAACAGAAATAAAGATATGTCCCCAGTATACAATGTCATAAACAGTCTGTAGCATAATACCTTCGTTCTACCATCTTCTGGAACTCAATACGCATCAGTCTGCCTCGTGCTCGTGCTTGAATTAGTGTTAAGATCTTGGCTAATCTCTCATCCCTCATTTCTTCCAGATGGCCCAGGAGACCAGCTTTAAAAAAGACCTGAAATACATGACATCAATTTGTCAAATAAATTTAATCAACTGTTATTGGTGAAACATAGATCAGTTTCAGTCATGTAACAAAGCACAACAGTGTCAGGTCATAATGATAGCTGTATCAGCACATTGCAATAGTAAGATAAAAACAGTAGAATATGAAATCTTAACACCGGTCTAAAGGAAGTGATACTGCACTATCCAGTGCACAAAGCCACTAATTAAAATAGTTGAAATTACTATTGACTTTTGCAAAGATCTAGACCTATCCCACATTTAATTTTGTTTTAAAAATTGTAAAAGCAAATGAGAAAGTGATATAGTATATACTCTATACAGTAGAGCTTGGAATATACCTCTTTTTCATTGGGCTTCTTACAGTACTTAATAAAAATTGCCCTTTAGTCCTAACATTAGATCCAGTTTTAATGTCCCTAACCCTACTTTCTCTTCACTGCATCCTACATCAATGTAATTTTATTCTTTTTATTTTTTAATCCTTTT
The DNA here is from genome assembly GCA_023362775.1 of Charina bottae. Lineage (NCBI taxonomy): Eukaryota > Metazoa > Chordata > Lepidosauria > Squamata > Charinaidae > Charina > Charina bottae. The sequence continues at coordinate 92,644,507 of JALMGJ010000004.1, read as the reverse complement.
TCTCAGGAAGTTTTATGTATATGGAAACCCAAAATACCAACATCTCTCTTGGAGTTTTATTTTAAACAGATTAGTTAAATTCTGTCCTTAGCCTGTCAGAGTCTTTAAAAATCACTACTTAATTTTCAGTAGACATTTCGGAAATGTCAAGACACTGAGGGTTCAAATGGTATTCCATTCTATCTTTCCAGTCTATGAAAAAAGACAGGAAAGAAAAATGCAAACGCTGTAAATGAACAATGGTATGGAAATTGTGCCAATAGGAGAGATTTGGATTCTGGGACCAGGAACAGAGTTATCTTGAAGATGGACTGCTGGCATAAGATTTTATAGCATCTTGTGACTGTAAAAATGTATTTGAGCATAGCATGGTAAGTTTGATCAGGGTCCTGTGGAGGCTGGAGACAAAAACTTTGAAGTAAAGACTTCAGATAAGACTAGAAAAACTGTTTCACTTTGTAGAAAAAAGTGGGAGGGTAGCTGTAAAAAAAGGTAAAAGGTTCCCCCCACACATTTGTGCAGTCGTGTCCGACTCTAGGGGCCGGTGCTCATCTCCGTTTGTTAGCTGAAGAGCCAGAGCTGTCCGAAGACGCTTCCACGGTCATGTGGCCACATGACGCGCGCAGAACGCTGTTACCTACCCACCAAAGTGGTATTCATCTACTTGCATTTGCATGCTTTCAAATTGCTAGGTTGGCAAGAGCTGGAGCTAGTGCGGGAGCTCACTCCGTCACGCGGGGCTAGGGATTCAAACCTTTGAACTTGCGATCTTCCGATCCGATTCTTCTTCTGTTTCTTGCCATATTTCTACAGATATTCCCTCAATTCATATAGCTTTTTGACTTGGTATTAATCAGAATGCTAATCTAACTCCATCTTCTATTACTAGAGATTCTGTAAGTAGGGAATATCTTCTAATATATCTTAGATGTTGACATCTCTTCTGTACAGAATTTCAGTATGCTCCTTCCATCTTTGATCTTCTTGGAATCAGTTACTTTCTGTCCACTGGAGTCATTAGCATACCAGTTCTGAGTGAGGAGATGTTTTTGAAGACTTTCTTCATTTTCCCATTGTCTTTACAAATGTCATTGTAATAGTGGCTTTTGTCTCTTCTAACAACTTTCTGAAACTCTTTTTTAGAGTGTCCTTCCTGACATCTATGTATTTCTTGGTTGTGGATTCTCTTCTCTTTTTGGCAATTTCCACTGTTCATTCTGAAATCCAGTTTGCTTTCATCTGTTTCTTGGTTTTTGGCAGTCTCTTTTTACATTAATCCTTAACAGCTTCTTTGATTTCATTCTACACTTTCCATGGTTTCCTATCAATGAAGTTCAGGACATCAAAGTGGTTCCTGATGTTCTTCTTGAAAATGGTGGGCATATGGAGAACATATTGTAGAAACTCCTTCTTCGACTTTAGCTTATCTTGGAACTTGTACATGAGTGGTTCATGTTTATTCCACAGTCAATTCCTGGCCATGTGTTTCATGCTATAACTGAGCTCCTCCAACTCCTTTTAGCAATAATATAATCCATTTGATTTCTATGTACTCCATCTGGTGATGTCCTTGTGTACATAATTTTGGTTGTTTAAAGACAGTGTTAGCTATGAAGAAATCATTGGAGTGGCAGAAATTGATAAGTCAGTCTCCAGCTTCATTTCTGCTTCCTAGGTCATACAGTCCAACTACATTTCCTCTTTAATATTTCCAAATTTGCCATTCTAGTAGCCAACCACAAGTAGCAAAGCTTGCTTGCCTGTTTTGCTAATTTCAAATTGAAGTTGACCATTAAACTCATCAACCTCTTCTTCTGCATCACTCATTGGAGCATAAACGTATTAAAGAGTTGTCTGCAAAGTCTAATTGTTATTATTTGGTCATTGTTTGCATTGTAGCCAAATACTGTCCTTACTATATCCTTCCTGACTATGAAAGAACATTGTTCCTTCTTTGTTTTTCATATTCTCAGTAATAAACAGGATGATCTTCTGACCGAAAGTGTCCAATTCCAGCCCATTTCAATTTCATTTCAATTCACTGATGCCTAAGATGTCATGTCATCTCTCACTATGCTGAACTTTCTGATGTTTGTGCTTCATATATTCCATATCCCCACTGTAATTCTCTCTTTGCAGCTTTGGATTTTCTTTTCGTGTACGGCAACATCAGCAACTAGACATCCTAAAGGCTTTAATCTAGCCATCTCATAAACACCATTAGTATTTCAAAACTCCTCAGCTCTTCCTCTGTTCCACGTTGAATGCCATCCAACCTGGGGGGAAGGGGACATAATCCAGCACTATATTGTTAATCACTTTATCTTGTCTTTTTTACAGCTACCCTCCCACTTTTTTCTACAAAGTGAAACAGTTTTTCTAAAGTGATTGTTAATCACTTTATCTTGTCTACCCATACTGTATGGGTTTCATGGTAAAAAGCAGGAGTGTTTTACCATTGCCTTCACCAGTGCAATATGAAATGCCTTTACCATTGTCAGTAAAGTGATCTTCCACCTCTAGTATCTTTGTATATCACAGCTGCCCAATATACAGTAGGTGCTTGCTTTAGGTGGGCATCTAGGATGATCTTCATGCCTTGGGTGACCCTATTCTGGCCAAAAAGTTCGACCTTGGTCTCATTAGACCATAACACATTTTCCCACATGCTTTTGTCAGACTTGATGTAGGTTTTTGCAAAATGTAGCCGGGCTTGGATGTTTTTCTTTGAACTTTTTGGGCATAATTCCAAACAGTATGTTTGGTGCAAAAACAACACTGCGCATCACCAAAAGTGCACCATACCCACAGTGAAGTACGGTGGTGGCAGCATTATGCTTTGGGGCTGCTTTTCTTCAGCTGGAACCAGGGCTTTAGTCAAGGCAGAGGGAATAATGAACATTTTCAAATATCAGTCAATTTTGGCACAAAACCTTCAGGCCTCTGCTAAAATGCTGAAGATGAAGAGGAACTTCACCTTTCAACATGACAATTACCCAAAGCATACCTCCAAATCAACAAAAGAATGGCTTCACCAGAAGAAGATCAAAGCTTTGAAATGGCCCAGCCAGAGCCCAGACCTGAATCCAATTGAAAATCTGCGGGGTGACCTGAAGAGGGCTGTGCACAGGAGATGCCCTCGCAATCTGACAGATTTGGAGCGCTTCTTCAAGGAAGAGGGGTCAAAGATTCCCAAGGCAAAATGTGCCGTGCTGATAGACTCCTACCCCAAAAGACTGAATGCTGTCATAAAATCAAAAGGTGCTTCAACGAACTATTAGTTTAAGGGTGTGCACACTTATGCAACCACGTTATTTTAGTATTTTTATTTTTATTTTTTTGCCCTAAAAGATTTCAGTTTGTTTTTCAATTGAATTGTACAGCTTGTATGTTATATTAAAGGTGGGAAAAATTCTGGAGTTATTTAAACCTTGGTCTGATTTTTTTACATCTCAAAAACCTGGCATTTTAACGGGTGTGTAGACTTTTTATATCCACCGTACATAATTGTTTTGAAAATCATACTCAAAGAGTGTTTATCACTCCACATTATTCTCAAGAGGCATTGAGTGAGATAACTCAGGCCTGAGCCCTCTATTCTTCAACATTTTTACTAATGATTTAGATATAGAAATAGAGGAATGGTTAGCAAATTTTCAAATGACAGAAAATTGGATGGGATAGCTAATATGCTGTTATTTCATATAGAAATAAACTGAAAATGATCTTCATAGGTTAGAAAAGTAGGCTGCAAGTAAAAGAATAAAATTTAAGAGACAAATGAAACATTCACTTTGGAAAAAAAATTAAATGTATGGGTTTAGGATGGGAGATACCTGGCTGGTACTTTTACTCATGAAAAATATCTAAGAATAGTAGTTGATTACAAACCGAATATGAGAGGGTAGGTAGGTAGGTAGGTAGGTAGATGCAAGTTTAGACTGCATCAAAAGAAGTATGATTTCCAAATCACATGAAGTAATAGTTCCACTTTATTCTGATTTGGTCAGACCGCATTTTTATTATTGCACCCACTTGGAATAAGTTCAGTGAAGGGCAATTGAGGATGATTGGGGGCTAGATATTCCCATGAAAATATGTTGAAGGGGCTTCCAAATATGGGACCAAATATGTATTATCATTCAGAAGATTCTTAAAGTAAATATACAAAGAAAGCCAGAACTTTTTCTTTTAGGTTTGATGGAAAAGCAACTAGAGAAACAGCATGGAGTTTTGCTACTATATATGATCATGGCTGCAAGATTGTTATATGCACAACGATGGAAAGATCCACAAATACCTACAGTTGAATATTGGATTGTTAAATTAATGGATTTGGCTCAGATGGCTAAATTAACAGCTTTAATAAGAGCATTCTATTTCTACATTTATATCAAATTGGCAACCACTTTTGGAATATTTGCTTGTAATTGAAAAAAATGATGTTTTGATTTTGGGTTTTAGAGATTGAATGATTTGTTGTAATAGAAATAATGTTATGATAGGTTAATTAATTGTAAGAGATTAGATTTGTATTTAATCATATATCTGTATTGGAAATAGTCGGAAGTCGCCTTTTCTTTTCTCTCTTTCTATTCACATCTTTATAGTTTGTTCTTTTTTCTTTAGTTCTGTTTTCTATCTATTCTATAGTTTTTTTCTTTTTTGTATTTTAAATATATCTTGAAAAAAAAAAGAAGAAAGAAAATATGTTGAAGGAGCTAAGGGTATTTGCCCTTGAGAAGAAAAGACTGAGAGTAGCACAATAGCACACTTAGCTGCACAAATGTAATGAAAGTGTTAGAAGCTGGTTTAGAATTGGGACTGAAACAAACACACATGGGAGCCAGATTAACTACTGTGCTACTTACTCTTACAACTGCTTACAGTAACAAAGTGATACATATATTTGTGTATATATACAAGTAAGTGTAAACATAACAACAAAGAAATAGTGTCTTTATATCTCAAGTGAAATTGATAGAGGGGAGCATGCTCTAGTCACTAACCCAGAGCTTTCCAAACTTTTCATGTTGGTGACACACTTTTTAGACATGCATCATTTCGTGACACACTCTTACAGCAGGGCACAAGGCAGGCACTAGGACCTGTGTGGAATCGCAGCAGGTTTGGAGGCAGCAAGGCACAAGGCAGGCACTAGGACCGTGTGGAATCCTGGCAGGGCTTGGAGGCAGCAGCAGCCGCGACACACCCAGACACTGCAGCCGACACACTGTGTCCCAACACACAGTTTGGAAAGCTCTGCACTAACCCTTACTCTGCAATGTGGAAGACTGGACAATCTAGCAATGGAAATATATATTATTCTGGGTGATATCATATGCAAATTGAAAGACAACACACACCAACTGGTAGCTTATTCCTTCCAACTCTGGGATTCTATGAAGGATGTAATTTAATTTCTAAAAATGAATACATTGATAGAAGGAAAGCTAGATCATGGATTTTCTTATTCTAGTAAAGATCTTTGCAAAAGCTCAACTCTTCTGGAACTTAATTAAAATATGCCAATTAAACTACAGTTGAGAGGAGGAGGAGCAGGTCAATAATTAAGTCTTCTTCTAGCAGTGTGCTTAAATCTATGTGTTAAGTAGAAAAGTGGATATAAGCAGGAGAGGAGGTTCTCATGAAGGGAGAGAAAGTGCTAGATTTCATAAATGCTGTATGGGAACAAAGACAGGTAATCTTACAATAATAGCTACTATCTTTCTTCTTCAACTGTAGTCCTTTGACAAGTGGATGGATTGTTAATCTTTCTGCTTTGGTGCAAGGAAAAGGCAATCAATGGAAAGCTCTGGGCCGAAATTGAGGGTGGCCCATCCAGTATTTGACAGTATCTGAAATTATCTTTACGTATTTTATTTGAGGCAAGAAAACCGATCAGCTAAAATATAAACCCAAGAGTTATTTTGCTATTTTGGATTGCCTGTAACATTCCACTTATAAAATAAATAAATATTCCCTGCCATAGAGAATGGAAAGCTTTTGAGAGTCTTAAAAGCACCCTGCTCAACTTTTAATAGACATTTAGGAAATTTAAATGTGAATAAATATTACAACATTTTGCCTATCTGAATAAACACCAGGTTGGCAAGCAGCAAGGTTTTAAATCAGATGAAAGAATCTAAGGCAGGATCTCTACTAGTGATTTATAAAGGCTTCTACAGTAATTCAACTACCGTTGTGCCAATATAACAATAAAAAAGGCAGGCTTTATATCATTATTATGGTCGGGTGATGCTAGAAGATGCTCTACATCACTAGTGGAGAAATGGTCTCAGTTGTACCTTTTTCAAATATGTGAATGCTGATTGATTTGCCAGCTCAGATACAACAAAGCCATTTGGACCCAAATTACACAGTAGTTGACCCCCTACCCAAGGCAGTTTAGATCTGTTTCTCCCTTTATGTATTTGAACCATAATAGCATTCTGGTAAGCTACTTACAATGGAGCAAGTCTGCCTGTGCAAAGAAGCCAACTGAGAAGCTAGAGGAAATTGCAGAAATGTTGCCCATTTCTTCAGAGTTGGGGGACAGGGCATTCTAGAAGGATTTCAAGGCTGACTATAGATCCACAGGATCAAATCTTTTTTTTTTCCACTAAAGGGTTCACGCAATTGACTGAAATCTTACCTAATCCCTACCTGTGGATAGAAGGGCTATGGATCTGGTAGTTGATCCACTATAAATCTCTCCCTTTCTCTCTTGAGATAAAATTACTCTGCCTAAACATAATGCAGACAGGCCTTATCAATAGGGCTACATATGAGAAGATACATGATTAAAAAACATAAATCAAGGGAGCTTCCCAAAGGCATTGCTTCTTTCCTCCACTCTTCCTTACAATAGTTACTGTATTTCAAGCTTCTAGTGAGTTTTGATCAAGATACCAATTAGGAGCATGCCTTTTTATTTTCTCCATTGCTGGCCTAAGTGAACTGCTTTACCTTGGTGTGCCCAAAGCGGTACTGGTTATGTTCAATATCCAAAGAGCCCAGTAATTTTTCAGCAGCTTTTCTGCTGTCCACAAATTTGTCCTCTGGAATTGCAGAAGGATTCAGGATGCGATATCTGGTAAGGGCAGATAAACAATGGACAAATAAATTAAATTCCAAACCATGGTGTAATTCCTTCCTTGATTTAGGAATGCAGGAAGTCTACTAATACCTCAGAGTGTCTGCATTTGTGCAACATGCTTAACTATATCAGTAAAAAATGTAGGGACTACACTGTATTTACACAACATACTAAACTTGATTGGTTTTAATCTGGATTAGGTTTGTGTGTGTTTGTGTGTGGTTTAGCAGATTGTGAGAACTCAGCCCATCTGATTAATATTACAGGGTACTTTCTGAACCCAAAAAATGTAACCAGGCTAAGTGTGTTATGTGAACCCAGACACTTTGTCCATCTAATCAAATACATCCACATCAACCTTTCTCAATCTGGTGTTCTTCAGAGATATTGTAACTGTACCCCCCAGAATTTTTAACCAACCATGGCCACCATCCATGCTGGCTGGAAATTCTAAATGTAATTTGAGGGCAGCAAAGCTGGGGAACCACTAGTTAATGCAATTCTGGGAAAATGTGTTTGTTTTAAGGACTTGAAATGGATGCTAAATATGGGTGGACTCTGAAGCACCTTTTTTTTTTTTCTTTGAATGTGAAGCATTGCATATCCTAAAATATATGTTTCATGTTGTTGGATTTTTATTGGCGGTAATATAAATTTTAAAAAATAAATAAAAATATTCAAAGGTGGTTTGGCCAGAATAAGTAGGGAACTGGATCTATTGAGCTGAAGAAGGAACAAATATCGAACCTACAGATGTAACAATTAGACTGTGCCATTGATCTTCACATTACCTTTGTTTAAAGTCAGCATAAATAACTCTATTAGGAAAGCCTTTGCGGCAAATGCGGATTCCCTCCAAGACACCATTACAGCGAAGCTGATGGAGGACAAGGAAAGCATCCATTGCCCCTGAAACGATAAGACATTCAATTATACATTCCTATATATGCATACGGGGGCATGGTGGCTCAGCAGTTAAGACACCAGGCTTGCTTGCTTGCTTGCTTGCTTGCTTGCTTGCTTATTTATTTATTTATTTATTTGGATTTATCACCGCCCATCTCCACCAAGGCAGACTCTGGGCGGTCTACAATCACATTATAAAAAGTTAAAAACCTATACATCTAAAATCTACTTATAAAAAATAAAAATCCAAGAGATGGGAGTGTTCTTAAAAAGAGGATATTACTAAGCTAATCACCCCCAGGAGGAACTATTATTTCCTTCGTTCCAGGCAAGGCGGCAGAACCAGGTCTTTAAAGACTTCCTGAAGGCCAGGAGCGAGGGTGTTGATCGGAAGGTCGCACGTTCGGAGGTTCAAGACCCTAGCCCTGCGTGACAGAGTGAGCTCCCACACTCGCCCCAGATCTTGCCAAACTAGTAATTTGAAAGCATGCAAATGCAAGTAGATAAATAGGTACCACTTTGGTGAGAAGGTAACAGCATTCCACGCACGTCATGCCAGCCACATGACCGCGGAAGCATCTTCGGACAACGCTGGCTCTTCGAAAGCATGCAAATGCAAGTAGATAAATAGGTACCACTTCGGTGGGAAGGTAACAGCATTCCGTGCGCATCATGCCGGCCACATGACTGCAGAAGCGTCTTCGGACAACGCTAGCTGTTCGGCTAACAAATGGAGATGAGCACCGGCCCCTAGAGTCAGACGCGACTGTGTGGGGGAACCTTTACCTTTATATATGCATACTCAAAAGCAGGATTTTCCCCCATAAGATTAAGTATTAAAGGTAAAGGTAAAGGTAAAGGTTTTCGCTGGGGGGAGTGCAGGAGCTCATTCTGTCACACAACACTCGGGTCTCGAACCACCGACTTTCCGATCGACAAGCCTAGTGTCTTAACCACTGAGTCATTGCGCCCCTTAAGTATTAAAAACTAACGTATTCTAAGAGAAAACACAAGAGTTTTACCTGGAGTTTTTGTTTCATTGGGAATAATGCAACGCACAAAGTGAGGAGATGTAGATCGTAAATTAGTCATCAATTTGTTTAAATTTTCCTACATATAGAGACCAAAAAAAATTATTTATTTATTTATTTATTTATTTATTTATTTATCATATTTCTTCTCCGCCCATCTTGTGCAAGTGACTCTGGGCGGTTTACAAGCGAATTAAAAGAATAAAAGATTAAAATATCACTAAAAACAGATTCATTATAAAAATATAAATATACATAAATATAAAAATAAAAAATAAAAATAAAAGCTAAACCATGGAATTACAGAGAATATAAATTTATAGAACGCTGATTGTAGTGCTAAAATTAAGATTACATCAGTTCTCTGCTGTCTACTTTCAAGTGTTCATTTACAGTTAAGTATTCTTGCTTTGTTATTATTGGGTCAATTTAGGTATAACGTTAAATAATAAGTTTGTCATATGACAGTGAGCTTGGGTGAGTTTTGGGCTTGCATATTCAAATCTCACATTTCTCCCTCTGGAGCAGATTAGAAGCAGCTGCTTCCTGAAAGTAAAAGTATCTTATTGCGATGTCCATCTTGGGTCATCTTGGACCATCCTGTGTTTAGTTTAAACCACCCAACCCAAGGCCTCAGAGCCACCTGTCTCTCCCAAAAAGGCTGGGTATGGTTCCCAGCAGCTCCATTAGATTATTAGCAAATTATAATTAGAAAATATTAAACATGAGGTACTAAAGTTATTCACATTTTATTGAAATGAAATAAAATTCAGTTTTTGTCCTAACCACTTCTACCTATTTATAATTCTTCCAACATCCTTCTGGTATAAGGTCTTCTACATACTACTTGTAGACCGTATGTGCCCTTTTCCCAAAAAAGGTTATACACCATAGTTTTAAACTATAATTTATTTAAAGAAGCAAATATCAAACTAAGTTATTTATCTAGGGCAGCGGTTTCACGCCCTTTCCGTCTTTTTGTCGTTAAATCAGGCAATCTAGTCTTTCCAACAAGATCTGTTCCTGCGCTTTTACACCATATATTGGGGACTGCTGGGCCAAAAGGACCCTGCAATTCCCCCCCCCAACACAGTGTTGTGCTATCACTGTAACACCCACGCTGGCTGGGGAATTCTGGGAGTTGAAGTCCACACATCTTAAAGTTGCTAAGGTTGAGAAACACTGCTCTAACATATTCCCACTCCCAAAAGAAATATCTGATAATTTTAGTGAGTTAAATAGATTGAAGGAAGGCCAGCTTCTGTCTTAACTGATAACACTGAAGGAAATATGAACAAAATTAAACACAGAACATTTACCCTTGAATGTGTGATCGTTATTCATTTAGCAGTTATTCTATTTATACGTTTGAGTGTGACAAACAGAAATTGCACTTTTTACCCAGAACTGCACATCTTCTCAGTACAATTTGGGCAAAGCCACAGATTTAACCAATGGTAAAGATGTCACCTAATATACTGAATGTAAACTGTGATCTGTCACATCTTCTGTGAAAATGGCCCCCTATGCTGGTCAGTTATGCACATTTGGTCCTTTGGCTTTGAAGTATAAGCTCTCCCTGGTTCTCAGATATGTATTATCTACCAGGATGTTTGAGCCATGGTTTGCTAAACAAGCAATTATGACCTGGTTTGCACATAATGCATAAGTAGATTTTCACTTCATGCTAAGCTAAAAAGAAATAAAAACCTTCCATTATGGCTTAGCATTATATATTAGTGGAGCTATGAAAATTTCAGATTATATTCACAGGAGTCCTAATGGGTAAATGCTGTCCAGTTACTTTTACCAAAGTGGACTGTGCTAGCCACTTTTGAGAGAGAATCCAGATCACTGAGAATTGACTTTGGTCATGAATCCAATTTTGAGAAATCTAATCACTGGCTGCCCTGAAAATAACAATGAATCCTGTGGAACTTTAAGTATTTGTATAATTATTTTAAGAAATAGTCTTTTTTTTAAAGTTAACATGCTGAAAATTCAAATCTTGTAAGCTGAATGAATTTTTAATTGTTGTTCTGCTTGATTTGAATACAGTACATCATTTTTGCAGTAGTGAAAGGAAAAAAATGAGATGTTATATTTAAAAAGGAAGCGTAAAATTACCTTATGCATTGATGACACTGTCTGGAAGGAAGCCCCTTTCTTGCGTTTCTTCTCTCCACTATGATCAACTTGAGATAAAAGAAAGGACAGAGTTAAATTCTGATTATAGCACTGATGTATAATCACAGACTTCTTACATAATTTAGATGTTTATTAGGAGTATTTTAGAAAGACACATTTGGGGATCAGACTGGTTTTTTTTGGGTTCAGTGGTATTTTCAGTGTTGCAATGTTTATTTTATTTATTTATTTATTTATTTATTTATTTATTTATTTATTTACTTATTTATTTAATTTATCCCCGCCCATCTCCCTGAATAGGGGACTCTGGGCGGTTTACACAATATGTCTGTAGCTTGAATCATGTCAACTGGATTTCTAAGCTTCTTGGATAAGGAGCGAAACGTTTCCACTGAGAAAATAGAAATCCAGTTGACATGATTCAAGCTACAGACTGTTCCACCTGGATGACTGAGAACCTTCATCAACATTTTACACAATATGAAAATTTAAAATCTATACGGAAATATCTAAAAAACAATAAATAAAAGAATAATTAAAATCCAAAGATGGTTAAAAGCCACAGTCTAGCTCACAGTACTACGGGGCCAACCAACCCCAAGAGGCACTACCACCTTCGTTGTCCCAGGCCAGGCGGCAGAGCCAGGTCTTCAGAGACTTCCGGAAGGTCAGAAGTGAGGGGGCCAGCCTCACCTCCGCGGGCAAGATGTTCCATAATGCGGGCGCTATTGCAGAGAAGGCACGCCTCCTGGACCCCGCTAGATGGAATTCTTTTGCTGAAGGGGTCCTAAGCATGCCCTCTCTGCATGAACGGGTGGGGCGGGCTGATGTTATCGGGATGAGACGGTCCCTCAGATACCCTGGCCCCATGCCATGTAGGACTTTAAAGGTGATCACCAACACCTTGAATTGGACCCGGAAGCACACTGGGACCCAATGCAGCTCACGCAGCAGAGGTGTCACATGTGCTGATCTTATAGCACCCATAACTGCCCGCGCTGCTGCATTCTGAACCAGCTGAAGCTTCCGGATACTCTTCAAGGGTAGCCCCATGTAAAGCGCATTACAATAATCTATATGGGAGATGACAAGGGCGTGAGTGACTGTTCGGAGGGCATCCCGATCCAGGAAAGGGCGTAGCTGGTGCACAACTCAAAGCTGTGCAAAGGCCCTCCTGGCCACGACTGCCACCTGCTCTTTGAGCAGGAGTCGTGAGTCCAAGAGGACCCCCAGATTCCGCACTGGATCCGAGTGGGGTAGTGCAACCCCATCCAGAACCAAAGATGATAACTTCCTGGATACAGGGGGGCCATCAATCCACAACCACTCCGTCTTACCAAGGTTCAGCTGAAGCCTGTTGTTCCCCATCCAGACCCCCACAGCCTCCAGGCACTGAGATAAGGCATCGACCACATCACTTACTTCACCCGGGATGGAGATGTATAACTGGGTATCATCAGCATATTGGTGATACCTCATCCCATGGTGACGGATGATCTCGCCCAGCGGCTTCATGTAGATGTTGAATAGGAGAGGAGAGAGAACCGAGCCCTGTGGCACCCCACAAGTCAGGGGTCGCGGGTCAGCTCTCTCCTCCCCTATCACCACCGACTGGGAATGGCCCTGGAGGAAGGAGGTGAACCAGCGTAAAACCACGCCGCCCACCCCCAACTCCCTGAGCCGCCCCAAAAGTATACCGTGGTCGACGGTATCAAAAGCCGCTGAGAGATCTAAGAGAGCCAGGATGGATGCATTCTCTCCATCCCGCTCCCGCCAGAGATCATCCATAAGCATGACCAATGCGGTCTCCATCCCATATCCTGGCCTGAAACCTGACTGAAAGGGGTCCAGATAATCCGTTTCCTCCAGGATCCTCTTGAGTTGCAATGCCACCACCTTCTCAACCACCTTTCCCAAAAAGGGAAGGTGGGAGACTGGGCAAAAATTGCCCAAGATGGTGGGGTCCAGGGATGGTTTCTTGAGGAGCGGGTGCACCAGCACCTCCTTAAAGGCAGCCGGGAACACCCCCTCACTCAAGGATGTATTAATCATCGCCTGGACCCAGCCACATGTCACCTCCTTGGCTGATTTAACCATCCAGGAGGGACACGGGTCAAGCTGACATGTGGTAGCGTTTACAATCTGGAGGATCCTGTCTACTTCATCAGGCCCAACAGGATTGAACCGTTCCCAGATAACAGGGTAAGTACGTTCCTCTGGCATCTCCCCAGATCTTGTCTCATGCTTAGAGTCCAACTTGGAATGAATCTGAGCGATTTTATCCTGCAGATGCTCAGAAAACTCTTCCGAGCGGCCCTGTAGATGGGTCACTGACTCCTGCCGACCCAAAAGCGATCTTGTAATCTTAAAGAGGGCCATCGGACGGCATTCTGCGGACGCAATAAGAGCGGAGAAATATTCACGTTTCGCTGCTCTTACTGCCACAAGGTAGGCCTTAACTGCGGCTCTAGATGTTGGGCAATTCATTGTGACTGCTCATTCTTTTTAACTTCCTCTCACTTCAACTAGTGCCAAATCTTGGGTCAGGAACAAACATCCGTTGATGAGTGGTCAACTTTTAATCACAACCGATGCTTCCATGAAAACTCTGGCTCCAAGAGTTATAGACACTGCAGTGATTGGAACTCTGCTGATCTGGTGCAACTGGTGAAATGTTAGCTGGTGCAACATTTCAGGTTTTAAGAAATTCTAAAGTTAAAATGTGTGTGCAATATGTGTATATTTGGCTTCTACAATCAACTTTTAGAATCAAGAGATTTGTTATGGACAAGAACTTTGTTCTTTACTTATCAAATATACAATATATATATATATATATATATATATATATATATATATATTATATTATATACAATATATACAATATTTGATAACTAAAGATCTGTGTTGTCTTCATTCTTTGATTAGAAATAGATACTGTATATATAACTGTCTCAGCTTTGTTTGTTTTGTTAGAACCATATAGCCAGTGTCAACTAAGAGTGGATTCATATATTGCCCTTTTAAAATTTCTAATTCACACAACCATTATCAAATGATGACCTATGTACAATAATTTTATGCAGTTCTACAGAAAAAGGCATCATTTAACAAGGCATACTGGCTGAATACCAGCAATAACAAGGCATACCAGATATTTTTATTGAATTTTTTGTAGTATTTATGCTTTTTATTGATTTTAAACTTTTGCTGTGAACCGCCCAGGGTCCCTCCTTGCGGGGGAGATGGGCGGGATATAAATATGATTGATAAATAAATAAATAAATAAATAAATAAATAAATAAATACCAGCTGAACCCTGGTAAGACAGAGTGGCTATGGGTTGGGGGCTCCTCTGTATCTGGGAGTTTACCATCTTTGGTTCTGGATGGGGTCACACTGCCCCAGACAGACCCAGTGCAGAATCTGGGGGTCCTCCTGGACTCACGACTCCTGCTCGAGGAGCAGGTGGCAGTCGTGGCCAGGAGGGCCTTTGCTCAATTTCGTGTTGTGTGCCAGTTACACCCCTTCCTGGATCGGGAAGCCCTCCAGTCAGTCATCTCCCGTATAGGCTATTGCAGTGCACTCTACATGGGGCTACCCTTGAAGAGTATCCGGAAGCTACAACTGGTTCAAAATGCAGCTGCACAAGCAATTTTGGGTGCCCCAAGGATGGCACATGTAACAACTTTGCTGCGGGAGCTGAATTGGTGGGCAGTTTGCTTCCGGGTCCAATTCAAGGTGTTGGTTATTACCTTTAAAGCCCTACATGGCATCTGTCCAGGTTACCTGAGGGACTGTCTCATCCCCATTATATCAACCCATCCCACCTGATGTTGCGGACCCCATCTATGAAGGAATGTTAATTGGCGGGGCCCAGGAAGAGAGCCTCCTCTGCTGTTGCCCCTGCCCTATGGAACAGTCTTCCCCCAGAGGTGAGGCAGGCCCCCACTCTCCTGGCCTTCCAGAAAGGGTTAAAGACCTGGCTCTGCCATCTTGTGTGGGGTGTGAGGAGGGGGTAACCAACTCTGGGGGTGGTTAGCACCCTGAAGATGTTCCCATAAACTAAATTAAGAACTTTTTTACCATCTATCCCTTGGAATATATTATTTATTTAAGAATATTGTTTTATTGTATTGTTTTATTGTATTTTAACTTGTATTTACTCTTATTTATTGTAAACCTCCCAGAGTCGCTCTTTGAGTGAGATGGGCAGTGACAAAATTTGAAATATAAATAAATAAATAAATAAAAATAATTTGTATTCACTGTGGTTGATTCACCCATAACCTATTCACTATAACTGTGACACTAAGCCATGGTTAGTTTAACCATGATTGGTTAAATAAGCCACAATGGCTGTTATCCATTATGCTCAGCCATAAACCATGGTTTACCAACCATAAGGGCTGAGTTCCAGATTACCCTAAGGCAAAATTAAATAGATGTAGTTGTGTATTCAAGCATATAATTTTAAAAAAATAATCCCCAAAACAGGAATACAAGTAGTCCCCAGGTTATATAAAACCTGACTTTCATAAACCTAACTTTATGCACATGTGTAAAATGATATCTGAAATTTCTGTGTTACAAAACAGATTTTTTTTCTTCCCTACAAAAGTTTTGCCTGTAGAAACTGAAGTCTGCATCCAATCCGTTTGCAGCACTGTAAATCTATACCCTTAGGATTCATATCACTGATCTATAACACATCCCTTTTGTATGGACTATTTTGCATTCTTCAAATGTGAATGTACATTTTGAAGAATGTTCATTCTTCAAAAATATAGATCATCCTAGCTTCCTCATATGTATACTGTATCTTTTATTTTTGTTAATCCGTTCAATCCGTTCAATCCTGTCCAATTCTTGGCGACTGCCTGGACAAGTCCCTGCAGTTCTCTTGGCAAGATTTTTGGAAGTGGTTTGCCATTGCCTCCTTCCTAGGAGTGAGAGAGAGTGACTTGCCCAAAGTCACCCAGCCAGCTATCATGCCTAAGGCAGGGCTAGAACTCACGGTCTCCCGGTTTCTAGCCTGGTGCCTTAACCACTAGATCAAACTGGCTCTCTGTATATCTTATAACAGGGCTTATTTACAAATATCTCTGCTACATTCAGAGATCCTAAATTCATAGAAGTAAAAGGGACCATAGAAGCCATCTTATCCAATTTCCTGCTCCATACAGTAGGATCTATTAGAGCATCTCTGACAGATGACCATCCAATCTCTATCTGAAGACTATAATGAAGGAGAACTCACTATTTCGTGTGGAAGCTTGTTCCACTAGCTGACAGTGCATACATTCAGGAAGTACTTCTGGTTTCTAATCTGAACCTCCTCCCTTGTAATTCTAACACACTGGTTCTGGTCCTGCCCTCAGGGGCAATATTTATTTGTGAAGCATAGTTTTACATGTAAAACACCCTTTAATGTCTGCTTTATACTTGTCATTCAACCTCCCAGAGCCAGCAAAAAGACTGAATGAGGTACCAGCAATTTGAATCAGTGACTATTACTCTGTTCCTCAGAGAGATGTTATGTGCATAACATTTGCAGCTGCCAGATTTTCCAGGGTCATAAGCTGGTATATTTACTAGCCACCTCTTCTAGTCTTTGAAGAATTAAATAACAAGGTCATTCCACTTACCACTGTCAGCACTGACATAATTTTCAAATAGGCTGGCCAGAAGTTTGTTGGAAGATTTCTGAAAAATACCCACCACCGTTTCATTGAGAGGGTCTTTGTTTTTCTCAAGCCAACCAACGATGTTATAGGGCACCTAGGGGGAAAAAAGCATAAAAAAGAATTTAAAAGCCAACAAGCTAGAAACTAAACTGCCCAACCAATTGTTCTCTTTACCTGACATCAATTCTATATTCAGTTTTGACCTATGAAGTACATGGGAAACAGGTATTTTGCTCTTCAGTCTTTTAATGGTGACTATAATATAATTGATCTTGATATCATATCCAACGTCCTGAATAATAATTTTCTCATTCTTCTGCATGGCCTCCCAACCTTTCATTTCCTCCTATCCATTAATAGCAAAGAAAGATGTTCACACTGACTTGTTCTACCTAATTCAGCATGATTTATATGCGGGCTGTGCAATTTGTATCTCCATATGGTCTATTGAAGTGTAGACTTCAGAACTCCCCAAATTACCATAAAACTTTAATTTTTAGTTTGACATTAGTCACATTAACTATGTTTATCTGGTTGACTTATTTAATTAACCAAATATTAGCTTTCATCCTGATCTCATCTTCTTTATCTCAGCTACACTTTTTGGTGAGTGACTCCTGATATTCAGGGAGTGTCTCCATGAACACTTCCCCAAAAAAGTGTGAATTCTTGGTCTACACTGGCAATCTCTTTCTTTCCAAATGAAAATGGAGAGATCACAGTAATGCAGTGCTGCATCCTTCACCTCCTCCATAACACTGGCCTAAACAAGTATTTTCCTAAATTTCCATGGCTACCATATGAGGCAGGAAAAGGCGCATCTCCTTGGAGTAGCTTCTAACAGATATACTGAAGGAGCGTTGGCCAGATTGAAAGCTCTTTTGCCCACTTTGGATTGGAATACTGCACACCTCTGGGCTAGACTAGCAACCTTCTTTATAAGGATTTTTTCCTGATATTTTTGAAGACAACCTAGAACATGGTTTGATGCATACAAGATATTAAGTCATAATGTTGCTGGCCTGGTTTTAGCTTAACATATTTATAAATCATTATAAACTTGATATGCGCAAATTTCTTTTTTACAGCTCTTTGAGCCCCTTCTAAACATGTTTGCTGAAAAATGATAGCACAGTGATATGTCATTTTGAGGTAAAAAAACAACAACAACCCAACAACCCATGAACATTGTAGCTGTGCAATCTCCTAAAATAAAAAGAAAACTCACAACTCTCCACCAAACCCCAGCCCCTGTCCAAAAATGTTAAGCGTGTGCTTTGGTCACCCAAAGGTCGTACATTTCTGGCTTGTCTACCCAGGCATTTATGGTTACGCTACAATGCATGTATTTTATCAATATAAAGGTGAAGAGAAATAGGCATAAAGTGTACTAAAAGTGGTATCGTGATTCTTATTTGCTGAATTCTAAGATATACATTTCTAGTGCAAAAAATATGTTCAAAACACATCCACTTAGAATGCCAGGCTTTTCAGAATGCCAGTTCCTCTTTTTGCTAAGAACATTTTTTCACCTCTTCCCATCCCCAATTCCACTGTGCTTTATTATTCTATGGCATTTAATTCTCACAGGATATCAGTGTACAAAAGGTAATGTCATAGAAGAGAAGATTTTTGTAGTCTCTGCATCTGCAAATGAGAAGAAAGAAAGAAAGAAAGAAAGAAAGAAAGAAAGGAAGGAAGGAAGGAAGGAAGGAAGGAAGGAAGGAAGGAAGGAAGGAAGGAAGGAAGGAAGGAAGGTCCTACCGCTCCAGCATAATGCAGAAGTTCAAAATGTGCTTCATATTTCCTTCTTTTGTCAGGCCTTGGTTTCTGCAGATT